>BLSH010012269.1:357534-373568 GCA_018402905.1 Glandirana rugosa
ATGTCAGTCATGTCCGTCACATTATAAAATATATATATATATATATATATATATATATATATATATGCGACGTAAGTCACATGTGATATATATGTCGCATAAGTCACATGTCATATGAATGCAGCGTATATATATATATATATATATATATATATATATATATAAAATATTACACTGCCTGTACTGACTGTACATAAGCTACACTGTATCTATATACTACAGTGCCTGCACTGACTGTATATACTCTACACTGTATCTATATACTACACAGCCTACATGCCACTAACTAACCTAGCTAAACTAGCTTAATGCCCCAGTCTCTCTCCACTTTCACACACTACATACGGCCACTGTTAAAGCGGCTTTATATAGTGTGGGGCGTGGACTGTGACCCCTGAGCCATGATTGGCCAAAGGCACCCTGCCTTTGGCCAATCATGGCTCTCACAGCAGAGTGTGCTGTGATTGGCCAAAGCATGCAGGTCATGTGCATGCTTTGGCCAATCAGGGGCTGTCATTCCCTGCAATCTCGCACTGCATTATGGGGTGCTCGAAATTGCCACAAACTCATAATGTCGAGATGTGCATACGCCCGATGTTCCAGTCAAACTTACGTTCAACTGCAACATCGGGCCCATCCCTATAATGTGATAGTATGCAGTGCATATTGCCAAGTTTATGGTAAACTTACCTTTCAAACAGAGCCCTTCAGCGCTGAGCTGTCACTGATCCAAGTGCTTTAATTTTTGCCTGGTTTTCACACTCTCCAGCCAATCGGCTGGGTCATGATGGCATCACTCCTGCGCATGTGCATGGGAGTCACTATCATGGCACAACACTCTCTGCAATCACAGCAAACTCAATGTGCTCAGAATACAGAGCATATTACACATGTGCGAGTAATGTAATCGGCAGAGGATGAAACATCTTCAGGATACCTTGAAGAAAAGTTTGTGCAATGCCTGTCCAGACCCTGGGAGGTTACCATTTCCTGGTGCTGGACAATGTGTTTCTGAGGCTTTGTTCGGTCAGAGGAAGAGCAGTAGAGAAGGTGGCCGGCTTACCGATGTCTTTAAACAATTCTTCAGTCCTCAGCGCCCAGGGCTGATAGCTTCAAGCAACCATCGGCAGCGTCTGCATTTGATGTTGCAGGAATATCTAGCGGCAAGAGCAGACTTGGAGACCTTTCCAACTGAGCATCCACCGAGTTACTGGGTCTTGAGGATGGACCACTAGTTGGAACTTGCTCAATATGCAATCGAGCTACTGGTCTGTCCTGCATCCAGCGTGCTTTCTGAATGGACATTCAGTGCTGCTGAAGGGTTCGTAACAGATCAAAGAGTGCGCCTGTCCACAGACTCTGTTGATAGGCTCACATTTATAAAAATTAATCAGTCCTGGATCAGCAGCTATCAAGCCCCTGATGCTGATGTAACTGATTGAGTTTGCTAGGGATCTGGGATCCCTTGAAGACTGCCTATGCTGCCTATCCTATTCCTTCTGAATCCTGATGATGCTAGCTTCCAACAATATTTTGGGTTTAGGGCACCACCAACACCCAAGGCCCAATTTTTATGAATCTGTTTGACTGGGCCATGTCTTTACAATTTTTTTTAATAATGTACAACAGCAGGGCCTGTTCCTGTGCCCAACAAGAGTAACTGTGAGGTGTTATGTTCTGCCACCACCAACACCCAAGACCCAAATTTTATGCACCTGTTTGACTGGGGAATGTTATTACAATTTTTGAAATCATTTTTAACAGCAGGGCCCGTTCCTGTGCCCAACAAGAGTAACTGTGAGGGGTTACAGTGTTCTGCCACCACCAACACCCAAGGCCCAATTTTCCTGCACCTGTTTGACTTTACAATTTTTAAAATAATTTACAACAGCAGGGCCCGTTCTTGCACCCAACAAGAGTAACTGTGAGGGGTTACAATTAGACTTGGCTGAAAATCCATTTTTTTTTTCGTTTTTCTGGGGGTTTTTTTTGGAAATTCCGCAGTTCGGAAATTAAAAAAATTGGGAAATTTGCGGTAATTCGGCAATATCAGCAATTCGCAGTAATTCGGCAATTGCAGTAATTCGGAAATTCACGGTAATTCAGCAATTGCAGTAATTCGGGAATTTGCGGTAATTCTGCAATTCGGAAATTCACAGAAATTCAATAATTGCGGTAATTTAATAAAAATGGGTCCCCCCCAAAAACCAAACCAGGCCCTTCTGGTCTGGTATGGGTTTCAAACGGAACTCTGCGCCATATTTTTTTCAAAAATGGTGTGGGGTCCCCCCAAAATCCATAAAAGACCGTTATCCAAGCATGCAACCTGGCAGGTCAGGATGGGGGGGGTGAGCGAGCGCCCCCCCCCCCTTCCTGAACCATACCAGGCCACATGGGGAGGGTGCTTTGGGGTTCCCACCCTTACCTATAAAATAACGGTCAAACTAAAGACCACACATTCTGGGAGTCATCTCTGGTCGGCAGCGGGAGCAGCGACGGAGGAAGAAGAACAAGAAGAAGACGACGAGAGAAAGGAAGAAGCGGAGGAAGACCCAAAGAAGAAGGAAAAAATCAGAAGAAGAAGCGGAGAAGTAGAAGATGGAGGCAGACCGGAGTAAGAAAGAAGAAGCGGGGGAAGAAGAAGACATTTTTAATAAAGTCAAAAACTTCCTGCTGTTCTTTGTAACACTACACTCCTTTTTTGGTGAATGGGTAGGGGTACAATTTACCCCATACTCATTCACATAGGGGGGTTGGTATCTGGGGGCCCCCTTGTTAAATGGGGCTTCCAGATTCCAATAAGCCCCTTCCCCGCAGACCCCGACAACCACCAGCAAGGGTTGTCGGGAAGAGGCCCTTGTCCCCATCAACATGGGGACAAGGTGCTTTAGGGGGACCCCAAAGGACCCTCCTCATGTTGAGGGCATGTGACCTGGTATGATTCAGGAGGGGGGAGCTCACTCCTCACCTCCCTATCCTGACCTGCCAGGTTGCATGCTCGGATAAGGGCCTGGTTTGGATTTTGGGGGGGACCCCTACGCCATTTTTAAAAAAAATTGGTGCGGGGTTCCCCTTAAAATCCTTACCAGAGATTTTTTTATTCATATTGCCAGGGGCCGGCAATACATTACAGCCACGGGCAAGTTTAAATTACTTTTTTTCTTTAGAAATGTCATTTTGCTGATGTGGCACTGTTCTAAACATCACACAGATGCACCACTTTACAGGCAGACCAAGGGGACCCCCCAGGCACAATTTTTAAAGGAATATTTTCTTTTTCTTTTTTTTTGCTTTAAGCATTATTAAAATCACTGCTCCTGAAAAAACAATAATTTTAAAATTTTTATTTTGCATTGATACATGTCTCCTAGGGCAGTATCCGGGTCCCCATACACTTTTTATGGCAATAACTTGCATATAATCCTTTAAAATTTTGATTTTTCATGTTCGTGTCCCATTGACTTTAACAGGGTTCGTGCATTCGTGCAAACTTATTGCCTATTCACAGTGTTCTGGTGCGAGCCGAACCGGGGGGGTGTTTGGCCCATCCCTATCACATTATAGCACAAACCGGCAGGGGACCCTTTACAAAAAAACATGTAGAGTTTACTACCACTTTAAAACCTAAATGTGGACTCAAGTGGTTGTAAACCTTACATATACCCACTGAAATGAATGGCCTCAGGTGATACACAAATATGAAACAAATGCTCCTACATAAGTTGTTTATCTTCAGTCATCTCTACAGCCATTCATAGTCCAGAATTTATAAAGCTTGTCTGAGCCGTCAGAAAACAGGAGGCAGAGAGCTGAAATTGAAACACTGCAAAGCTCAGTGAGGAGAGACCTGAGAGCTGATTGAAGGAAAGGGACACCGCCCCCCTTTGGACAGCACAAACGGGTAAAAGGCTTAGTTGCCAATCACAAGCTGTGTGCTGCAGCTCCCTCCCTTGTCTCCTATTTTCTCTTGGTGTCAAGAAAACTTGTCATAAGTGATTCATGCAAATAGCAAGGGAATGGGGCAGCAGACAGAAATGGCAGTTAGTGCTCTGGATTGAGAGAAGTACACACTATAGAGAGATATACTCTGTTCATATTTCATGTCTGAGGTTTACAACCACTTTAAATTAGATTATTGCGTTTACATGCAACTAAACCATATCTAAACCCAACAACAAAATTTTAATAGATTGCAAGTCAGCAGTCCTTAGTTGTGGTAGTATTTTCAGTTTTTTTTACCTTTATTTTCAGCCGGTGATCCTGCAAATTACACACTTGACCTGGGTGATAACATTCACTTCTCCAAGGTATCTATGGAGGAAGCCAGGGCTGCCATCCAGGCTGGACTTTAAACATATATGCATTTGTTTATCCCAACAACATGCCTATTGCATTGCAGTGTGCATACCAGAGCACAAACACACATGTGTGTATATCAGCAGAGTAGTGGACGGTGTCAGTAGAGCGAAGATTGGCACCAGTAGGGCAGTTGATGGTGTCAGTAGTTTTTTATTTTTATTATTTTTTACAATACAGGGAGGGCCATTTATATGGATACACCTTAATAAAATGGGAATGGTTGGTGATATTAACTTCCTGTTTGTGGCACATTAGTATATGTGAGGGGGGAAACTTTTCAAGATGGTGACCATGGCGGCCATTTTGAAGTCGGCCATTTTGAATCCAACTTTTGTTTTTTCAATAGGAAGAGGGTCATGTGACACATCAAACTTATTGGGAATTTCACAAGAAAAACAATGGTGTCCTTGGTTTTAACATAACTTTATTCTTTCATGAGTTATTTACAAGTTTCTGACCACTTATAAAATGTGTTCAATGTGCTGCCCATTGTGATGGATTGTCAATGCAATCCTCTTATCCCATTCTTCACACACTGATAGCAACACCGCAGGAGAAATGCTAGCACAGGCTTCCAGTATCCATAGTTTCAGGTGCTGCACATCTCGGAGGACTGAGGACAGAGATTTCCCAGCCTGCAGTAAACATAGTTTACTATGCTTCAGTAAGAATGAAGACAGCAGCGGTCAGTACAGATCATTCACTGTGTTCATTCAAAAAAGAAAGGCCAGTTAATGAAATATTTACCAGCTCCTTCCCCGTTCCTGAGAGGAGAGGATGGAAGTTTGGCAGCACTGCAGGGGGGAGGCAGGAAGCGAGGGGAGTCGGCACCGCACAGGGTGGTTAGGGTGTGCCCAGGCACAAACAGCACACCCTGTGAACACATTTATGTGGGCTGATAGGATAGTAGTCTACCAAGAAAGATAACATTTTTATTATGTGGTCAGGATCAACTTTTGAGGTGGTCAGGATCAACAGGTATTTTCTGTACTTGCTGAAAGTGTCCTTAACCCAAAAGCATTAAAATAAATGTAGCTACACTTAAGGAGTGAGTGGTGGGTAGCAATATATTACAATTTTGTTCTTGGGTTTAATTATACTTTAGGTAAAATGTACTAAACGCGGACAATGCAAGATGCTTATTAAGGAAAACCTGGCGCTATGGTGGGAATAATAGCTCCCTGCTAGGTAATTGGACCAGTCAGGTAAAGTGCAATCTTCAAATAACAGTAACCTATGGCACGTCACCTTTAATTGTTCTGATGGAGGGTCACTTCTAATTGACTGGTAGGGGTTCCTGTACCTCGCATATTAACGTCTCTCTTATTAAAGGAGGATACATCTAATTAAAAAGCAGGATGTCCTTTTAAAAACTTGAGCTATTAATATGATTAAATGCAGCCAATTCATTAATTATTTTCTTAAAGTGGCGGCGCAGCTAATGTACCCTTCACAATGATACATCCTTTACAATGTGTCTGTGCCTATGCTGATTATATTTAACCACTTCAGCCCCGGAAGAATTTCCCACTTTAGGACCAGAGCACCTTTTGCGATTCGGCACTGCGCCGCTTTAACTGACAATTGCGCGGTTGTGCGACGTTGTACCCAAACAAAATTTGTGTCCTTTTTTCTCCACAAATAGAGCTTTCTTTTGGTGTTATTTTATCACCTCTGCGTCATTCCTGATCACCGCTATAAACAATAAAACAGCGACAATTTTGCAAAAAACAATATATCTTAGTTTTTGCTAAAATACAAATTCAAAAAAATATAAAAAAAGTTTTTTTTTGGCCGATTTATATTCTTCCTCGTATCTTTGGTAAAAAAAAAAATCGCAATCAGTGTTTATTAATTGGTTTGCGCAAAACTTGCCGCGTTTACGAATGATGAAAATTAATTTCTGTAGTTTTTATTTATTTTTTACTAGCAATGGCGGTGATCTGCGATTTTTAGCAGTACTGCGATATTGCGGCGGACGTGTCGGACCATTTTGACACTTTTTTGAGACCATTGGCATTTATACAGTGATCAGTGCTATAAAAATGCATTGATTACTGTATAAATTCCATTGGCAGTGGAGGGGTTAACCTGGAGGGGGTTAACTGTGCTACCTGGGCGTGTTCTAACTGTATATGGGCTGGGCTGGCTGCGGGAGTGATCACGGCTTCCATATACAGGGAGCCTATGATCACAGCCCTTCTCCCTCTGTCTGAACAGAAATCTGTGTTTACTTACATGGACCGCCGTTCTCTCACTGCGGGGGGGGGGGGCATTGCGGGTAGCCGGCGGAGATCGGGTCCGGCGGCACGCGCACGCTCACAATGCTCATTCTCGCCGCCGCTGTTAGGTGACAGCGTTTTGCGATAACGAACCAAGTTGCCGCCATCAAGCCACGGTAGGCGGTGGGCAACTGGTTAAAGATGAATTCCATGTATGGATACTTTTATCTATTAAAGAACCCAATTCTTTCTGTTACAAAAAAAAAGAACCCAATTCAATGGGACTATATACTGTATGTGCCTCACATAGTCAACAAACAATAATGTATATATATATAATTAATTCCATAATGTAACTTAAAACATGTCATTTGGCATTAATAAAGTGGATCTACGCTGTATCTGAGCACCACAAAACAAAAACACTGTTTAATTAATTTTTAGTATTCAACACAAATTGCCCCATCCATCCATGTCTCCATGCTTTATTTTGCAGAGAAATCACTTTGAAATACACTACCTAGCTTTTATGGCCATGGCCATCTTGAGAAAGGGCAGATGATTCATAAAGTATTTACTTCCTGGAATCTGTCTGCCCTTGACTCAGGCATGCAAACAGGAGGGTGTGCTTAGCTGAGAAAGCCCCTCCTGAAGACTCCTGGGAGGTATGGCATCATTTGCCTAGGCATAGAAACTAAAAGACGCACTGACATTTCGGTGGCCAAAACATATGGTGTTATCGGGATTTTGCAGTGATTTTACCCCGATTTTACTATGTTTATGGTATGTTTTTCATAGGTCATGTGACTCAAGAACTGCATCAGAAACGTAATATGGGTGCGTTATTGATGCATTCTTGCTGCATTTTCAATGCATTTCAAGGGAGAGATACTTTTTTTTAACTGACCAAAAATTTAGCAAGCAGGATTTTTAACACTACAATGGAAGCGCAACGGACCAGTGTGAAGACATACATAGAATTCAAAGGGATTCATCTTTCTTGAGCTTTTCTTGCGCTAAAGGTGCCAATAATGGCCGACAATAAATTCATATTCACTTAAATGCATGATATTAATTAAAGAGGAACTGCAGTCTGCTCACATACTTTGTAATAAAAACATCTTTGCCATTCTGAAGCTTCCCTCCAACCACTTTGCATATTATTTTATATATACTGTGGTTCTGTACTTGCCAAATATGCTGCAGAAATCTCCCTCCACTGAGTCTGGCTGCAGCCATTTTAACTGCGGGCAGCTGAAGCTGCTGCCTGTTCACTTCCTGAATTTACACAGACACACAGAGGCACGCCTCCAACTCTGCAGCTCTCATTAGCCCTCTTATGACTTATCTCCCCTCCCTTCCTTGCAAACTCTCAGGAGAGAGAGAGAGAGAGCTGTGCATGATGTCATAAGCCTAGGCCAGGGGTAGGGAACCTGCGGCTCTCCAGTTGTTGTAGAACTACATTTCCTATGAGGCATTGCAAGGCTGATGGATACAATTACTCCCAGAAGCATGATGGGAAATGTAGTTCTATAACAGCTGGAGAGCCGCAGGTTCCCTACCCCTGGCCTAGGCTAATGACCAGACAAGAAACAGGAAGTGGGCTGTATAAGGTATTTACTGGCAGAAAAGAAATGTTTACTATCCAAAGTTAAAACAACAAGGGCAGAAGATTTAATAGATGGAAAGTTGAAAAAATGACTGAAGGTCCACTATAACCACTTCAGCCCCTTAAGGTTTTACCCCCTTCCTGAGCAGGCCATTTTGTGTTACTTTAACTGACAATTGCACGGCCGTGCGACGCTGTATTCAAATAAAATCAATGCCCTTTTTTCCCACAAATAGAGCTTTCTTTTGGCGGTATTTGATCACCTCTGCAGTTTTTTTTTTTGCGCTATAAACAAAAAAAGAGTGAAAATTTTGATTAAAATAAACAATTTATTTTACTTTCTGCTATAATACATATCCAATAAAAAAATAAAAAAAATTGAATTTCTTCATAAATTTAGGCCAATATGTATTCTGCTACGTTTTTGGTAAAAAAAAAATCCCAAAAAGCGTATATTGATTGGTTTTTGCAAAAGTTATAGCGTCTACAAACGATGAGATATTTTTATGGAAATTTTATTTATATTATGTTTTACTACTAATCGCGGGGATCAGCAATTTTTCAGCAGGACTGCGGCGGACAAATCGGACACCTAACTGACACTTTTGACACTTTTTTGGGGATCAGTGACACTAATCACAGGGATCAGTGCTAAAAATATGCACCAACACTACTAATGACACTGGCAGGGAAGGGGTTAACATCAGGGGCGATCAAAGGGTTAAGTGTGTCCCTAGAGAGTGCTTTCTAACTGTGTGGGGATTGCTCTGACTGGGGAAACACAGAGATCTGTGTTCCTGCTTAGCAGGAGCACAAGATCTCTATGTTTTCCGCTGTCAGAACAGCGATTTGCCTTGTTTACATAGCCAGATTGCCATACTGCCTCTCTGGGGAACGATTGTGGGTGGGCGGTGGACGTCGCATCCACCGGACCCACTGATTGGCTCCCCCTCTGTCCAGTCAGCGCGCGCCTACAGGTGCGTCGTTTTGCACATGTGCGGAAGGCGGTCCGGAAGCAGTTGAAAAGTAGAATATAATAAAATTATATATAAAAATATATTTTTTTTTTTAAAACTGTCATTTTAAGCTTCGGTTTTCAGCCAAGTACATCCTGCATTTTCGGTTTCAACACCAACATTTCCATTCGGTGTACCTCTAATAAAAAGCAGGAAGTAACTGAATAAATGGATAAAAAAAAGTTTAAAACAAGTAAATATGATATACTTTCCTATCGATTTACTAATGCAGCAGCATAAGGATTTTAAATAGCCAATGTTGATTAATAGAGTGAAGTTCTGCTTTAATTCATACAATAAAAGTTTTAAAACATCAACATATTCTTATCAAAGAGATCATCCTTTAACCATCAACCTATCCATAAAGCATATAAAGATGGAATGTGGGTACAGTCGATGTGTCGTGGTCAACGCGTTTCGTGGGATCTCCAGCTTTTTCAGGACCTTTGAGACCTCTAAAGATACAAAATTTAATGCTGAAAACAAACAAAAAATACAAAATATATATAAATATCTCAAAATTCATATACAAACATCAAATAGAATCTATCCTCCCATGATGGCAAAGGGGAGAAAAAAACATAATATAAAAAAAGAAATACTCAAAATAATGAGGATTATTAATTACGCCCCTCTTCATACCACCTTTTTTCATAACCACATGACATGATCCAGGACCGGGAAGGGGACAGCATTCCAACTCAAGCTCGGGGGGTGATGAACAAAAACCACCTGGACGCGTTAAAGGCAATGTGGCTATATAAAACCACCAAAGGAAAAGAAAAAAGGAGAAATGTATGGATTCCAAATGGAATAAAGTGAAGCCCCAACCCACATGAAAAAGACAAAACCCAATAGGGGTTAATATAGTACACCTCTAGATCCCTAGGCCTTACCAAGGGTCTGAATGTTCAATCTCAAGCTCTATACACTCCAATGGGATACGGTATTCTGACCATATGAGCTGATTTTATACCTGACCAGGTATAAAAACAAGGCTGATAAAAATATGGAAGGGCAGTTCAAAGCTCAATCATCAAGACAAAAAGAGAGCTAAATTAATAGATAGTGATATTGATATTAATTGATAGATAGACCATACTTGCTATAAACTTACCCACCCTACATCCAATAGTATGACCTCCCACGTGAGACCCTGGCATGAGATAGAAAGATACCAGCTGTCTGTACTGGGTCACTTAAATAATGAGCACCAAGTGATCCCACCCGAAGGCCACCCACACACTGTGGGAGGGACCAGCCCAGTTGTCAAATCCCCAATAAACCCAGGGCGTGCGGGCAGGCTTCTCCCCACTCCCCTACCTGGAGCATACCTGGAATTGGCAAAGCGATCACTTCCTGTTATGTCTACAGGATATGAAGTCAAGAGAATTCTCCCTATTCTATCCAAGTTAAAAGAAAAAAGTTTTGATTATTCATATAGTTTAAATCCTCTACCCACCCTGTATCAAAATTAGTATAAAAATATTAAACAGATGTGGGCCAGTAACAGCCCTTCTGGAAGACCACTGCTATCTATAGAAAACCTTTAAACCACATAATACCTTTTCATCCTAACCCTAGTAGTATCCATAGCGGCTATACCTGTACTAGGTTTTTAGCCTATATAGAAGCAGAGTTCTTCTTTAACTCCCTGCCCTCTAATTATCTCAATGGTGTTCTACCACCCTGGCAGTAAAGAGGTTAAAGTGCATTGTATTTTCCATACAAATGCTTTCTATTTATTTGACTGTACAGGCCTCTCATAACCTTGTAATGCTGAAGAAGATAATTAAAGCGTTTGAGAATAAAGTGCTGAGTCAGCAGGAGCATGAAGGGAAAAGTGTCAGATAATACACAATAATGATTAAAGAGAGGCGCTCTATGGGAGTTTAACCCACTTTGGAGCCGTATGCCTGGTGCACATGCTATTATATCATTTTAGGGTGTCAGCAATCGCAGCATTGTCACGTGCACTACACAGGACGACGCGGAGCGTGGAGTTAAGGCAGCTTGGTTAACTTGTTAAAGCCTAAAGGAGAATTCCAGCTTTTGCCATGCCATGTTTTCATCCATGCATTAATTATAGAGAAGGAACGTTAATGAGCTACATGATTATACTCAACACTCTATGAAAGTGGTGGTCAACTTATGAAGAATAAGAGGCCTCAGCTGCAGCCCCCAATGTCACCATGGTCCATGCATAAAATTCAGCATATGTAATGCTACAGAAGATTGTGACAGTACATATTACAAGAGAAAGTAAGAGACTTGAGATAGAGTATGCTACAAATGTGAATAGAAACTATAGGGTCAAAGACTGGCAACATGTTACATGGGGCTAGAGATCACTGCCATTGCAGCCCCATTACAAATCAACATTTCTAGTCTTGGCTGCAGGGGTTTAAGGGCCACACATCAAATACCAAAGAGCCACTGGTTGGGTAGCAGGGCTCTATATGCTATTGTTCTCTGGAGGCCAACTTTCTTTTGGAACAATGAGATGCTTTAAAAGGGAACCGTAACCAAAATGTCAATGATTTACCTTATTCAGTAAAATAAGTGTAGCGCTACCCCTATAGAAGCCGCTAGAAATTTGCACAGGTTATTTTTCCCAGCCAGCCACATGATCACAGTCATAATCACAGTCACTCTTTGACTCAATGACAAGGCTAGGGGTGTTATTTTTTGGTGTTTTTTATTTTGAAGTAACTTGGATAGGGTTGGGGAATTGATTGGGATACTCCAAAATGAAATATACAAGATGAGGAGAGTAAGCGTCCTTCTGAAGAACTGAAGCAAAAGTCTTTGCAAGAGCAGACTGTGGGTTTGGCATTGAAGTAGTGGTAGCTAAAGTCACAAAAGCCTCCTTCTTTGAGCAATCAGAGCAGAGTCCCTTCACAGAGAACTAGATAGACTGAGCTCTTCAGGACACCAGCCGATGTCCCCTTTATACAAACATATGGCTGACTCTCTAGCACCAGAGTGATGGCAGCAGCCCATAGGCTCTAAGATCTCTCAATGTCTGTGCTCACAAAATGTCTTCGGTAGAGTTGAGCGAACACCTGGACGTTCGGGTTCGGAGGGTCCGAACAAACTTTGATAAAAATCCGTGTTCGGCACCGAACCTTGCCCGAACATTATTCCGGATCCCGAACCCCATTGAAGTCAATGGGGACCCAAACTTTTAGGCACAAAAATGGCTGTAACAAAGTCCTGGCAAGTGCTAGAGGGCTGCAAAAGGAAGTAAAATGGGGGTAAGAGTAGGGCAAGTGCCCTACAAAAAAATGGGGATAGGGAAAATAAATTAAAATCAAATAAACTAGGAGAAGATTTTTGAACAATAATGTGTCACTTACAGCTGCAGCTAGAACCTCTCCCTTTAGAACTAGGAGATGATTTTTGAACAATAATCTGTCCCTCTAAGCAGAAGCCTCTACCTAGTGCAGTCAGATCGCTCAAAGCAGCAGTATGTGAAATCTCAAATTACTCCCACAATCTGATCGTTGTGTAAGATCCCACAATCTGATCGTTGTGTACAATCATAACGATCGTTGTGCTATGATGGGTTTGATCTGCAATCTGTCACTCAAAGCAGTAGTATGTGAAATCTCAAATTACTCCCACAATCTGATCGTTGTGTACGATCGTAGTGATCGTTGTGTTATGCAGAGTTTGATCTGCAATCTGTCACTCAAAGCAGCAGTATGTGAAATCTCAAATTTCTGCAATCTGTCCCTCAGGGCAACAGTAGTAGTAATCTCAGGATGCAGGATCAGATGTTAAAATGTCTGCAATCTGTCCCTCAAAAAAACGCCGGCAGCTTCCTCTCCCTACACTAATCCAAGAGCATGTGACATGCAGCACTGTGACTCCAGCCTCATATAGAGGCTGGGTCACATGATGCGCTGGCCAATCACAGCCATGCCATTAGTAGGCATGGCTGTGATGGCTTCTAAGGGCAAACCAGTGAAACGCTTGTTGATTGGCTGCCCTGCAGCTATTCAACATGCGTGATCAACTACCAGAACCCAGAACCCGAACATTTTTTGAAACGTCCGTGTTCGGGTCCGGGTCCCGGACACCCCAAAGTTCGGTACGGACCCGAACGTTACAGACCGGGTTCGCTCAACGCTAGTCTTTGGAAGTTGGTTGCCTCCCTCCAATTTCCATGCAACATCTTGTCTCCTGTGATACCAAACTAGATCTTAAGACGAGAGTCCCTCAGCCAGCCCTTAGCAGCTTCCAGCAAAGTATGCCATCACATCACCCACCTGTGGCCTCACGAACAGCAAGAATGTGTCAGGACAGCCTAAGGGTGCATCAAGCCCTGCTTAGGCTGTGTTTCTCTCCTGAAGGAAAAGACCTGGAAACTCTGTGTCTTAGAGTATTTATACAGACTCCCAGCAGCTGTCTGGGCCAACATCTCAAGAATTGGCCAGTGCTATATAAATAGTCATGCTGCCCATTTGCCTTGCTCCGCGCCTATGTTCCCGAGAGATTCACCATTCTCCAGAAAGTAGAGAGAGCAATCAAACCTAAAGCAGGTGAAATACTGAACAGACCAGAATAATCAACTCAACTTCACTGATTGCAGTGAGCAACACTAAATTTACCTAACAACAAAACAGTAGCTGCACTGGATACAGTGAGCCAGAACTAACTTTAACTAATTCTAGCAACTATCTGGGAAGGTGCTACATAAGTACCATCAAATGATCGCAATACCTGGAGATCTCAGCCAATTGTTCCTTCCACTCCACCTACTGTAAAAAGAGAAGCCAATGGGTCTTCCAATTCAGATATTGGAAAGAAAAAAGGAACATGTCCAAGATATGCATTCTGGTTTGAGGGATTCCTCATAAGTACGAACACCTATTAGCTGACTGAGAGGCTCTATAACAAATAATGTTAATTCATTTAATTTCTGTGAAAGGTACTCTTTAAGCCAGCCTATTTTCAACCGTATCACTCCAGAGAAACACTTGAAATAATGTTCAGATTTCAGGGAACCCCTGCTAACATTAATTCATTGGGGGGGGGGTAGTCATTAGCAAGAACGTTGCTTACATTGGTGGTCAGTGGGATAAATGCCACTCATACATTGTTGATCAATAAGAATACTCCACAGTGGTGATCAGAATGCCCCCCTTACAGACAACTAAAAGGATCATTGGTCATGCTGCTGCCTCTGCCAAGTGGTGAAGGATCTGCAACTATGCATACACTATTAGTGGGAGTGGATGGGAGGTCAATCACCCATAGCTCAAGGAACCCCTAACAACCGCTGAAGAAACCCTAGGGTTCTACAGAACCCTGGTTAAAAATGGCTGTATACTCTGGCTAAAAATGAAGCTACTGTATATGAATTACTACCATTGATTGATTACAAGTGTAGCCAGGACCTGCAATTCAGAGGCAATGTGCAATGTTATTTATATGGCATTGTCTCCATCTAGTGTTGGCTTGGACTCCATTTTTTTCTCATTTCTCTAAAAGCAAATCAGAGCAAAGGATTGTGGGAGGTGTAGTTCTGAATGCTGGGGTTTCTGTTCCAGCAGGACTGCTCTGAACTGAAACTACCAGAATACATTGAGAAACGAACAGACTGCTGGGTGAGGATATAAAAGGGCTGGTTTGGGCTTGGATCTGCTAACAGGGGCTCTGTGCCAGTGTGAGCCGCGGGCGAGTTGCGGTCTGCATAGGAAGCCACATCCAGCAGGATAACTGCAGACAGCATCACCTCATGTCTACGGTAGTCCGGATTTTGTTACAGATCCTTCATCCCTACCTGTACATCAGATCCGAGTAGGCCGTGGTGCGGAGTGACAGAGGTCAGACGCCATTACCCTGAGCCAGGACCCCGAGGAACAGCCTGTAAAGAATCACCATCTGTTCTTCCTATCAGAAACCTCTGTTAAGCTGTTTGGTGATGAGCGAGCACATGCCCATCTAAACTAATTGACACTGCATATAGACACCTTTGTCTCTGCCTAAGTTCCTGATGCTTGTAGTTCTATCAAAGGCAAGTTCATTCACTTTCAATGACACTGTATGCAGACAGCGGCGCTTTGCTTACCAGTTAATCATCTGCAATCTCTATTGGATACAACACAATGCTGAAGCATTACATATAGTGATCACAAGTGCTTATTCCATACAGAAAAGCTTGCCAACACAAAGGGATAACCACAAGCAGTTAATTTGTTCTGATTTTGCCATCCTGGATCAATTCTTTAACCACTTCACCCCCGGAAGGATTTCCCACTGTAGGACCAGAGCACTTTTTGTGATTTGGCACTGCATCGCTTTAGCTCACAATTGCACAGTCGTGCGACGTTGTGCCCAAAAAAAATTTGCGTCCTTTTTTCCCACAAATAGAGCTTTCTTTTGGTGGTATTTAGTGTTGAGCGAACCCGGACTGTAACGTTCGGGTCCGTACCGAACTTTAGGGTGTCCGTGGCACGGACCCGGACCCGGACATTTCAAAAATCGTTCGGGTTCGGTCCGGGGTTCTGCTATTTTACTCCACGTGTTGAGAAGCTGCAGGGCAGCCAATCAACAAGCGTTTCACTGGTTTGCCCTTAGAAGCCATCACAGCCATGCCTACTAATGGCATGGCTGTGATTGGCCGGTGCATCATGTGACCCAGCCTCTTTATAAGCTGGAGTCACAGTGCTGCAGTCACATGCTCCTTGGGTTAGTATAGGGAAAGGTAGCTGACGGCGTGAGGGACAGATTTTAGCCATTTTAAGACCTGATCCTGCATCCTGAGATAGATTACTTTACTACTGCTGTCTGTGCTGTTGCTCTGAGGACAGATAGCAG
>BLSH010012269.1:380598-399808 GCA_018402905.1 Glandirana rugosa
CGAGAAGGCCTGGCTTGCAGTCTCCACAATTAATCCCAAAGGTGTTCTATCGGGTTGAGGTCAGGACGCTGTGCAGGCCAGTCAAGTTCCTCCACCCCAAACTCGCTCATCCATGTCTTTATGGACCTTGTTTTGTGCACTGGTGCACAGTCATGTTGGAACAGGAAGAGGCCATCCCCAAACTGTTCCCACAAAGTGGGGAGCATGAAATTGTTCATAATGTCTTGGTATGCTGACGCCTTAAGAGTTCCCTTCACTGGAACTAAGGGACCAGGCCCAACCCCTGAAAAACAACCCCATGCCTTAATCCCTCCTCCACCAAATGATTTGGACCAGGGCACAAAGCAAGGTCCATAAAGACATGGATGATCTTGGGGTGGAGGAACTTGACTGGCCTGCACAGAGTTTTGACCTCAACCCGATAGAACACCTTTGTGATGAATTAGAGCAGAGACTGCGAGCCAGGCTTTCTTGTCCACATCAGTGCCTGACCTCACAAATGTTCTTCTGGAAGAATGGTCAAACATTCCCATAGACACAGTGGACAGAATTCCCATACGAGTTGAAGCTGTTATAGCTGCAAAGGGTGGGCCAACTCAGTATCAAACCCTACAGACTAAGACTAGGATGCCATTAAATGTTATGTGCATGTAAAGGCAGCAGTCCCAATACTTTTGGTAATATAGTGTATGTGTTGGTTTTTTGGAACAAGAAATAAATGGTACCTGAATCATCTGTCCTTACTCAAGATGGCCACGGCCAGCAATGCTAAGCGGTGTTTTTCAAAGTGTTTTCTCTGCAAAATAAAGCATGGAGACATGGATGGATGGGTGAGTTTGCTTTGAATATTATAAATTAATTTAATAACATTTTTGATTTGTGGTGCAGATGCAGAGTAGTTCCACTTTAAAGTTACTGAGAGGTCCACTTTAAGGTTAGCTGTATCATTTCATTTCTGTCTGGGACAGAATGAGTAGGTTTTCCTGGCCACATCTTTGGATTATAATGCATGATTCACTGTGTACTTTTTGATTCTGATACGTTTCGCTTGAGATCAATTCCTAATTTAATGTTTAAACTTTACCCATCGTGTCCCAGCTCCCCTGAACGCGCGGCGCTGTCGGAGCAGGAGGAGGGGAGGAGGTTGTCTGGTTTAGGTAAATGTCGCAGACTTCCTCTGGGATGGCCAGAAATGTCCTATGTGACAGATCCGAGGACTTATAGAAAGGAATAGTGCAGGCTTACTTTCCTAATTTTCTGCTGCTGCTCTCATTGTAGTGTGTCGATTAAAGAGAACCATTCATCACAAAAAGAAAATCTTGTTTTTAGACAGATGTAATAAAAGAGACTGACGTTAGATTTTTTGTTTTTGTACACAATCAATACTTGGTTTGATCAATATCTGCCATGGAACATACTCTACCCTGAAGGCTGCTATTTTTACAAAGTATTAAAGGAAAACTTTAATGGATTTAGAACAGCCTTTCTCCGACTTTTAACATAGAGGAACCTTTGAAATACCTGTCTAGTCTTAGGTAGCCCCTGATAATAATTACGATATCTACAGCTCATGGTACATTAGCCTGATGGTCAGTAGGAAGAGAGCTTTTTGCATTGGTGGTCATTTGCAAGAATGCTCCCCTTACAGATAGCTAAAATATCTTTGATGTCATTGTTTACATATCTGAGGGGCAGAAGATGCTCATTGCTAAAGGAACCCCTAGCAATCTCTGGAGGAACTCTAGCTGAAAAGGACTGGTTTCGAGTGTTGGAGCTGAGAGAGAGCCCCCTTTGTCACAGGGCAGTGTCAAAGATGAAGCAAAAGCTGCTCATCGTTCAAGGAACCGCTAGCAACCTCTGGAGGAATCCTAAATGAAAAAGGCTGGTTTCGAGTGTGGGAACTGAGAGGGAGCCCCTTTGTCATGGGACAGTGCCGAAGATGAGGAAAAAGCTGCTCATTGCTCAAGGAACCCCTAGCAACCTCTGGAAATACCCTAGATGAGATAGGCTGGTTTTGAGTGTTGGAGCTGAGAGGGAGCCCCCTTTGTCACAGGGCAGTGCCAAAGATGAAGCTAAAGCTTCTCATTGCTCAAGGAACCCTTAGCAACCTCTGGAGGAACCCTAGGCTGATTTTGAGTGTTGAAGCTGAAAGGGAGCCGCTTTATCGTGTAACAGTGCCGAAGATGGAGCAAAAGCTACTCATTGCTCATAAAACCTCTAGCAACTTCTGCAGGAACCCTGGTTGAGAAAGGCTGGTTTAGAGTGTCTAAGCCAGGGGTGGGCAAACTTTTTGACTCGAGGGCTGCAATGGGTTCATATATTGGACCCGGGGGCCGGACCAAGAGTAGATGGATGGTGTGTATGTGTGAATTAATGTGTGAATTAATATAATGTCCACTTGCTGGGTGTAGCAAGATGGCGGCGATGAAACATCACTTCTGTTAAAAAACCTGACGGAACACCTGCACTGTACGTTCTTCAGAGAACAGGCGGCGAGGAGGCGTATTGCGGTAGTGGGGCACTTGCAGAGCAGTGCCATTCACTTGAATGAGTCTTCATCAGTGACGTATCATTTGTGGCATGGCTGCAGAGCAGAGCATGCTGGGTAAGGTTGCCACATCATCCCTTTAATCCAGGACACATTAATTACACAGGTTATGTGGCTGATTAAGGTGGTAATTAAACTCACTTGGTGCCTTATCTGCATTCAATTAGCCTGAGAGCCTGTGTAATTCATATGTGTCCTGGATTAAAGGGATGATGTGGCAACCCTAATGCTGGGGCATTCTAGTGATAATATAATTTAACATTATGGGGGGGTCCTGTCAGGTAGGCTGTACACTACAGGGTGGTGTGCTGAATGCTAATTAGTAGGGGAAGCCCCCCCATGTCACAATACAATAGCACAGCCGAAGGATCCCCCATCCATAGTCACTCACCCTGCTGGACATGACTGGCATATGGGCAGCCTACGTATTCAGCTCTCCCATCTGTGATAAGAAGGCAGGGGCTGCTATAACACATCCAGCAGGCTCATGCCTAAGCTGTGACATTAGGAATCTGTGGCCGGGCTACTAGAACACATCCCAAACCTATCATATGACATCTCTCACTCCGCAGCACCTGGCGGGAAATACGACACAGCGGCACGAGAAGGAAGGCGCCGATTTCTGAATGAGAGCAGTCGCGCTGGGATTGGGAGGGATGTCTGTGAAAGGCGCGATGTGATTGGTTGGCGGGTCACGTGCCTGCTATAGCATGTAGACACGCTGCTTCCGGAAACATTCATTGGTGTAGCAGCTAGCGCTCCGCGGGCCGGATTAAAAGGTCCGCTGGGCCGTATACGGCCCGCGGGCCATAGTTTGCCCATTCCTGGTCTAAGCTAAGAGGGACCTCTTTTTCAGTGCCATTAGACTGGAACATTGCAATGTGGGATGAGGTCATGTGTTTTCCCAAATAAAAAGTGTGACAAGACTCATTTTGGGCGGGGGGGCCCGCAGAACCCAGAATCCCTTGGAGAGGTTGGCTGGGTGAGTAATGCTTTGTTTGGGACAATTTGTTTGGGGTACTATGTGGGTATAGACATTGGGGGACTGGAACTACCAACTATCTTCGGAATCAACCCGTCTGGGGTCTCCTCCTGTGTTAGTCTTCTGCCGAAAGGGAGAGATGTGACAAGACTCATTTTGGGCGGGGGGCCAGTGGAACCCAGAATCCCTTGGAGAGGTTAGAAAACCCTTGTCTCAGCTCACCAGGCCCCTCTTATGCCTTTTAGGGGCACAGGGTGGCCAAGAAAAAAGACAGCTATTTAATGGATTCTGAGAACGTAAGTTGCATTACTGCAGATGGGACAGTAATATTTATCAACAATATCCCACTGCTGCCACCAATGTAACGGAATCGACCCACTCCGCTTGAGTACTTCCTTCAGAATAACGCTTCTTTCAGTCTGAACATCGGAGATCAGATGTTATAGCCACCCGTACAAGCTAGTATCGTATAGTTTGTATGGGTGGCTATAATATCTGACCTCTGATGTTCGGACTGAAGGAACCGGTATTCTGATGGAAATACTCAAGCGGAGTGGGTCGGTTCCATTACATTGGTGGCAGCAGTGGGATATTGTTGATAAATATTACTGTCCCATCTGCAGTAATGCAACTTATGTTTTCAGAGTCCATTAAATAGCTGTCCAATTTCTTGGTCACCCTGTGCCCCTAAAAGCATGGGGTGGCTTAGACATAAGAGGGGCCTGGTGAGCTGAGACAAGGGTTTCCCAACCTCTCTAAGGGATTCTGGGTTCCACAGGCCCCCCGCCCAAAATGAGTCTTGTCACAAAAAGCATTCGGTATTTTGCCATGGTGGCCATGGAGGAAGAAGTGGTCAGGCATACAAATCTGGTGAAGAGGGAAGGGGGGGGTCTTTACAGGTAGCATTTGCCAAGGGCCAGAAGCAACCGCCAAATGCCTCTACTAAGCTCCTGTCTGGTCAAGCCCCAAAGGACCAAAGTGTACTGGCCTGCACATTCACATGGCTAAGCACGTGGTGTTACCATTTGACCAGATCACTGTAAAAAAGTATATTTTAAAGAGAGAATTGGGCTGGAGCACTAGTACTACTATTGTGCCAGTATGAAAAACAAAAATCCTCTATGGATTTAAAGTACATTTGTCGTTATATTAAATCTACTAAAAATATAGCAGTGGGAACTTACCTTCTTTATCTCCTTGGGTAAGATGAACCTTCATTCCGAGAGACCATTAGAGAAGTGCAATTAGAAAAAGCATCATTGTTAGTCTGCTGTGTGCCCTCCTTCAGTTAACCATTTGACTGCTTAGACTAAACAGGCAACCCATTAGCCAAATGAGGGAGCTCACATTGTAGGCTTCTGGGTGGGTGCAGAATGGTGCGGCAGCAATAATTCAAGCCCAGCATAAGTGCAATTGAAAATTGTTTTGCAGTAAAGGCAAAAACAGTTCACAACAAAGTCGGTGGTAGAAGGCCCAAGCTCGAACACTCACAAATGTCAATAGTGTGTTGTGGAGCAGGTGTTAGCCAAACTGACAGCGTCCGTCTGGAGGAGCAGAATGCAGCCTGGCCACCACGCACCCAAATGGGAAGATGTCCAAGGAGATAAGCTTTCCCTACTTGTCTGGAACCTTTCCCTGCCACTAATACTGTCCCTGAAAGACAGGTAACCTGTCCCTGCACTACCTACACGTGAATGTGCGCCAAACCAGGGAGCCAGGGCCTTAAATAGGCTCTGCCTGACCCAAGATGGCCTCTAGAGTCACAGAGGGCAGTAGCATCCAAACTAATTGCTTCCCCAGTGACCCTGGAAACCGTAGAGGAACCATGTTCTTCTTGACTTTCCTCTCCCCCTGCCATGTCACTATGGTTGAGCGCCACCTGCAGTGGAGAAAGTATACTGCACCTGCCTACAGGCTGACAAAGCTGCAGCTATTTGCAGGAGAGTGGCTTAGCATCGTCAGCCTCCAACAGAAAGTGCTGCCACTGGCAAGATCTCCAGGTAAGAAACTTTGCAACAGATTCACAAAATATTATTTGTTTAAGAAACTATACAGTGAGCCATGATGTTTCATTTCGAAGTCTGCAACGTAGTATACCTTGAAGGTTCTCCTTGACCCTGAATGCACATCCAGGAATAAAGACTACTCCATACATGCTCATGCACCAATCACGCCATTATGTTCAAATCCCAAAAAGTAGAAAACAGCCAAAAGACAATAGAAGAATATTGAAGCATCACATATAAAGACATGGGCTGTGTGTACAGCACAGATTACATAGGCACCTGCTACAGAAAATGTATTTTAGTGTGACGGTTCTGGGTACTGAGACAGGAATAGGAATGGCAGACAGAAATAATGAGCCAGAGGAAGACGGAGGAAGAGAGGAGGGAGCGTCAGAGCTGGAAGAAAAGAAAAGACTATAGTGGAAGGTGTATTCATAAGATCTGTACTCCCAATATTTCAAAATCATTCCCGGGGACACTTTGCTGCTGAAATGCTCTACCTAATTTAGCTGCTCACTAGGCTGTCTCAGATGATGATAACACACTACATTCCTATCATAGCTTGCTTCCCATCTGGATTATCTGATACTTTGTTTTTTAGGTTCTTTTCTTTAACAATACAATGAAAAAATATCTACATGTCTCACGTGAAAAAAAAAAAAGTTTCTGATTATGTTCTCCTATACCAATCTCAGACAACTGTCATCTAAAGTCTATGGGGCTGTTTAAAGCAATATTAAACCGAAAAGCAAACATTTATTATATTGCAGCTTACTAAATCTTAGATGTGATGGCTGCATTAGTTTCCTTTTTTAGGCTTTCTTCCTTCTATTTTCACCTGATGATCCAGGCAGCTTAAAATAATCAGCTTTTGTCTCCCGTGGCTTTCTCAGGAGGTGTAGATATAGATAGTCGGCACTCCATCTCATCCGAAAAATTTATTGAAGGTGCATAAAGGCGAAACGCGTCTGCTTTGCTGTACTCCTTTATGCACCTTCAATAAATTTTTCGGATGAGATGGAGTGCCGACTATCTATATCTATGCTTATGGACTTGTGATGTGACGAGGACATCTTTAGTCTGAGCACCCAACCTGTGGATCCGGGATTTCACTTTGCATGCCTGACGCCTCTCTTTCCTGCTGAGCGCTGTTTCACCTGTCTTTCTCAGGAGGTGCCCCGTAATTATTTGCTCACTCAACCATCGGGCCACCCTTATGCTCATGCAGTCAGACAACAGCTCGGCCCTTTTGGCGTTGTCTTCCTCTAATTTGCCCTCTGTCATTTCTCACCCAAGCTTCAACCCAGGATTACAAGATGGTTCTGTTTCTCTCCACCCTCAAAGACCACCAATTCAGGGCGTGGGGAGCCATTGGCACTTCTTAAAGGAGAAGTATGGCCAAAACTATTTTGGCTTTACTTCTTCTGTAGGTCACAGGAGTGCAGTTCGTTCTGCACTCCTGTGACCCATTTTCAGCTGACAGCAGGTTAAAGTCCGCTGTTGGCTGATGTCACTCTGCTGGTCCAGGCACATGAAAATGCCAACCATATGGTCGGGATCCACCTGATCTGCTGAGAGCCTAAACCAGCTGCTCCTGACCCCTCCACAGCCCACTGCTCCAGTGAGTGCTGGGGGGGCAGAGCAGAGAGCTTCTGAGTGATAGTCACGGCTCTCTGCTCTGAACAGAGGGGAGAACCAAGCGATCAGCGGTGTTTGATTGCTCAGTTATCACTGCAGAGCCGGCGGGGGACAGATGCAGCATCAGATCGAAGCCGCAATCCCTAGGTGAGCATACATTTTTTTTTTTTTTAAGTCCATACTTTTCTTTTTGTCTAAAACCCAAGCAATATTTGAGCCTTCTATCCCTCTGTGGAAGGCGCTGCAACTTTGCCACTTTCAAACCCACCACTGGGGAAGAGTACTCTCTCATATGACTTTCGCAGTCATATTATATATTACATTACTTGCATTGCTCATTGCCTCCTGAGTACCTTCTAACATGGGAAAGTGATCTAAGTGTTACCTTTACAGATCAGCAGTGAGACAGGATTATACAGATGACTCACAGGGCATCCATCTCTTGCACGATTCAAGAGACTGGATACAAAATCCTAGCTAGATGATATAGAGACCCTAAAGCCTTATATCAATTGTTCCCCAAGAACTCCACACTTTGCTGCACATTTTCTGGACCTGTGAGGGTCCTTCTGGATTTCTGGTCACGAGTCAAATGCTGGATTCTAAAGTTCAGATCAAGCAGACACCTTCTTATTGCATTTCAAGGGACACCGTTATATGCCTTTCTGGATTTTCCATTCTTGGACATTATCCATAAGGACTCTACCTGTGCAGGTATGCTGGGGCAGCCAAAGTTAGTGTTAAAGAGGGGGAGGATGTTTGCCTGTCATGCTGTTTCGTTAACGTTCCATCAGTAAAGTTGTTTCAACTGCTTTGTCCCAATGAACAAGGGACTGTAAAAGCACCATGGGGTATGACAAACATCGCTACAAATGGTCAATTAAGCAAGGCAAGGAAGAAGGGTAGTTGCCGTGGGTAACAAAGTGAAGGAACGTGCTATAAGCAACCAGTGGCTAGGCGCGGTACCTGGTTAGATGACAGGTCCTCCGGTGGCGAGGGGGTCGTAGCGCTGGCTCCCTCCATAGCAGTCAGTCTCCCCTGGTCATCGGCAGCAGACTAGTGGTAAGGAGATCCAAGGCCTGGTCATGAGGTACGGGTAGGAAGAATTAATGAGCACGCATGGAGCCAGCTATGTGAGTTACTGAGAGTGAAGTAACAGAGGGCACTGGACTGGTGGAGTGGGTGCAGGCTCAGCATGTCCCTCCTAAAGCAAAACATTCAAGTATAGAGTGTGGCAACATGGGACAAACCACCTGTCAGAGGAACGCTACATTTCAACGCTACATACAGTAAAGTTCAACTTTAAGTCGGGGAACTGCCTTAATGTTCGATTCTTCTGCTGCCCCTGCCTGGTCTCGGGCATTGATGATTGTGCTCCGCCATAGTATATCCCTATGTGCATGAGCACAGTAGACCCCTCCCACACCTTGATACAGCCCTCGGAGCACTGTTCCTCTGACCGATATGAGGCACTTTTCCTTTCACTAACACAAACAATATGGTACCAATTCTTTTTCCTGACACCAACAGTGGGCCACTATTTCTCCCACTATTAACAATGATGGGGCACAATTCCTTGTGCTGAAACCAATAATGGGTCAGTATTCCTCCCACTATTACCAGTGATAGGGTACTATCCCTTTCATGGACATGGACACCAACAATGAGGTACTATTCCTCCCACTGACATCAATGATGAGGCAGTATTCCTCCCACTGACATCAATGATGAGGCAGTATTCCTCTCACTGACATCAATGATGGGGCAGTATTCCTCCCACTGACATCAATGATGAGGTAGTATTCCTCCCACTGACATCAATGATGGGGCAGTATTCCTCCCACTGACATCAATGATGAGGCAGTATTCCTCCCACTGACATCAATGATGAGGTAGTATTCCTCCCACTGTTACAAATGATGCATGATTCCTCCTACTATTACCAATGATGGGGCACTATTTTTTCCACTGATACCAACAATGGAGCACTATTCCTCCCTCTAATACCAAGGACGAGGCACTATTCCTCCTCCTACAGACCACAGGTACTCTGTAATGTTTTACTCCCACTGACCACCAAGCTACTCCCATTGGCTACAGTCCGGCCCTCCTAAGGTCTGGCGGGCAGTAAACTGGCCCTTTGTTTAGAAAGTTTGGAGTCCCTTGATCTAGCAGAAGAATTCTAGGTTAGATTAGGCTATGGGGCCAGGAAACGTGGACTAGTGAGTTTTGATTTAAAAGTGAACTTATCCTTTCAAAGAAACCGTCTTAATCATAGCAATAATCTATAGCCGCAAAGCACATTAGCTTTCTTGTGATTGTTGGATGCTGCTGAATTTTAATCAATAAAGCTTGGAGAGGATGGTAGTTGGACTCCAGCAATTTTTATTTTCTTTGAATGAATTTGTGGGGCAGACAGTAGCCCAGCTGTTGAACCGACGCTCAACGGGCTGCCTTGGACAGGTAGAACTTAATTTTTATGTTTTTCTTTACTTATTCTTTAACTTAAAGACAATTAGGAAACTAGCGTTTCAAAAGGATGTCAGGGATGACAGCCCTTATATTTTGCTGAGTGATGGTTTTCTTTAGGATTTTATTTTGAGTCATTAGATTGGTTGTGATTCTGCTGCAGCCAACGAAACCTAGTCAGGACCCCTCCCGTTCTTCCTGAGCATGCAGTGTGTAATATTCTATTGTTTTCTGTTCTCTGAGAGGATCGAGCTGTTTAGGTGTACACAATAATAAGAGCATTTGATGTCGGAAACAATCACTCTCGCACATGGATATTATCCAATTTGTTAGAGCGGGGCAATCTTCCCAAAAAAGAGAAAAGCAGGACAGGAAGGTGGTAAAGTGAACATGACTAAGGCCTACAAAGCGCTCAAGGTAACAGTAGTGCTGAAGTGCAGAACCTTGCAGTGACTATGAGTATTTGTTTTAGTCTTCAAATCAACCCCCTTGTCATTGTGGACCTATTTGGATTCTGGACCCAGGCTATACATAGGGTTCTGGATTTTAAAAAATCCATACAAGTATGTATTTTTAACTCAAAAATGTACATGTGTAGCAATACCCCCACAAGGATTGCTGGTATCTGGCTCCCCTATTGCTGCACAGCCAGGCAACATGCATTTCCAACTTGCATCCAGACACAAGAAATCAGTCCATGGGCTTGTTTTATTGGGGAAAACAACCTGGATAGGGTATAGGGATTATGGGATGCCCAACTTGACTTGAAGAACAACAGATGAGGACAACTTCCTTCTAATGTACAGAGAAAAGATCCTTGACTGCTCTCCTTGCTAGAAACACTCAGTCTCTTGGATCAGTGGCAAAGTCCCTTACTGACCAGGAGCTCCCAGCCCCTTTGGAAAATAGCACAAAATGTTGAAAAGCTGCATGTAGGAGTATCTCCTCTCATCTTGTAGAACGGACCCCAGCTCCACAGCCTGAAGGTGCTACAAGTCTTCCAGACTGCTTATCTATCAGCCCAACTAGCTGCTCTGAAGATCTCCCAGGAGAAGTGATAAAGGGTTAAGCACAAGCTTTGAATGCTTGCTACATGTGGCATTCTCTCCCCTTATGAATCCTTGGGTGTGCTGATGTAGTCACTGATGTAGTCACTCTCTCTTCCTTGCTCCCACTGCTCTCAGCCAAGAATCCTGTTCAAACCATAATGCTGAATGGATCTTCCTAGGCCAGCCTAAGCCCAGCCTGGAGGCAAAGGCCCCCCTAGACCTGTGGACCCCTCCTAAGCCACCGACAGCCTCCTTAGAACTCCATCTTCCACCTGACTTCTCTGCTGGCATGGCTCCTCCATATTTAAGGGCTGACCTAGCCACCCTGCCAGAGCATTCTGCCTGGGGATTGGCCAAGTTCCCTCAAGTATGCAGATCAGTCCTCCGCCGAATAACTTCTAGAAGTTTCTCCAAACTTCCAGATCCAGGGGGAGGTAGCAGAAGCCTGCCTCTGTGAGTCATCCAGCCTGACCTGTAGTAAACCCTGACCCAATTACAGACTCATACAGTTACCATGAGACAAACATAAATTTGCCTGCACTACTCTAGTAGCATACTATGCTATTGCTATTGCTCTCAGCTACCTCCAATTCTACAAAATCTTTTTTTGCTGCTGTTATCTGGCTTCCTGTTAGAGGGTGGCTTCGTTTGTTCTCTTTGGTCCATTATATGTAGAAACATAGCCACCCTCTCTTGCTTGTTCCCTAGTTGAACTATGGAGTATGGCAGCCTTTCTCAACCTTTTTTACTTGGTGGAACCCTTGAAATAACTTCCCAGGCTCAGGAACCCCTTGCTAATAATTACTTAGTAATTAGCCTGATGGTCACTGGGAAGCATGCTCCTTATATTTTTGGTCATTGGGATAAATCCCCCCTTACAGATATCTAAAAAGATCATTGGTTTCAGTGGTTATTTATTTGAGAAGCAGGAATTTCCAATTACTCAGGGAACCCCTAGCAACCTCTGGAGGGAGCCCTGGCTGAACAAGGCTGAACTTGAACATGGAATTTGTATTGTTCATAGAGCGTTGCTTTAAAAATTTGAGCTGATCATGCGGGGAAAAGTTGCAAGTGCCAGCACTGGAGAACAGTAATAGATGTTTTCGTATCCACTTTTATGAAAGTGACATTTGCTCCTCTGTGGCAAGCCAGAGCCTGTTAAAGTATTGATCTCCTTTATGTAGCCCTCAAGTGTGGCTGATAGTTGTGGTCCCCCTGCCCGCTGCCCTCAATCACACGATTCCACATACCCGGAGTCACTGAACAGGCTGGTACTTTGTTTTGTTGTTTTATTTAGGAGTTTGAACTTGGATAGGGATGACTGTGGGATGCCCAGTAATTGAACATGGGACCAACTATATACACCATCAGTATATACACTTCTTCTCCTCCAGCAGCACACTACTTGCTGACCTATACTCTTCTCCTTTCCTCTCTCCAGCACACTACTTGCTGACCATTACACTTGTTTCCCTGGTCCGAAAGGAAATTTATCAGACCTCCATGACACCTCCTCTTCACCACAGCTAGCACATGGTGAGGCCTACTGCAGCTGCGGGCAAGGCCTTAGAACTACCCTTTGTGGGTAAGAATCGCAGTTTTCCTTCCCTGAAACCGTGGACCCTCTGTTGTGTAGCTAGGTATGTTGGTGCTAGCAGGGCCTTGGATGAACTACTACTCCCAGCCCATTCTTCTTCCAGACCCATCCGGCCTCTCCTGTGGTCTAATGGCTCTCCTTCCCCTTGGTTGGCTCCTCCCGACTTCTACAGACTGCTCTCTCTCCTTTCAGACTGTCTCAGCCTTCTCATCCAACTCCCAGGGGCTGCCACTCACCGACTTTATGGTGGATTCTTTAAAGAGTCTCCTTCAATGTAGACCTCTGCTCTCCTGCTTCTCCTGTGCCACACCAGAATCCGACTCCCGCTCCTGGCTGCACCCAGCCCCAGGCCTCAGGTTTACCCCCCACAGACTCCGAGGCCTGCTCCGCAGCTCCAGCTACATTCTTATCTCTTCCACCCAAACTCTCGAGACACCTGCTGGCAGATTTCTGTATTTAAGGAGGCCTGCCCCCTGCTAATCCAGGCAGTAGAATGGTCAGGGCTCCTTGTCATACATCAGGAAGTGACACCTCCTCATCCACCCCCCTTCCAGAGCTTCCCTAGCTCAAAGGGAGGAAATCTCCAATAAGTGTCACTTCCCTCCATCTCCAGCCCCTCCCCTGAGCCACTCCCCAGCCCAGATCAAAACATTCAGGCCTGCACTTATAGTCAGGCCTGACTAGATTTTTCCTCTCCTACCAAAAATCTACAAAGTAAAAGAACATACACTATAGGGGCTCTACATATAATTTCCATTGGCACAGTAAAAAAGCTAAAAGAGATTCGGGTTTGTAAGCTAACTAATGACTGGTAAAGTTAGAGAAGAGAAAGAGATTGGGGCAATAGGAAATGGATAGTACAGTCAGGTCCATAAATATTGGGACATCTACACAATTCTAATCTTTTTGGCTCTATACACCACCACAATGGATTTGAAATGAAACAAACAAGATGTGCTTTAACTGTGAGGGTATTTACATCCAAATCAGGTGAACGGTGTAGGAATTACAACAGTTTGTATATGTGCCTCCCACTTTTTAAGGGACCAAAAGTACTGGGACAGATTAACAATCATACATCAAACTTTCACTTTTTAATACTTGGTTGCAAATCCTTTGCAGTCAATTACAGCCTGAAGTCTGGAATGCATAGACATCACCAGACGCTGGGTTTCATCCCTGCTGATGCTCTGCCAGGCCTCTACTGCAACTGTCTTCAGTTCCTGCTTGTTCTTGGGACATTTTCCCTTCAGTTTTGTCTTCAGCAAGTGAAATGTATGCTCAGTCGGATTCAGGTCAGGTGATTGACTTGGCCATTGCATAACATTCCACTTCTTTCCCTTAAAAAACTCTTTGGTTGCTTTCGCAGTGTGCTTCGGGTCATTGTCCATTTGCACTGTGAAGCGCCGCCCAATGAGTTCTGAAGCATTTGGCTGAATATGAGCAGATAATATTGCCCGAAACACTTCAGAATTCATCCTGCTGCTTTTGTCAGCAGTCACATCATCAATAAATACAAGCGAATCAGTCCCATTGGCAGCCATACATGCCCACGCCATGACACTACCACCACCATGCTTCACTGATGAGGTGGTATGCTTTGGATCATGAGCAGTTCCTTTCCTTCTCCATACTCTTCTCTTCCCATCACTCTGGTACAAGTTGATCTTGGTCTCATCTGTCCATAGGATGTTGTTCCAGAACTGTGAAGGCTTTTTTAGATGTTGTTTGGCAAACTCTAATCTGGCCTTCCTGTTTTTGAGGCTCACCAATGGTTTACATCTTGTGGTGAACCCTCTGTATTCACTCTGGTGAAGTCTTCTCTTGATTGTAGACTTTGACACACATACACCTACCTCCTGGAGAGTGTTCTCGATCTGGCCAACTGTTGTGAAGGGTGTTTTCTTCACCAGGGAAAGAATTCTTCGGTCATCCACCACAGTTGTTTTCTGTGGTCTTCCGGGTCTTTTGGTGTTGCTGAGCTCACCGGTGTGTTCTTTCTTTTTAAGGATGTTCCAAACAGTTAATTTGGCCACACCTAATGTTTTTGCTATCTCTCTGATGGATTTGTTTTGTTTTTTTCAGCCTAATGATGGCTTGCTTCACTGCTAGTGACAGCTCTTTGGATCTCATATTGAGAGTTGACAGCAACAGATTCCAAATGATACACTTGAAATGAACTTTGGACCTTTTATCTGCTCCGTGTAAATGGGATAATGAGGGAATAAAATACACCTGGCCATGGAACAGCTGAGCAGCCAATTGTCCCATTACTTTTGGTCTCTTAAAAAATGGGAGGCACATATACAAACTGTTGTAATTCCTTCACACCGTTCACCTGATTTGGATGTAAATACCCTCAAATTAAAGCTGAAAGTCTGCAGTTAAAGCACATCTTGTTTGTTTCATTTCAAATCCATTGTGGTGGTGTATAGAGCCAAAAAGATTAGAATTCTGTTGATGTCCCAATATTTATGGACCTGACTGTATATGTACAGTATATTCATATATACTGTATGCTGAATATATTAAACAAGGAGAAGCTGTTTTCTCACACAAGCTACGCCATGCGCCATTGTTACAAAAATGATGAGCAGCGGGCACACCATGGGCTACTCAGTGCCCCATCTAATGAGGGAGCAATTTCTGCAGGATCTAATTAATCAGATTGAATGAATGACACAGAATCTGTCCCCAATGGGGCTCCTCCCTGTGTCACACACAGATGCTTAGACATAATGATGAACTAATGAAGAAACACCAGACTTTCTATCATCAACTCCTCTATTGGGAACTCTCTTCATACACTAAACTCTTCCCTTCTAGTAATACACAACAGTCTTATTCCTAAAAACAGAACTCATCACCTTTCCTCTACACAGCACTCATCCTCCTCCCTCTACACAGCACTCATCCTCCTCCCTCTACACAGCACTCATCCTCCTCCCTCTACACAGCATTCATCGCCCTCCTTCTACACAGCACTCCTGTCACGTACCTGGTGGTGGAGTCTGATTATGCAGTGGGCAACCTCTCTTACAGCCCTGGTTCAGGAACCCCTAATAGAGAAGACAGGAGATTCCGGAGCACAGGGGGGCACGAGGGCTGGTATGGATGCAGATGATGTTGTGAGGATCCTCCAGGAGCTTGTGCAAGGCAGAAGATTGGTGATGCAGGCCGGGTCGGTAACAGGCGGGCAAGTGTGGTACAAAATGAGCAGGCAAGCGGGTAGTCGGTACAGGCAGGGTCGTTAACGGGCAGGCAGCTGAAGTACAAGAGGGTCAGGCAGAAGCGTGGTCGTAGACAGGCTGAGGGTCGGTGCAGGCAGAGTTCAAACAGGGTCAGGCAAGCCGGGTCACAGATACAGGAAGTCTTTAAGAAACAAGCCACGGAAACAGACTAGGAAACGCTGTAGAACGGACAACATCCACTGCAGGTTGCTGTCTGGTTAAATAGATTGTTTTGGCACCATTGGCAAGCACAGGCGCACACACGGGCACCCGCGAACGCGCACAGGCGCGCGCAATGCGCACAGGAGACTGGAAGACCATTTCTCCTAACATTGCCCCCCCCCCCCAAGGGGCAGCCTCCGGATGCCCCTCCGGGCTCTCTTGGTTGGGGATCTTCTCCAGAAGGTCCTGATCAAAGCTTCCACATGTAAATTCTCATCAGGCTCCCAAGAGCTCTCTTCAGGCCCATAGCCCTTCCATTTGACCAGGTACTAGACAATGCCACCTCTCCTCCTGCAATCCAGAATGGATTCCACCTCAAATTCCTCTATTCCATCAAACAGTACTGGTGCTGGTGGGCCTGTCCTCCGATCTGGGAAGGGGTCAGAGATCTTGGGCTTTAGCAGAGACATATGGAAGACAGGATGGTTGCTGAATGACTCAGGCAACTCCAGCTCATAGGCTACCTTGTTGATCTTCCTTTTCATAGGGAAGGGCCCCACAAATCTTGGGCCAAGCTTCTTGGACGGGCATGCCAGTCTTAAGTTGACGATGGATAGCCATACTTGACTGCCCGGTTCCAAGTTTAGTTTGCCATGCCTCTTCTTGTCAAAGGTTTCTTTGTTAGCCGCCTATGTTCGTGCCATTGTCTCCTGCAGGAGTTTGTTATTGGAGGTGAAGAAGTCCAATAGGTCAGCCACAGCTGGCACCGAACTCTCCGGGCAGGCTTTGGACAAGAAGGCGGGGTGGAAGCCATAATTGGCGAAAAACGGTGATTGAAGAGTGGCCGAGTGGACAGAGTTATTATATGCAAACTCAGCTAGCGGTAGGAGCGTAACCCAGTCATCCTGGGAGAATGCAACGTAGGTACTGCTCCAGTGTTTGGTTGGTATGTTCCGTTTGGCCGTTCGTTTGGGGATGATAGGCGGAAGACAGGAACAGACCAATCTTCAGGGACTTGCACAGAGACCTCCAGAACTTGGATGTGAATTGTACTCCACGGTCGGACAACACATCAGTCGGTATCCCATGTAGCCTGACAATCTCCTTAATAAATATCTTGGCAGTCTCTGCAGCAGAGGGTGTGCCTTTCATAGGCAGAAAGTGAGCCATCTTGGAGAACCTGTCCACTACCACGAAGATGGTGGAGCAGCCTTCAGAAGGGGGTAACCCTACAATAAAGTCCATGGATAGTAGGGTAGGATCCATTCCGGGGGTTCGTAGCAGACAGTGCTAGTGGCAGTACTGGGACTGAAAATGGACGTTCCCTGAGGACCAGTCAATGGTGGGATTATGGGCCTGGAGCCAAGGCTGTCCAAGGATGATAGGGAAGATGGGAGGCAATAGCATCAAGCGTAAGGAGCTCTCAATGCCCTCCCAGCATCGTGGTGGTTAGGGGAGCAGTCTCCTGTGAGACTAGACCGGACTTTAAGGTTGTACCGTCAGCCAGGTGCACCGCCATCCTGCGAGTTTTGGGTCGCAGAGGAATCCCGTGTTGTGCAGCAAAGGTTAAGTCCATGAAGCAGCTGCAAGCACCAGAGTCTATAATGGGCACTGTAGAAATAGAGAGAGGGTGAGGTGAGCCGCATTGCCAGGTATTGGTTGAGGAGAGACAGCAAGGCATGTCTCCAACTTGGACGGGCAGGAGCGCACAAAGTGCCCCGGCTCTCCACAGTAGAGGCAGAAGCCTAGGTTTCTTCAGCGCTGTTTCTCTTCAGAGGTCAGTGCCAGATGCGCCACACCCCGCTGCTGGGGTTCCGACTGCCTCGCAGGAGGAGAGGTGGGTATGATGGAGCCGGCTAGAGTGCCACTTGGAAGTCCAGAAGCCGGAGGTAGCATCCAAGATTCACCTTGGTACTCTCTGCTCTACGTTCTCTAAGGCGCTGATCGATCTGGATGGCCAGATCTATGAGCCTCTCCAGGGAAGACGGCACCCCCACACGGGCCAACTCGTCCTTCAGAGGGTCGGCTAAGCCCAGCCTAAACTGGTGACGCAGAGCAGGCTCATTCCATACTGTGTCGATGCTCCAGTGCCTGAACTCAGATGCATAATCCTCCTCCGGTTGGCGGCCTTGTCGGAGGGCATGGAGCGCGGCTTCAGCAGTGGCCGCCTGGTGCGGATCTTTGTAGAGCCGAGCCATTGCCTTGAAGAACTGGGACAGGTCAGATACTTCTGGCGCCCCTTGTTCCAGGAGCCGGTGGGCCCATGATTGTGGCTCGTCTTGTAGAAGCGAAATCACCAGCACCACCTTCGTGGTTTTCAGGGAGAAGGTGCGAGGCTGCAGGCTGAAATAAAGTTTGCAGGCGCAGCGGAATGCCCAGAATTTCCTTCGGTCCCCCGAGAACCTTTCTCACATGGGCACTGTGGTTCCGGAGGAAAAGAGACCATAGAGTGCGTTGTGAGCTGACAGACCCCCGATGGGGCAGGAGAAGCAGACTCCAGGACATGGTTCTTCAGCTCGAGAGAGACTGTCCAAATGCTGACAGAGTTCATGCAGCGGAGAGGGCCCCTGCTCAGACTCAGACATGGCTGTCCGTTGCTGTCACGTACCTGGTGTTGGAGTCTGATTATGCAGTGGGCAATCTCTCTTATGGCCCTGGTTCAGAAACCCCTGATAGAGTAGACACAAGATTCCGGAGCACAGGGGGGCACGACGGCTGGTATGGATGCAGATGATGTTGTGAGGATCCTCCAGGAGCTCGTGCAAGGCAGAAGATTGGTCATACAGGTCGGGTCGGTAACAAGCGGGCAAGTGCGGTACAAAAGGACCAGGCAAGCGGGTAGTCGGGTACAGGCAGGCAGCTGCGTGGTCGTAGACAGGCTGAGGGTCGGTGCAGGCAGAGTTCAAACAGGGTCAGGCAAGCCGGGTCACAGATACAGGAAGTCTTTAGGAAACAAGCCACGGAAGCACACTAAGAAACGCTGTAGAACGGACAGCATCCACTGCAGGTTGATGTCTGGTTAAATAGAGTGCTTTGGCGCGCACAGGCGGCTGGAAGACCATTTCTCCTAACAACTCCTCTTCCTCTCTCTACACAGCACTCATCCCCCTCCCTCTACAAAGCACTCATCCTCCTCCCTCTACACAGCACTCCTCCTGCTCTCTCTACACAGCACTCATCCCCCTCCCTCTACACAGCACTGATCCCCCTCCCTCTTCACAGCACTCATCACCCTCCCTCTACACAGCACTGATCACCCTCCCTCTACACAGCACTGATCACCCTCCCTCTACACAGCACTCATCTCCCTCCCTCTACACAGCACTCATCTCCCTCCCTCTACACAGCACTACTCCTGCTCTCTCTACACAGCACTAATTCTCCTCCCTCTACACAGCACTCATCCCCCTCCCTCTACACAGCACTCATCTCTCTCCCTCTACACAGCACTCATCTCCCTCCCTCTACACAGCACTCATCTCCCTCCCTCTACACAGCACTCATCTCCCTCCCTCTACACAGCACTCAT
>BLSH010012269.1:405614-424578 GCA_018402905.1 Glandirana rugosa
AGTGGAGATGCCAAAAATAAAAAACGCGATATTTGTTTTGGTTCTCGCTGTTAAAACTTTTTTCTTGTTATAAAAAATGAAAAACGAGATTATTTATAGGTTTTTATTTTTTATTTTTTCTTTACTAAGTAACCCAAACCGGCTAAATATAAGAAGATGTATAAAAACCACTTTTTTTAGCGTTAGCCGCAAATAACTAACCAAACGCGTTTTCAATAGCGCAGATGTTTGATACCTGTAACTAAATACCGTAAAAATAATAATAATAAAAAAAGTGATCATTACCGCCGCTAGACGCTAAAAATAGCCCTGACTGGTCCCAAAAAAGTGTCAAAAATGACCGACATGTCCGCCCCAATATCGCAGTCCCGATAAAAATCGCAGATCGCCGCCATTACTAGTGAAAAAAATAATAATAATAAAAATGCCATAAATCAATGTCCATAGTTTGTAGACGCGATAACTTTTGCGCAAACCAATCAATAAACGCCGATTGCGATTTTTTTCACCAAAAATATGTAGAAGAATATAAATCGGCCAAACCCAATGAATCATTTCTTTTTTATTTTTTATTTTTGGATATTTATTAGAGCAAAAAGTAAAAAATATTGTTCTTTTTTCAAAATTGTCGCTCTTGGTTTTGTTTATAGCGCAAAAAATAAAAACCGTAGAGGTGATCAAATACCACCAAAAGAAAGCTCTATTTGTGGGGAAAAAAGGACATCAATTTTATTTGGGTACAACGCCGCACGACCGCGCAATTGTCATTAAAAATGCGACAGCGCTGAAACCTGAAAATTGGTCTGGGCAGGAGGGGGGTTTAAGTGCCCAGTAAGGAAGTGGTTAATACAGAATGTTACTTGCATGTCTACCTTTGGAGGGAGATCAGAATGTGTCTCTTCTTACCTTAAAATAAAGTCATCATATAATGTGTCTCTCACTTCCTCCTAAAAGCAGAGATCAGAATATGTCCTATTTATCTGCCCACGAGTATTCGAGGTGAGATAGTCACACTATATGAACACTGTCGGTACAATTGTGAAACACTCTCCCATGTATGATATGCCAACAATTGCATCTGTGTACCTTAGGCTGGTGTCAAGAGCTGCAAAGGATTCAGTGGACTGGAAAGTTGCATTCAATCTTGTGTTCATTTCTAACAATATAGTTGAGAGGAGCTGAGATGACCCAGAGCCACGCTGTACTTCGTCATGATGAGCAGTATTGGGAAGATCACACTGCATGCAATGAACAGCAGAGGTGCAAACCAGGTTAGGGAAGGATGGATCAAACGATAAGACAGGCCACTATGTATATGGCCAGCTTAAAGGGATCCTGTGAGAATAAAAAATAAAAAAAATAAACTGCTCCTGGTAATCAGTGTTTAACCACTTCAATACCAGGCACTTAGAACACTTCCCTACCAGACCAATTTTCAGCTTTAAGTGCTGTTGCGCTTCGAATGACAGTTGTGCGGTCGTGCGACGCTGTACCCAAACAAAGTTTTTATCATTTTGTTCCCACAAATGGAGCTTTCTTTTGGTGGTATTTGATCACCCCTGCAGTTTTTATTTTTTGAGCTATAAACAAGAAAAAGACTGAAAATTTTGAAAAAAAAAAAGTTTTTCTCCGTTTCTGTCACAAAACATTGTAAATATGTAAATTTTCTCCATCATCAATGGGCACCGATGAGGCTACACTGACGGGCACTGACGAGGCAGTACTGATTGGCACTGATGAGGTGGCACTGATGATAAGGCACATATATGCAGCACTGACGGGCACTGATAGGTGGCATTGATATGCAGAACTGACGGGCACTGATATGCAGCACTGACGGGCACTGATATGCGGCACTGATGGGCACTCATAGGTTGCACTGATGGGCACTGATAGGTGGCACTGGGCACTGATAGGTGGCACTGATGGGCACTAATAGCTGGCACTGTTGGGCACTGATAGGGGGCACTGGTGGGCATCAGATGACAGATGCACTAATAGGGGCCCATTCCCTGGTGGTCTGGGGTGGCATCTGAAATTGGCACTGAGTGCCATCCATGTTGCGCACTGTACCCTTTACCTGGTGGTCTAGGGTGGGCTCCCTGTTGGTCTAGGATCGGTTGCCTGGTGGTCAGGATGGGCTCCCTGGTGGTCCTCGTGGGCACATCCCTGGTGGTCCCTGGGCAGACTCCCTGGTGGTCTAGGGTGGGCTCCCTGGTGGTCAGGATCGGCTCCCTGGTGGTCATGGGTGGGCACATCCCTGGTGGTCCCTGGGCAGACTCCTTGGTGGTCTATGGTGGCGATCCTAGGGGGGGCTGCACTGATAAGCAATCAGCACAGACCCCCCCTGTCAGGAGAGCAGCCAATCGGCTCTCCACTACTTGAGTCTGCATACGTGAGTAGTGGAAAAGCCAATAAATGGCTTTTCCTGTTTACACTGTGACCAGCTGTGATTGGTCACGGCTGTACACATGGTAAAGAGCTTCCGATGGAAGCTCTGTACTGAGATCGGTAATGTGGTGGGTCAGACTGACACACCACACCACGATCACCGCGATGCGCGCCCCCACGGGTGCACGCAGGCATGTTATACTGCTGGACATCATATGACGCCCAGTCCGGATAACTGAACCACTTCCCGGCCGTCATTCTGCATACGGCGGTAGGAAACTGGTTAAAGTTGGAGTTTCATTATGGCAATTTTTACATTCGACTTGGACCAATGTATATAGGTGCCATACCTATATGATCCCCATGAAAGCTGGACATTTACTGAAGTAGTGCCTGGACACACCCTAATCATCCTATGCAGTGCCAATTTCCCCTGCTTACTGGCACCCGCTGTCTCCCTCCTGCAGTGCTGCCAGCTTTCCTCCTCTCCAGCTGGTTGCTGGGGAGGATGTTTCAGGATGGAGAGCGGGGGAAGGGCCCAGTAAATATTTCATTTACCGGCCCCTTCCTTTTCTGAATGAACACAGTGAGTGATCTGTACTGGTTGCTCCTGTGTTCATTTTTAACTGAAGTGTAGTAAACTATGTTTACTATGCTTCAGTTTGTGAATGAACAGGAAGCCGCTCGGCACAGAGCACTTCCCATTAGTTCACTGCCAAGTGCAGCTGAGGCTGCAGAGAAAAAGACTGGGGAAGCTCTGTCCTCAGTCCCTTGTGCAAAATAATTGTAAAAAATAAAATTGTAATAAATAATAAAAATGGAAACTACTAACACCAATCTCTGCTCTACTGATACCATCCACTGCTCTGCTGATATACACGCATGTTTGTTTGTGCTCTGGGGTGCACAGCCTAATGCAATAGGCTGGACACACCAATGGCACCACTACTCCAATAGCTTCCTGGGTCCTGCGTAGAGTGGCTTCCCTTCTGCCTGGTGAACACAGGAGTTTGCTTGCTCCCCTCGGCTCCCTGCTCAGTAGTACATTCCCACACCTCCTTCCCCATTCAGTAAGTAGTACATTAGTACAGTATCCATCATGGTCGTCCGCAGGTAGGGGCAAGGGGGGGCAAGTGCCCCCCCTGGAATCAGGGATCGCAAGGTGTCTGCGCAGATTGTGAACAGGTGCTGGAACACTCCATGTACCAGCTCCCGGCACAGGAAGGAAGATTACACTGTGGACGGCAGCCGGCAGGGCTTTCCATCGTCCGGTATTAAGACAGCACTGACCTGCAGAGCCTGCAGAAGCCTGTGCCAGGAGCCTGACCTGCCAATGTGATATTGAAATATAGAAATTCTTTTCTGTGGGGGGAAGAGAGCTCCGTGCGGGGGATTGGATATGTATACTGGCATAGCACATGCCTGGAATCTGCACCCTGTACATAGTACACGCCTGGAATCTGCACCATGTACATAGCACATGCCTGGAATCGGCACCCTGTACATAGAACACGCCTGGAATCTGCACCCTGTACATAGCACACGCCTGGAATCTGCACCCTGTGCACAGCACACGCCTGGAATCTGCACCCTGTACATAGCACACTACTGGAATCTGCACCCTGTACTGTCACGTACCTGGTGGTAGAGTCTGGCTTATGCGGGGGGCAACCTCTCTTGCGGCCCTGGTTCGAGAACCCCTGGTAGTGTGGACAGGGAGCTCTGGAGCACAGGGGGGCACGAGGGCTGGACAAACTTCAGGTGGTTGGGAGAAGTCCCAGGAAGCTCGTGCAAGACAGGAGAGTAGTGGTTCAGTCCGGGTTGGCAACTGGCAGGCGGTGCGGTACAACGGGATCAGGCAAACGGATGGTCGGGTACAGGCAGGGTCGGCAACGTGCTGGCAACAGAAGTACAGTGGGAGCAGGCAAGCGGATGGTCGTAAACAAGCCGGAGTCAGGTGCGGGCAGATATCAACAGGTCCAAGGGAACAAGCCGGGGTCACAGGAACAGGAAATCACACGAAAGTAGTCACCGGGGGTATCACAGGTTCAGGGAACGTTGTAGAGCGGACAACACCGGCTGCAGGGCTCTGCTGGCTGAAATAGAGCCGCCAGGCGCCGTTTCCGGCGCGTGCGCGCGCACGTGAGCGCGCGCGCACGCGGGTGCGCGCACGGGCGCGCGCGAACGCGCATGAGCGCGCGCGAACGCGCACGAGCGCGCGCGAACGCGCACAGGCGCGCGCACCACCGCGGAAAGGCAAAGATCGGTCCTTTCCTGACATGTACAAAGCACATGCCTGGAATCTGCACCCTGTACAAAGCACACGCCTGAAATCTGCACCCTGTACATAGCACATGCCTGAAATAAAGTCTGCCATTTCCCCCTTTAAAATAAATAATTGTGAGTTGCGGCTAAGCCCCTCCCCTTCATGACATTGTCGAAAGGGGCGGAGCATGGGTGACCTTAAAATGATGCCCCCCCTGAAAAAAGTTCTGCGGACGCCCATGGTCTCCATATCGCTGCCAACTCCCACCTCCACTCAGTAGTACATTTCCCACTACCCCCGTAATGCCCCCCCCCAGCTCAATAATATCCCTCCTCTCAATAGTAACGCCCCCTTGCCCACACTATCTTCCCCCCTCACTCTGCTGTTCTCCTTCTGAACCTCCATTCTGCTGATCTCATGCTGTGCTGATCTGATCTCCCACTCTGTTGATTTCCAGCCACTCAGCTTCTCGTTCGATCCTCGCTCACCTTCCTGCTGTATCAATCCCACACTGTACACCATGTGTGATATCTACAGATGCCCCACTCCAGTGCCCATTCATCTCTTTCTTTTTCTTCTCCGAGCCTAAGACAGGGAGTGAGGATACTTGGGGGCAGTGCAGTACTGCCCACATCACAGCACCTGCAACACTGCCTTAAGGAGACTGGATCATCCACTTACCCTCTGCTTCCCACTGCTGATCACCAGTATCTTTCAGTGTGAGGCTGAGGGGGCCCCCTTCCACAGCAAGATGTTACCACAGCATCCCAGGGACTGGTGAGAAGGTTTACGGCTCTTTACTGATACCATTAGCAGGGACTGAGCCAGGACACCAAGTGTACCCAATCCATACCGCACCCCTACTACACTCTATACAGCTCTTCTTCCAAACCTAGACTGCACCTATTCCAATCCTATATCACATTATACAAAACCTTTATTCCATCTGAACCACATTTACATTGCACCTATGCTGCAACTATATTGTACCTATACTGCAGCTATACTGCACCTATATTGCATGCAGGTTAACTGGGACTGCTAAGTGCACCAGCACTCTTAAATGGCCCCAATGATAGCTGGCAGAAGAACATTTCAAATGACTGCCTCTCCTATAACAATTATTCTGCAAGCCACCTTTGTTCCCCTACCCCCTCCACTTCCACCCTCCTTTTATTTTGGACAGTGCATACCCAGTTGGTCTAGGACTAGCATCGCCAACATAAATGCACTCTGGTAATATAGTTCTAGCACTGGGTAGATTAAACTTTACTACTGCTCACTGCTACACTTGAGGTGGCCTTGCTACTGTGTATGCTGATCTGGATGCCAAATGCCCAGCCTTTACTGTTAATCACTTTGTATGCTAAATTGTGTTATTACCATTGTTGATCCATTTTATGCTTGCCTGGTTACCAACCATTTTGGGTGATAATATATTAAGTTTGCCTTTACTACCTGGTTTGGTGCCTGTTTTCTTTGATATAGGACTACTGTTGGGTGTTAAGTGTTACTTTCAGTAAATTCCTATGATATTGTATGTTTGTACACCCAAACTGGTGTGTTAGAGGGGCTGAGGTTCTTGAGAAGGTCGAGGCAAAGAACAGAGGACCCATCCTTTCCAGTGGCTCCTGTGGGGATAGCGTTACATACATGTTCAGTGATGCTTTGAATGTTGGTTGTGCTAAAGCTACTGCAGGAAAATGTACATGCCTCTAGGCGCCTGCACTTTTATACCTGTTAAAAAATAAACTTTTTTTTGTTTTTACATTAAAGTGTCACTTTAGCCACTTGTGGACCGCCCACCGTACATATGCTGCAGCAGGGCGGCCACTCTGTACCAGATCATTTACCTAGTACGTGATCTGACGCTTTCGGGTCTAGGGCGCACATGCCGCTGGCAACCCGCTTCCGCTGTGATCACACATAGCGGGTGCCCAGCAGCAGGTACCGCGGACTCGATGTCCGCCGGCAACTGCTGATTATACAGTACAGGCAGAGCGGCGATCTGCCTATGTTAACAAGGCAGTTTGTCATTCTGTTAGTAGGGAAGGTATTAATAATGTGTTCATGCAAAGCAGGAACATGGATCAATGCCTTCCCCTAGTCAAAGCACTTCCCCCACATTGAGAAAGCACAGGCTAGGCACACATTTAGCCTTTTAATCGCCCCTGATGTTAACCCCTTCCCAGACAGTGTCATTAGTACAGTGTCAGTGCATTATTTTAGCACTGATCACTGTATTAGTGTCACTGGTCCCCAAAACATGTCAGTTAGTGTCCGATTTGTCTGCCGCAATATTGCAGTCCTGCTATAAGTCATTCATCTCCGCCATTACTAGTAAAATAATAAAATAAGTGAATAAAAATATCCTATAGTTTGTAGACATTATAATTTTTGCGCAAACAAATCAGTATACATTTATTGGGATTTTTTTTACCAAAAACATGTGGCAGAATACATATTGGGCTACATTTATAAAGAAATTAGATTTTTTAAATTATTTTGTTTAATATGTTTATAGCAGAAAGTAAATAATATCGTTTTTCAAAATTGGCGGCCTTTTTTATGTAAATAGCTCAAAAATTAAAAATCAAATATCTCCAAAAGAAAGCACTATTTGTGGGGAAAAAAGGACATCAATTTTAGTTGGTTACAGTGTCACACGACCGCGCAATTGTCAGTTAAAGTTACGCAGTGTCGTATCGCATAAATTACCTCGTCATGAAGGGGGGGGATAAATCTTCTGGAGGTCAGGTGGTTAACAAAGACATGTAAAACAAAAAAAACAAAAAAAATATGCATGCTCTCATTACATACATTAAAGTATTTTTAAAGCCAAGACTTTAAACCTGCAAAAACGCACCTGCCTGTTTCTAATGCCAGAGTGAACAGGGCCTGAAGTTGTCGTTCTGATGCTGACTTCACTACCTAGGAAGTAACTGGACTGGAACAAGCATATAGTCAGTAAAGTCTGAACTGTCATCGACTTACTAGGCAAGTGAGTCCCTGTTCATACAATTGCCAAAGATATTCTTCAGATTTTTTGTAGAGCACAACACAAATGTATGTATTTGAATGTCAGAGCAGACTGGACTTTTTAAAATTGTGAAAGCCCCTGGGTGATATCACTCTTACATGCGTATTAGTTGAAAAAAGTGAACCAGTCATCTCATTATAAAACACAGAGTACAACGAGGGCACCTAGAGTTCCATGTATGTACCTACAATATAAGCAGCCTAGGAGCTTAGCCTTCTAGTTCCGGCTGACCCACCTCTCCTGCCTCCAAGACATCCCTAGTGGCCCATTGCTGTGAACTGAATGGCTGGAGGAGACAGGTTCACATTTCGCTCTACCAGGTAAAGTCAGTGGTTGCATAATAAATCATCCTGAGTTTTGGGGCTTTCTTAGGAAACTCATTAAAATTGGTGATAGTTCTTGCAAACACCTGTAAGATGTTTGATGGTATCTATAGCTACCTGCCTTGTATTCATATTACTACAACCCCTGGCAGAAGGTATGGAATCACCACTCTTGGAAAAATGCTTATTCAATTGTTTAATTGTGTACAGGCATGCCTCCAAACTGTTTCCATTTAACATTCCAACCTTCTGGCTTTAACAAACACTTAAAAAAAGAAAGAAAACTGTAGTCAGTTGCAACTGTTTTTGCAGATCAAGCAGGGGAAAAAAAGATGGAAACGCTCAATTCTGAGGAAAATAATGTAAAAGTTATTAACGGAAAGTTCTGAAAAGTTCCTATCTAATACACATCGTAATTTTCCTTTCCTGATGAACTCTATGGCAGCTCACGTGTGGGGTTTACCCCACCTCCTCTCCAACACTATAGGATCCCATTACCATAAATTTAAACTCACGCCCAGAGACTGCGTCCCTTAACTAGCCAACTCTAGAGCCATGGGTGGGAATTCCTGCTGCCATGGAGTCCATTAGGAAAGGAAAACTACGGTAAGTGTTTGATGGGAAATTTTCAGTTTTTCTGACAGACTCCATGGCACCCTACATGTGGGAAATAACTAGCCAAAAAGAAACCACATAGGCGGGATTGCTGAACAAAAGAGAAAGGTTTTAATTTGCTCCGTCCACTGACAGGATTCTTAAACCAAAATTTACAGAAGATAGAGATGCAGGTTCCACGCAATAATGCTTCATGAAAATGTTAATAGAGGACCAGGACGCTGCCTTGCAGATGACATCTGGAGCCATGTGTCGGGCTGCCGCCCAGGACGTTGAAACACCACTAGTCGAGTGCGCTGTCACCGCCTCCGGAGCAGCCAAGCCCTTTGACTTATAAGCCTGTTGCATAGCCTGGATGATCCAGGATGTGATAATCCTCGATGAGGCCCACCTCCCTCTATTCTTTCCAGCGAAGAGGATAGAGGTGATCTGACCGTCTAAACGAGGCCGAGGCTCAAAGGTACTCCCTTAGGGGGTGCACCTCAGTGGCCTCTGGTGCATTGAAGGTAGGAAGAAAGATCTCTTGGTTTTAGTGAAAGACCAATGTGACTTTGGGGTTTGAGTCAAGCATGGGTATGAGTACTACCCAATCTGGAAAGGTTAGAAATGGCCCTTTGTAACCGAAGGCCCCGATTTCCGATACTCTCTTGGCTGACTTGACTTGACCGAGGGGCCCTTAATCGATGTTGGGTTGAGCTCCGACAGCGAGTCTAGTACAAGTGGCAGATTCCACTTGGGAAATCTTGACTTCCTCTGAGGTTTGATCCTTGCCGACACCTGGACTTTAAGGGAGCCGACTGACAGAGACAGATCTAGGCCTGTTTGCAGAAAGTTCCGAATTTCCTGCACCCTCGGGTCCCTGAAAGATCTTCCCATGAAGGCTGTGAACTCCACGAACTTCGCCCAAATTCTTCCATAAACCTTGTTTGTACTTACTCTTCTCAAGCTCATGAGGGTGGAGACGACTCCTGACGTGCAACCAAGGGTTTGTAGCCTTTCCCTCTCAAGCACCAGGCCATCAGCCCTAGACGTGCTAGGCACGGATGCAATACTGTCCCCTGGGACAGGAGGTCTGGTCTGAGGGGATGAGGAATCGGGTCTCAAAAGCTGAGTTGTGTTAGCAGGGGAAACCAGGGCCTGTTTGGCCAGTATGGTGCTATTGCCACTACCTTGACGGCTTCTGCTCGGAGTCTCTGCAAGAACCTGGGGATGATTGGAATGGGAGTGGAAACATACACTCTGCTGAAGTTTCATTGCCCCATTTGGGCATCTACCCCGGGAAGCTTGGCTGCAGTGGCCCCATGTGTAATACTTCCGGAGTTTGAGGTTGCAGGGGGATGCAAATAGGTTGACTTCGGGATGCACCCCCAAAGACAGGATTTATTCGAATGACTCCGCCTGGAGAAACCACTCGTTGCTGTCTAGTCGAGTACAGGACAAGAAGTCCTGGACCCAGGGAACATAGGCTGCCGAGATGTCTGCCAGATTCTTCTGGGCCCACGTCATAATCGGCTCCACCTCCTGGAGTAGGAAATGGCTCAGAGTCCCTCCCTGTCTCTTCACGTAAGAGACTGCTGTGGTGTTGTCCATACTCAATAGAATGGATTCCCCCTGGCAGAAGGACCGGAGAGCATGGAAAGCTGCCCGAAGTTCCAAGATATTCGATACCAGGATGTAGAGACTGAAGCTCCATCTGCCCTGGGCGATCTCTGACTTGCAATGAGCCCCCCACCCCGACTTGCTGACATCGGTACTAATTGTTACTCAGGAAAACATTGTGATTGAGTAGCATCGGAGCAGGTTCCTGCACTGTAGCCACCAGACGAGGCTGTCCCTCATGCTCGAGGTTATGTAAATGCACTGGCCGCGCCAGTCCAGGTCCCACTTCTGGAAGGGGCGTAACAGCCAAAGGACCCATTTGACCACGGGGACTGTAGAAACCATCATGCCTATCTTTGTTCTGATGAGGGATACCACGGCTAGGAGGACCTTCGAGAAGACCCGGGGCGAGGTTGAGAGTCCAAAAAGGAGGCAGGTGAATTGTATATGTTCCTGTGCGACCGCGAATACGAGATATTTTCGATACTCCTCTGCCACGGGCACGAGGAAATAGGCATTTTTTAAGTCTATAGATACTAGCCAATCACCTGGCTGGACTGCTTGTTGAATTGTAGACAGGGTCTCCATTTTGAAACTTTCGTTTTTGACGAACTTGTTCAGATACATGAGGTCTATTACTGGGCGCCATGAGCCGTTTTTCTTTTGGACTAAGAAGAGAGGTGAGTACATGCCCTAGAACTCTTTGGCCTTGGGTATGGGAACCGTGGCCCCTTGAGCCACCAGTGACTTCACGTAGGACAACAACACCAGCTTCTTCTCCTCTGAGTGAGGTAACCATGTAGCAGCAAATCTTAGAAGAGGAGTGTGTACGAAGGGTCATGTGTGACCCAATGAGATTGTCTTGATGGCCCAGTAGTCCGAGATTGAGGCTACCCAGACATGCCGAAAGCGGAGCAGGCGTGCCCCTACCTGGCATGTCTGAGCGGGCCAAATCTCAAAAGGACTTGGCGGGCTCCCGTCCACCAGGGGTTGATTGCTTGGCAGACTTGTGGAAAGAAGCTTGTCCTGTTTTCCAGCCTCTTCTGAAATCTTGGCCTGGCCTGTAGAAGTGAGCATCCATCGCCCGTTCTGAGCTTCGCCTTCTTGACCGAGGCCTCTTCTAGCCAAAAAGGCATTTGTCTTGGGGCAGAAATCCTGACTTCCCACCAGTGGCCCGGGCTATGGCACTGTCCAAGTTTATTACCAAACAAAGAGGACCCCTGGAAGAGGATTCTACTCCACGCCTACTTGGACACAGGATCCGCAAGCCAGGGACGCAGCCACAAGGCCCATTTGGCCATAACTGAAGAGAGCATAGTCCGGGCTACTGGCTACCTCTTCTGAGATGCTTCTAAGAACTGTGTCTACGTTCTCTGCCCAAATTTCCATTGCCTTGGACATGGCTGCCAAGGCCAGGACTGGTTTGCAGGCCATTCCTGCAATCACATAGATCCTCTTGATATCTCCATCAATCCTCCTCTTTAGATCGTCCTTGAAGGGCATGGCATCTTCTAGATGGAGGGTGACGTGTTTTGCCAGTCTCATTACAGCTGCATCGACCAAAGGAGCAGCCTCCAGGTGTTTAATGTTGTCACCTTTGAACGGATAGAGTCTCAAAGTTTTACTAGACAAGGAGGTTCTTTTGTCAACCTTGCCCCATTCCTGCAGGATGGTATCCTTTAATTCAGGCCAGGAGCAGGAAGTTGGAGCGCTCTTTCCCAAGTGCTTGAAGAATTTTCTTTGCTTGGCCGGAGGACTCGCTTGTTCCTCCCACTTCAGGGCCTCCTTGATCAAGGGCGAGACTAGAGAGAAGTTGAAGCCCCCCAAAAATTTGTGTCCCTCCACTCACTATTGGAGGATCTGGCAGATGCATAGCTAGGTTAGGATGGGTCTGGGTCCTCTTGCGTATCCCAGTGGGAGAGGCTGACCTAGTTGTAGTCTGGCTTGGCGTGCGGGTCGTACCCCATTCCTTCAGGGACTGTTGAACCACACATTTTACAAGAGACTCCCTCTGTTGAGTGTCCGTCTCTCTTTCCCCAGCCATCCGAGCGAAACACAGCTCACACAGCGATTTGAGCTCCAGAACTTTGGTCCCACATCCCCAGCAGGCTCTGCGGCCAGAGCAGCTGTCATGGCGATGGGTGCGTTGTCTGAAGGAGGAATTGGAACTTCTCATCTGGTGCTGGCTCCTAGATGAAGAGTCATGGCATCTGAAGCTAGGAGATGAATGCCGACATTGCGGCCTGGCAAGGTCCCTGTCTTCCCTTGCTGACGTCTGGCTCTCTGACCTGGAAGGGCTTAAAAAAAAATACAAAAGAAGAAAGAGCGAGAGAGAGACATGGCATTAATAGGGTGCAATATGGACAGACCAGATGTGCCCTGTCAGCCGGACTTTCTCCCCGGCACCACGGCTCAGGGAAGGAAGTCCACCTTCCCCCCTCCCTCTCGGCGATCTTCTGGGACCCGTCACAGGTCCCAGAAAATACGCCGGCCAGTCACAATGCGCATGCGCAGTGCATGCCCGGCTTTGAAGCCAAAATCGGGTGCCCACGCTTAAGATGCTGGCGCCGCCGAGGGGAGGGGGAGTGTACACTTTTTGTAGCTGCTGACTTTTACATGGGTGGAACTCTGCTTTAACCACTTGCCGACCGTGTGCCGCCTTTTTACTGCGGTGTCCACGTAAATAGGCGGCGATACGTGGACGCGCAGCTTGGGGGCGAAAGCGCTCCGCCGCCGGTGCACTCTCATGCCCGTCACACTCTGCAGGAATGTGCCCACGGCTCGGGCGGACCCGACGTCCGCCGGCGAGCCGCGATGAGCTTTCGGAGTGAAAGAACGGGGAACCACCGTCAGTGGGGACATAAGAGATCTACTGATCCCTGTCACTGGGATCAGTTAGATCTCTTATGCCCAAGGTAGCCCAGCCCCCTCACAGTTAGAACACGCCTAGGGAACACAGTTAACCCCTTCCCTGCCCCCCGCAGGTTAACCTCTTCACTGCCAATGGCATTTACACAGTAATCAGTGCATTTTTATAGCACTGATCGCTATATAAATGCCAATGGTCCCAAAAAAGTGTCAAAATGGTCCGACATGTCCGCCGCAATATCGCAGTACTGCTAAAAATTGCAGATCGCCGCCATTACTAGTAAAAAATAAAAAAAAACCCCCAGAAATGAATTCTGGGGTTAATTCTCCGTAAACACGGCAACTTTTGCACAAACCAATCAATAAACGCTGATTGCGATTTTTTTTAACCAAAAATATGAGGAAGAATATAAATCGGCCAAAACCGATGAATAAATTCGTTTTTTTTATATTTTTTTGGATTTGTATTTTAGCAAAAAGTAAGAAATATCGTTTTTTTTTTTGCAAAATTGTTGATCTTTCTTTGTTTATAGCGGCGATCAGATATGATGCAGCGGTGACCAAATACCACCAAAAGAAAGCTCTATTTGTGGGAAAAAAAGGACGCAAATTTCGTTTGGGTACAACGTTGCACGACCGCGCAATTGTCAGTTAAAGCGACGCAGTGCCGAATTGCAAAAAGTGCTCTGGTCCTACAGTGGGAAATCCTTCCGGGGCTCAAGTGGTTAAGAAGACTCCTTCCTCCCACCCCTTAGCCACCACTAGCAGATGGCTAGAGGGTAACTTTGAGCAGGACGACCTGGGCTTGGTGAAGCTGCCACACTGCCCGCAGGATCTCCCACCATGAAGCCGCTGACAGCTGTTTAAATAGGCTGCCCTGATGAAGTCAGCGCCATGCCTTTCATTGTGCATGCGCCGTCACCATCACACGCACGGCGCCTGCGTGACCACCGGGTCCTGGAGGAGACGCGCATACGCAAAACCAAGCCTTGATATCAACCCAGGCCTCGCGCATGCGCAGGGGCATCCGCGGTCAGCACCTGGAAGAGTCGCGGCGGCCTGGAACATAGGAGCGTTCCTGCCACCATGGGAGGCCGTGCAACTAGTACCAGGGAAAGGACACACAAGCACAACATATAAAAACGTAAACTGCTGCCATGGAGACTTGCCATGCCTTCATCTTCCAGGCCTTGCCAGTCAGCTGGAGGGGAACGTCCATCTTGGGCATCTACAGGCCACCCATCATCATTGGGGTTTTCCTGCCTAACTGCCACTCGCCCACCCATGGCTGGGCCCTGGGCTTTTTTGACACAGCTTTATCAAGAATGCCGGCATCCAGCCAGCTTATGCTGGGAATCATCCACAATGTCTTGGATGCCCCTCATCCATTGTGTAGGTACGTGTGTAGGGTCCAAAGAGGAGCACAAAAAAGGAACGCATGCCATGAACTCTGTCAGAAAATTATGGAATCACCATGTACTTTGCAGTTTTAAACAAACATCTGCTTTAGGTTACATCCTGAAACATTATGCCATCATCAGCAAATATCCTTTCAATATGGATGGAATAAGAAAAGTCTCCAAAATCTCAATATCAACTTGTGAATTTATTGAAGATTTAATGACTGTCATCTCCCCGTACCTTTACCTGACATGCAACCCCATATCATCAATGAGTGTGGTAATTTGCATGTTTTCTTCAGGCAGTCGTCTTCATTCATTTCATTGGAACGACACCAAACAAAAGTTCCAGCCTCATCACCCTGCCCAATGCAGATTCGTAATTCATCACTGAATATCACTGCCATCCACAGTCCAATTGCTTTTCTTTAGCCAACTGTAACTTTGTATTTTTCTGTTTAGGTGATAATGATGATTTGTTAGTACAAATCAAATGGGAAGGTTGGTAAAGGGAAGCATACTGGTAGACCAAGGAAAACATAAAAGTGTCAAGTTAGAAAACTTAAAGCATTATGCCTTAACCACTTGCCAACTGCCGATCGGCGTCTGACGGCGACAAAGTGGCTCAATATCGCAAACCACCATCATATGTGCGATATCCCGCACGGTGAGCGGGGGGGGGGGGCGGACTCGATCTCCGCCGGCTACCCACAATGGCCCCCCCGCAGTGAAAGAACGGAGGTCCGTGTAAATAAACAGGGATCTCCGTTCTGTTAGAGGGGGAAGGGCTGTGATCACAGGCTTCCTATATATGGAAGGCGTGATCACTCCCTTCCCCCAGCTAGGCCAGCCCACATACAGTTAGGACACGCCCAGGGAACACAGTTAACCCTTAGAGCGCCCCCTCCAGGTTAACCCCTTCACTGCCAATGGCAATAATCAGTGCATTTTTATAGCACTGATCGCTGTATAAATGCCAATGGTCCCAAAAAAGTATTAAAATGGTCCGACATGTTCGCTTCAATATTGCAGTACCACTAAAAATCGCAGATCGCCGCCATTACTAGTAAAAAATAAAAAAATAAATAAAAACCCCAGAAATTAATTCTCATCATCCGTAAACACGGCAACTTTTGCGCAAGCCAATCAATAAATGCCGATTGCGATTTTTTTTACCAAAAATATGAGGATGAATATAAATCGGCCAAAACCGATGGAAAAATGTTTTATTATATTTTTTTTTTGGATTTGTATTTTAGCAAAAAATAAGAAACTTGTTTTTTTTTTTGCAAAATTGTCGCTCTTCTTTTGTTTATAGAGGTGATCAGAAATGACGCAGAGGTGATCCAATACCACCAAAAGAAATCTCTATTTGTGGAAAAAAAGGACACAAATTTTGTTTGGGTAAAACGTCGCACGACAGCGCAATTGTCAGTTAAAGCTACACAGTGCCGAATCGCAAAAAGTGCTCTGGTCCTAAAGTGGGAAATCCTTCCGGGGCTGAAGTGGTTAAAAACAGGAAATGTACAACATAACAAATGAGGAACAAATGGTCAGAAACTGGAGTCCATGTCTATGACCGAACTGTAAGACATTGCCTAAAGGAAATGGGATTTACATACAGTTGTATGCAAAAGTTTAGGAACCCCTGACAATTTCCATGATTGTCATTTATAAATATTTGGGTGTTTGGATCAGCAATTTCATTTTGATCGATCAAATAACTGAAGGACACAGTAATATTTCAGTAGTGAAATGAGGTTTATTGGATTAACAGAAAATGCGCAATATACATGAAAATGAAATTAGACAGGTGCATAAATTTGGGCACCCCAACAGAAAAATGAAATCAACATTTAGTAGAGCCTCCTTTAGCAGAAATAACAGCCTCTAGACTCTTCCTATAGCCTATAATGAGTGTCTGGATTCTGGATGAATGTATTTTGGTCCATTCCTCCTTACAAAACATCTCCAGTTCAGTTAGGATTGATGGTTTCTGAGGATGGACAGCCCACTTCAAATCACCCCACAGATGTTCAATGATATTCAGGTCTAGGGACTGGGATGGCCATTCCAGAACATTGTACTTGTTCCTCTGCATAAATGCCCGAGTAGATTTTGAGCAGTGTTTTGGGTCGTTGTCTTGTTGAAATATCCAGCCCCGGCGTAACTTCAACTTTGTGACCGATTCCTCAACATTATTCTCAAGAATCTGCTGATATTGAGTGGAATCCATGCAACCCTCAACTTTAACCAGATTCCCAGTACCGGCACCGGCCACACAGCCCCACAGCATGATGGAACCTCCACCAAATTTTACTGTGGGTAGCAAGTGTTTTTCTTGGAACGCTGTGTTCTTTTGCCGCCATGTATAACGCCCCTTGTTATGACCAAAATGAAGCTGGCTTGTCCAAATGTGCGTTTGCATACCTCAAGCGACTCGGTTTGTGGCGTGTGTGCAGAAAAGGCTTCTTTCCCATCACTCTCCCATACAGCTTCTCCCTGTGCAAAGTGCGCTGAATTTTTGAACGATGCACAGTGACGCCATCTGCAGCAAGTTGATGTTGGAGGTCTTTGGAGGTGGTCTGTGGGCTGTTTTTGACCGTTCTCACCATCCTTCACCTTTGCCTCTCCAATATTTTATGTGGCCACTTCTGGACTTAACAAGAACTGTGCCTGTGGTCTTCCATTTCCTCACTATGTTCCTCACAGTGGACACTGACAGCTTATATCTCTGCCATAACTTTTTGTAGCCTTCCCCTAAACCATAATGTATCACAATCTTTGTTTTCAGGTCATTTGAGAGTTGTTTTGAGACCCCCGTGTTGCCACTCTTCAGAGGAGAGTCAAAGAGAACAGCAACTTGCAATTGGCCACCTTAAATACCTTTTCTCATGATTGGATGCACCTGTCTATGAAAAACCCGCTCTTTCCCTGGCTGGTGTGTTATGATCTTGCCCTGCAGTAAGAGATAGCGTGCGGGTAGCGGTGGCAGAGGGGGGCGGTGCTGGCAGGGAGCAGGGGAGGAGGCAGGAATCCATACACAGGATAGAAGACCTGCACCGCCCATAGGTGCTCCGGTGGCATAAACGCACCTATGTGCTCTGGTGGCATAAACGCACCTATGTGCTCTGGTGACATAAACGCACATATGTGCTCTGGTCACAAACGCATGATGAGACGGCACTGATATTGAAGTGTATTGAGATTTCCATACATTAGAGGGTTCCACCATTATTGTGTTATTGATTAGTAAGTTAGCGCTGCACCCTTTTGTATTTTCCTCATGCGAACATTTACTTGTGTCACATGCTGATATAAAACACCCTGGCTCTTTCTTTCTGTATTGCGGCTGGGGATGTTCTCATACACCATACCAGTACTGAATGTTATAATGATCTCAAATCTACAACAGGAGGAGGAATATTTATAATAGTGAATTACAGCAGAGTGCAGTGTGTATAATATATAATTATAGGATGTGGGTACAGATCAGTAATGATTACAGAAAGTAAGGGCAATATGTTTATCTTCTTGTGGCTGGAGAGGAGAGAAGGCATGTTGTGTGTCACTGGTTAGTGGGCCTGGCTGCAGAATGAGGGGTGTGATTCATGTTGAAGTGGGCTTGTTCACATTTACATGTAGAGGCCTAGTGTACCCTCCCACATTCATTCATTGAAATGCGCAATGCCTGATGGGAAATGTAGTGTGAACAGAAAGAAGAGGATATGATGCAATCACTCTTCTAACACAGCCTGCCTTGCAGAATACGTAATGCATCATTTGAACCACAGAGCTGACTTCCTGTAAATGAAATTGGACATATCTCTTCAAAGGTAAGGAATTTCACAAATGTAATAACTGTTTAGTGTTTAGTGTAGGGAGGTGTACTAATGGGGGTTTTTTTGAAAATCCAGGAGTTCTGCTTTAAATGAAAATAGTTTTAAGGCATGTCTGTAAGTCGTTTTTGTTTTTAAACAATTAACCACTTCAGCCCCGGAAGGATTTCCCACTGTAGGACCAGAGCACTTTTTGCGATTCGGCACTGCGTCGCTTTAACTGACAATTGCGCGGTCGTGCGACGTTGTACCCAAACGAAATTTGCATACTGTTTTCCCCACAAATAGAGCTTTCTTTTGGTGGTATTTGATCGCCTCTGCGTCATTTCTGATCACCACTATAAACAAAAAAAGAGCGACAATTTTGCAAAAACTGTTTTTCATACTTTTTGCTAAAATACAAATCCAAAAAAAATATAAAAAAACATTTTTTTTCATCGGTTTTGGCCGATTTATATTCTTCCTCATATTTTTGGTAAAAAAAAAAATCGCAATCGGCGTTTATTGATTGGTTTGCTCAAAAGTGGCAGCGTTTACGGATGATAAGAATTAATTTCTGGGGTTACATAGTAAACGAGGTTGAAAAAAGACACAAGTCCATCAAGTCCAACCTATGTGTGTGT
>BLSH010012269.1:429945-441615 GCA_018402905.1 Glandirana rugosa
TTAAATAGGCCTTAGTATATTCCCCTGGGACTCAATTATCTGCAGAGCATACCCGACTCGAACGTAACCAGAATCTTCCTACTAGGGTAAACAGTATACTATGTGGTTTCCGCATTTAGTCCCTATACGTTAATCGCCTGGAGGTCTACAACGTCTTGATGTTCAGGGTGTTCCGTATCGTTCTGAGACTGTCGGTGTTCGTACTGTGGGTCTCCGTCTCCGTACTACCCTGAACATCAAAACGTTGTCGACCTCCAGGCGATTAACGTATAGGGACCTCATTTATAGTCTTGCTATGCCTTGTGGGACTTGTAGTTCTGCAACATCTGGAGGTCCGCTAATTGCATATCCCTGATTTACGCCTTTGGTGTATCATATGACAAATGGGATCATCCTTCTAAGACCAATGCAAGCTCAGCCCATACGAGACGTCTATTAACTCAGGGTCCCCTTATATGATTCCGGATAAATTCCACAATCGTGCTGAAAAGGAAGACAGATCAACATATCATTGCACAACTTTGTTTAATAAAGTGATAAAATAGTATATACATAAAGTGCAAACTCACATTTCCCTGTGCTGAATGGCAGCACTAGCATGAACAGCCTTTAGGGAAGCGCCGGCTCCAGGTAACACGGCGTGCGTTCCAGCAAGCAGAACCAACAGGACGGGAAGTGACATCAAGCGGAAGCGGGTGCGGCCTCAATGCATTTCGTGTGTAAACACGTCATCAGGAAGCTTGCTATCTGGAGCCGGAGTTTTCCTAAAGGCTGCACGATAATATATTGATCTGTCATCCTTTTGAGCATGATTGTGGAATTTATCCGGAATCATATAAGGGAACCCTGAGTTAATAGATGTCTCGTATGAGCTGAGCTTGTATTGGTCTTAGAAGGATGATCCCATTTGTCATACGATACACCAAAGGCATAAATAATCTATATTTCTGGTGAGTGTGCACTGCTTTAGCACGAATGGCGGTGGAGCACTGATTTGGTTGAAGAAAGAGTTTTGGAAACACACTTTTTTCACGCTTGGTGGATGGACTTATTATTTCTATCTTTATAGACTTTGGTTGAATCACAATCTAAACATCATATTCATGCATGTTTCATATATTTAATTGCAAATGAGTGAGCGCCACATTCTTTTTTACTTTCTTTTTTTCAATTTTAGTGTGAAATTTCTTTTCACAGAAAGGGGGCAGTACAACTCTTCCTTTCTTGTTTTTGATTATACATTAGTGGCGCCCAGCTTGGTAATTTCTGCACATTTGAACAGGGTTTCTTAACCAGGGTTCCATGGAACTCTAGGGTTCCTCCTGAGGTTGCTAGGGGTTCCTTGAGCAATGAGCAATTTCTGCCGTTCAGATAAATTCCCAATGACACCATTGATCTTTTTAGCTATCTGTAATGTGGTAATTATTCCCAATGATCACAAGTGTAAGGAGCATTCTTCCCACTGACCATCACACTAAGGTATCATGAGTTGTAGATATAGGTGTAGTGCCCCCAAAGTGTATGCGTTTTTGAGAGCTCTTTTTGCTAGGAGAGGCAAAACACAGATAGAAGGCCGGAATGTTTTGATCTGGGCAGGTGAGTGGCTCAGAGTAGGCTGGAGATTGCAGAGAGGGGCACCCCTTGGACACTCCTCCCCTTGGTTCCAGAAAGTGCTGGAAGGGGAGATGGATGAGGTGGTGTCAATTTCTGTGTATGTTAAGGAGCCATGACCAATCCCCATCTGAGATTGGCAAGGGACAGGCCTCCTTGAATACTGTGATCTGCCCAGCAGGGGGAGGAGAGTTCGGGTAGAAGTGTGAAGATGTAGCAGAGGTGCTATGGAGGCCTCTACCTGGAAGGGAGCCCCCAGTCTGGGGGGGGGGGTGACCTTGAGGCCTGGAGACTTGGCTGCAGCCAGGAGTGGATTTGATTGCTGGAGTAGAAGAACAGCAGAGGTGCTACTGACGACACTTTAAAGTATCCACTGGAGCCGGTGAGTGACAGACCCTGGGAGCTGGAAGAAAGACTGGAGCAGGCTAGGAGAGGAATAGTGGACAGTCTGTGGAGGTCTCAGGAGCCAGTCAGGAGAATGAGTGTCACTGAGAGGAAAGCAGGCCGGTGGGGCCTGTTAGAGGGATGGGCTGGGAGTTGTAGTCCATCAGCCCAGCTAGCACCAACATACTAAGTTACATTTGAGGGGTCCTTGACCCTGGCCTGTAATGGGTGCTCCGGAGGTACTGCTGACTGAGTGCAGGCCTCACCATGTGCTAGCTGCGGTGAAGAGTAGGGATGGGCCGAACACCCCCCCGGTTCGGTTCACACCAAAACATGTGAACAGGCAAAAAGTTTGTGCGAACATTCGAACACTGTTAGAGTCTATGGGACCCGAACATGAAAAATCAAAAGTGCTAATTTTTAAGGCTTATATGCAAGTTATTGCTATAAAAAATGTATGGGAACCTGGGTCCTACTCTAGGGAACATGTATCAATGCAAAAAAAGGTTTTTAAATTAATCGTTTTCTCAGGAGCAGTGATTTTAATAATGCTTAAAGTGAAACCATAAAAATGAAATATTACTTTAAATAATGTGCTTGGGGGGTCCCCTTAGTCTGCTTGTAAAAGGGTGCACCTCTGTGATGTTTAGTGCCAGAGTAAAATGACAATTGTAAAGGAAAAAATGTCATTTAAAATCAATCGCGGCTGTAATGTATTGCTGGCTTCCGGCAATATAGATAATAATCACTGAAAAAATTTGCGTAGGGTCCCCCCAACCCCCAGTCCATACCGGGGTCCTTCGGGTCTGGTATGGATTTTAAGGGGATCCCCATGCCAAAATTTAAAAGAAAAATCCATATAAAATCCATACCAGACCCTTATCTGAGCATGCAACCGAACCGTACCAGGCTACATGCCCTCAACATGGGGAGTATGGGTGCTTTGGGGCGGGGGGGGCTCTGCGTCCCCCCCACCCCAAACCACCTTGTCCCCATGTTGATGGGGACAATAGCCTCTTCCCCACAACCCTGGGCTGTGATTGTGGGGGTCTGCGGGCGGGGGGCTTATCGGAATCTGGAAGCCCCCTTTAATAAGGGGGCCCCCAGATCCCGCCCTCCCCATGGGAATTAGTATGGGGTACATCGTACCCCTACTAATTCACCAAAAGGTGTAAAAAAAGGAAAAACCACAGGAAACAATTAGGGACTTTTATTAAAAAAGAAAAAAAAACTGTCCCCCATTGTAATCTATCGTCAATCATGGCGCGCGACGGATCCACAAAAAAAAAAGCTGCAGCAGCTCCTCCTACATGGGAGGGCTCCCGCCGACTGACTGCTTTTTGCCGTTTATTTACAGTATATGGAAGGGCGGCGCCACCCGGTGATGTAAGCGCATGACCCACCCCCTCTGATGTCACATGACGTCAGAAGCGGCGGGGTCGCTTGCTTACGTCGCCGGGTGGCCCCTCCCTGCCATATAAATAAACTTACAAAGCAAAAAGCATGCAGATGGCGGGAGCCCTCCCAACTGGGAGGAGCTGTGCGCACCGTCTGTGCGCAATGCATTATGGGGCGCTCCGCGGCGGCGAAGTCGCTGTGAACGGCCCCATAATGTTTCAAATTCGGCGAACGCCTGATGTTCAAGTCGAACTTACATTCGACTCAAACCGCAGGCCCATCCCTAATGAAGAGAAAGTAGTTATGTGAGCCTGATAAATTTCCCTTCAGGTCAGGAAACAAGTAAAGTACTGGAGAGAAGTGAGAAGAGTAACGGCCTGCATGTGAAGTACTGAAGAGAAGTGAGAAGAGTAACGGTCTACATGTGAAGTGCTGGAGAGAAGTGAGAGGAGTAACGGCCTGCATGTGAAGTGCTGGAGAGAAGTGAGAGGAGTAACGGCCTGCAAGTGAAATACTGGAGAGAAATGAGAGGCGTAACGGCCTGCATGTGAAGTGCTGGAGAGAAGTAAGAGGAGTAACGGCCTGCATGTGAAGTGCTGGAGAGAAGTGAGAGGAGTAACGGCCTGCATGTGAAATACTGGAAAGAAGTGAGAGGAGTAACGGCCTGCAAGTGAAGTGCTGGAGAGGAGTGAGAGGAGAAACGGCCTGCATGTGAAATGCTGGAGAGGAGTGAGAGGAGTAACGGCCTGCATGTGAAGTGCTGGAGAGGAGTGAGAGGATTAACGGCCTGCATGTGAAGTGCTGGAGAGGAGTGAGAGGAGTAACGGCCCAGTGTCACCCTTTTCCCCATCATTGAACGCTCACCTTAAAAAGAAAAGAAAAAATACTATCAAAACAGTAACTTGATGGCTTGTATAAAGACGTTGTCTGTCACAATCAAACAATTTCAATAAAAAAGCTGTGATGTACTAATTACATGAGCAGATTGATGAAATGTGTTTGCTTTCAGAACGAGCATGTCAGTACAATTTCTCACACCTTGTAAACCCTTACATATATCTATTGAAGTGACTGGCCTCAGGTGATACTCATGTAGACAACCGTGGACTACATTTATTCTGCTTGCAGACTACCCTGCTATCTTCTGTGCACTGTTCCTCTAGTGCTGGGTGTTAAGCAAGTGACTTCATATCTGTGCGTCAAGCAGGAAGGATTGTGGGACTGGTAGTTTGTCCATTAGGAAGCTAAAACGGGACTATATACCTATATACATACCAGAATGCCAGAGTCCACAGGTAGGGGCCACTGGGAGAGATTATAAAAGGCTAGGCCAGCCCATTTGGCGCTCTTCTTCTCCCTGGGCCTTGCGGTGTACTCACCTTTCCTCACCAAGGACCAGGACTGTCACAGAGTTGCGGTCATTTTTAGGATTCTGCTCCTATTATAGGAGGTTTGTAAGGAATTTTGCGCAAGTTGCCAAACCTCTCCAATGAACCGTTACAAAGGTAGACTGAGGAGGACTCACAAAAGACTCCCCTGAAGGGCCCTAGGATGCCCGCGAGTCAATTAGGGAGCAATGGACTCTGAAATATGAGAAGGCCTTTGAACGTCTGAAGCAGAACCTCGTCGAGGTCACTGGTGATGAGGTGAGAGGTCCTTTCGTAGCTCGTGTGGACTGGTAGACTGGTGGTACAGGCTGGGTCGGCAACTGGCAGGCAATGCATTACAAGGGTGCAGGCAGGAGAATCATTAGGCACAGGCAGGGTCGTTAACAGGCTGGCAGCAGAAATAAAAGGGTTTAAGCAGACGAGTAGTCGTGGGTAGCCGGGGGTCGGTGCAGGCAGAGATCATTGAAAGTCCTAACAAGTCACAGGAAACAGGTACAGAGATCAGATAACTCAGGAACGCTGTAGAACGGACAGCATCAGCTGCATGGTGCTGTCCGGTTTAAATGGATTGTCTGGCGCCAATAGCGTCACGCATCTGCCGCGTTCCCGTGCGCACCAGTGTGCACACCTGCCGCGTGTGCACTCCCGTGCAGAGGAATGGGCATTCCGGGCAAATTTGTAACAGAGGTTCCCTGACAATCAGCTAGGAATAAGGAACCGGGATGCAGATGCTCTCTCTAAGACTTTACGCCATGGTTGTTGATCAGAAGGTTTGGGTCCATGTGCCTCCTGAGAGGGTACTTGCAGTATGCCAAGGAGTGGAGCACCGTCACTAAGGGGTCACTGGGGCTGAAGCTGTTGGAGTTACCCCTGCTGAAGTGCCAAAAACGCAGCCAAGAACTGACCAAAGAGGATATAAGAAGGGACCAATATAAAGACCCTCCCTGGCAATCTGACCAGGAAGTCTCTAATGGCCCGGGATACCCAGATGTTATTGAAAAGTTCACTTCAAGGTGCCAAGGTGGTGTGTAAAGAATGGGAGAGAATGAGGCTGGAAGATGGGGTCATATATCGTTGAGGTCAGTCTGAAGAGGTTGAGGGTGTCCGTCAACTATTCCTCCCTGAAAAATATAGTCTGACAGTGCTATCTGAATTACATGATGATCATGGTCATTTAGGGCCGGACAGAACGATCAAGTTAGTTAGGGGCCGATTCTGTTGGACATCCATGAGGGCCGAAGTGGAGAGTTACTGCCGCTCTTGTATCTGCTGCATCCAGAGAAAGACTTTACTTGTAAAGCTGCCCCAATAGGCCATTTGTATTGTCAGGGACCAATGTAATTGGTGTGCATTGATTTTTTGTGTCTGGAACCCGACCTGAGTAGGCGAAGCAATGTCCTGGTTGTGACAGATCATTTCACCCGATACGCCCAGGCTTTTTTCACTAGAGATCCGCAAGCCAGTACCGTAGCCAAGACGTTGATGGAGAAATTCTTTGTCCATTATGGGCTACCCCAACGCTTACACTTGGATCAAGGTAGGGATTTCGAAAGCAAACTAATTAAAAAACTATGTGAACTTTTCAATATTCAAAAATCCAGAACTACCCCATATCACCCTCAGGGAGATCCACAGCCTGAACGTTTAAATCGCAACCTGCCACTGAAAAAGAAGCAACATTGGGGAGACCATATTGCTGCGGTTGTCCATGCTTCCAATAGCACAGTAAGTGATTCCCCATATCGATTGATGTTCGGAAGAGAAGCCCGTCTGCCTGTGGATTTGCCCTATGGGACATCTTTGGACCACACCTCCCAAGCCGGCTATGTGGACTGGCTCCAAACCGCTTATGAAAAGGCCAAAGAAGTACCCTCTGCCAGGGAACAACAAAACAAAAATAATTTCCACCTTAAAGTAAGAGTCCAAGACTTGCAACCTGAAGACCGGGTACTGTTGCATAACGTGGGAGTGCCAGGGAATCATAAATTGGCCGACTGGTGCTGTGCTCAGCAATACATCATCTGTAAGTGTTTACCAGGTCTTCCAGTCTATCAAATTGGTCCAGAAGGGAAACAGGCCCCTTAAAGACTTGGCATCGAAACCATTTGTAGCCCATTTCAGAAGCCCCGCCACCTTCCTGTACAGATACATCACCCTCTGACACCCTGAGGCCTAATACTCGAAGGGGAGAGAAACCAATACCCCCAGAAGAGGATAGCGATGAGGATGCATTAACCATTGAGTGGTTATGGGCTCCCTCAGTTGAAGACTATGCTACAGTGCCTCCAACTACTAAGGGAGATCTGAGTGACTGACTTTCATCATAGTGTCAGGAACTATGAATCAGACCAAGACAGAAGTGCAGTAAAATCAAACTTTTTAATAAAAAGGTAAAATGATATAACCAGAGTAGACATGGTCAAAACAAAGCCAGGGTTCGGTAACCAGAGCTGATAGTGAGAGCAAGCCAGTGAAACAGGAGTCTAGAGATCAGCGAGGTCAAACAAAGGGCATGCGGGGTCAAGAGCCAGGAGGAGAGTCAGTCGAGCAGCGTCTTGAATCCAGGAATAAGAAAGGAACGTCAAACAGGCAAAGTCTTTCACAGGAAAACACAGCAGAGATTTCTCCAGAGATGTTGACCAGGCGAAGGCGTCTGAGATTTGACCCAGGCAGTTTATATAGCTAGGAGTTTGCTAACGAGCAGGATATGGACATCAGGTGAGCCAGAGAAGAAGGTGAGACTGGCAATTAACCTTCAACTGAGCAGCTTGCTCTGAGAAGGGAGGGCTGAGGCCAGCCCTAACACTCAGGAATCAGAAGTTCCATCGTTTGAGGCTGATATGCCAGTACTCTCCCCTGCAGTGGGGGATGGGGAGTTTAAAGCTGAACTCAGTGGTCCACCAGAACCAGAGATAGAACCAGCACCAGAATTAGAACCAGAACCAGAATTAGAATGAGAACCAGAACCAAAATTAGAACCAGAACTAGAGCCAGCACCAGAGCCTGAGTCAGAGTCTGGTTGCAGCTATTGGGGAACGGAGAGAGGGCCTGAACCCTTGGAAAGCATCTGCTCCAGGCTGAGGCGGAAAATGTGCCCCCCCTAACAAGTTGACTTATGATGCTCTTGGGGAAAGCTCTGATGAACTCATTAGCACTGCCAAGCGTTCCAGCCAAGTGCTTGCCTCCTTCGTTGAACCCCTGATAAAGGAAGACCACAATTCATTTTTCAGACCAAACACCTGTCCCTGTTGCCAAATCTTTGGTAAAAGAAAATATTAACCTCCTCCCAGACACTTCTGGGAGAGATAATGATTTGTTGTTGACCTACTGTCAAGATGACTCAATTGTACCTGATGATGTATATAGTTTGCTGTTGGAAAATCTGGCCATAAGCCAATTGTTAGCCACTGTTGCTTCTGGGTTTTAAGATGAGCAAACCTTTTCCTTCTGATATGGTATATTAACCACTTGCCGACCGCCCGCCGCAGCGTGACGGCAACAAGGTGGTTCGTTATCACGAACCGCCGTCACAGGACGGCGGCCGCGATAACTAGCATTGTGAGCGCGCGCCGCCGAAGGCGCACCCGCGCGCTCACTGTGTTCGCGGGGAGCCAGGGAGCGGGTGCGGCGGACTCGATCGCCGCTGGCTACCCGCGATGGCCCCCCCCCGCACTGAAAGAACGGAGGTCCGTGTAAGTAAACACGGACCTCCGTTCTGTGAGAGGGGGAAGGGCTGTGATCACAGCCTTCCTCTACATGGAAGCTGTGATCACTTCCCTTCCCCTGCTAGGGCAGCCCCCATACAGTTAGAACACGCCCAGGGAACACAGTTAACCCTTAGAGCGCCCCCTGCAGGTTAACCCCTTCACTGCCAATGGCATTTACACAGTAATCAGTGCATTTTTATAGCACTGATCGCTGTATAAATGCCAATGGTCCCAAAAAAGTGTCAAAATGGTCCAACGTGTCCGCTGAAATATCGCAGTACCGCTAAAAATCGCAGATCGCCGCCATTACTAGTAAAAAATAAAAAAAAATAAAAACCCCAGAAATGAATTCTCATCATCCGTAAATGTGGCAACTTTTGCGCAAACCAATAAATAAATGCCGATTGCGATTTTTTTTACCAAAAATATGAGGATGAATATAAATCGGCCAAAACCGATGAAAAAAAAATTTTTTTATATTTTTTTTTTTTGGATTTGTATTTTATCAAAAAGTAATAAATTTGGGTCTTTTTGTAAAATTGTCGCTCTTCTTTTGTTTATAGCAGCGATCAGAAATGTCGCAGAGGTGATCAAATACCACCAAAAGAAAGCTCTATTTGTGGGAAAAAAAGTACGCAAATTTTGTTTGGGTACAATGTCGCACGACCGCGCAATTCTCAGTTAAAGCGACGCAGTGCCAAATCGCAAAAAGTGCTCTGGTCCTAACCTGGGAAATCCTTCTGGGGCTGAAGTGGTTAAGATGATTTTGCAGGTTGCTTTCTGTCTCTGAGGGACCAAAGACTTTCAAGTGGGGGGAGGATGTAGCCAACCGTGGACTACTGTTATTTTGTTTGCAGACTATGCCCACTATCTTCTGTGCACTGTATTGTTCCTCTAGTGTTGGGTGTTAAACAAGTGATCTCATATCTCTGCGTCAAGTAGGAAGGATTGTGGGACTGGTAGTTTGTCCAGCCAGCATCCTGGAATTAGGAAGTTACAATGGGACTACACATCCCAGAGTCCACAGGTAGGGGCCTATGGGAGAGATGATAAAAGGCTAGGCTGGCCCACTTGGCGCTCTTCTTCTTCCTGGGCCTTGCAGTGTACACACCTCTCTTCACCAAGGGGGAGAAAGCGATCGCATCCTCTTGCGGAGGGATCCAGGGCTGCTATTGGCAAGAGGACGTTGCAGCGCCATCTCTTCCAGCAGCCGTAATCATCGCGTTCGCCAAGCAACAGGTCCACCAGTTCCGGCCTCGCTGTTGCGGGTTCCACGCCTGCAGCCATCATCCCAAAGGGTCTTGGCGGATTCTTCAGTTGGTGAGATGGCTACCGCCCATTGTTCCAGCCCCTTTTACTTGCTCTAACACCTGTTTTGAACACTGTGTATAGACACCTTCCTCCTGGAAAAATCTTAACACTTCATACAGACACTGTACACAGACATCCATACTTTAACACACCAGAGGAATACTCTTTTACCAGCCTGGCTGTCTACTTACTTGAAATCACTGAGCCATACATAGGATACAAATTTGAAAGAGCTCCAACTGCCGGTGAAGATAAAGCAGGTCTGCCTCCTGAACATTGCTGTTACCATTCTGATAAGGTCCCAGGTTCTCACTTATGCTAGCCCAAATTTCTCCTCAGGGTGATTATAGTGTATAGGGCGGCCTGGGATTCTCCCCTTTAGCTTGGGATAAGGTTCTCTAAATATCATAACCCGGGTATGTGTATTGTAAAGATCCTCATTGTAGGTACTCTGTATCATGTACTGTGTTTACCTCACATTTGTTCAGTAAACCATTTAAGCTGTCTTTCAGGGGGAATTCTCCATCTGAGCCTGCACAACTCTTAAGGGCTTGGATGTGTGGAATTCCTCTAGTGTATAACTCATTGGTTTCAGTAAAATCCAAGAGTGAACTATGTTAACCTGTGTCATAGCGTCTGTTCAAAGTGTACCTAATACCATGTCTGAACCAGGAGTGTCAGGGGGGCTGGAGAGCCTAAGGGGCCAGAAATTCTAAGCAGTCCCCTTGGGAGCAGTGCTACACACAAAAATGAAACAAATCTTCCTACATAAGTTGCATTTGTCTCTCTGCATTCTTCTCTTCTCTACATCCATTCAAAGTGCTGAATATTTAAAGCTTGTCTGAGAGTTCAGAAAAAAGGGGGCTGAGAGTTAAAGTTACACTCTGCAGAGCTCAGTGTGGAGAGCTCTGAGAACTAATTAGGGGAAGGGACACCCCCCCCCCCCCTTCACACAGCTCACAGGAACAAAGCTGAGCTTGTCAATCAGTTGGAGGTCCCTCCCCTGTCACCTTTTTTCTCTTGGTGTCAGGAAAACTTGCCAGAAGTGATTCATGCTCATAGCAGAGGTATGAAGCAGCAGACAGAAATGGAACTTAGTGTACTTGAGACAAGTACAAGTACACACCATAGAGGGATTTGTTCATATTTCATGTCTGAGGTTTACAATCACTTTAAAGTTAATCTAAACTTTGCCCATCAAAAGCAAAGTGACTGGGTCATTCATTAAGATTAATACCAGCTACCGGCTAACCTTCAGAGTGTCAAGTAAAATCAAGCAAGATTGAAAAAGAGGACGTGGACTTGAAAAAACCTTGTGTTTCCCCCAGACATTGTGGCTACAAACTCTGGCCATACATGGTCCTATGGTTCCACAACAACCAAGATGGCATGCGTTGTGAAGTTGGCAGTACAATGGGAAGATGGAGCTGAAGACATAAAAAGGACCAAATACTCAGATAACAGAAGTGGTTCAGAATGCCTGGAAGGTCAGGGCTTTGATTGCTACATCTACAGCCAACCTTCTGAAGAAGATGTGAATAAGGGGTCACTCCCTCCAACAAGTCCTTATCAAATACAGCACAAAAAGCAGCAACTGGGCAGCAAGATGAGATAGGAGGATATAGAACTAAGGAAATGCCAGGAATCACCGTCTCCACCTCTGTAGATGTAGTGGGCTCATCAAATATGGAGGGTGCAAACCCGATGACCCTGATGATGTACCTTCCCTCCCTTCTTTTACCACACCAATCCATACATCAAGAGTGCCAACTTACCATAGGGCTTGAAACATCAAGACCTTTTAATTCTACAGCAAACCATGGAAGCTCAAGTTATAGCTCCTGTGTGGTAAGCGCCTGATTGGCGATGCC
>BLSH010012269.1:441625-454764 GCA_018402905.1 Glandirana rugosa
TAGGCCCCCCCCCCCCCCCCCCACGTGACGGTATGCAAGGCGAAGTGATAGACAGACGCTGTCTGTCTCCTCACAAAAGTTCCCTTGGATGGGACTTAAGCAGCTGAGCAGGCACGGGTTTTCCCAGCCACCATGGCAGGGCTGGTTGCGGGCCGGGTTTTCAGGTCCACTGGAGACCAGTCTCAGGTGTGGATAAATGAGCAGGAGGAGAGCACAGTGTTGCTCTGGCCTGGGACTACACAGTTGGAATTGGTTGCTCTAAGGACTGTAATGGAAGGCTTGCATTTGTTTTATTTGGCGGTGTCTGGGGCGAGCCTGGCATCGTATAGAGGGGTATCCTGCTCTGTATAGTTTAGCGCCGGATGGCAAGGATTTGTTTTTGCTATTTTGTTTGTTTTATGACTTGCAACCCTTTCTAATACAACTGGCAACCCACCAGAATTTTAAGAATGTTTGCCTGCATGCTGCCTTTTTCCAAGGAAAGGTGATCCCCACGAGTTAATCTCCCACACCCTCCATACTTGGAAGTACTGGTATTTCTCCTAAAAGACCAAATACTGTAGTGGTGCAGCAATAGAAAGGTGAGCATGTACAGCTGACAACGGTGAAGTGGTTCTGTACGTACCTTGTAAGGACAAAGTATAGGTTCACTTTAAAGCACTGCATTTGTATCACACACCGATCAGCCATAACATTATGACCACCCACCCACTAAATACTGAATAGGTTGCCCTTTTGCTGCCAGAACAGCCATGACTCATTGGGGCTCCATTAGACCTCTGAAGGCATGCTGTGGTATCTAGGACCAAGTCTCAGGGACCCCTTCTCACCCGGAGACAGGAACCCCATCTCCCCTGGGGACAGGGACCCCATTACCTCTGGAAACAGGCACCCCATCTCACGTGGGGACAGGGACCCCTTCTCATCTGGGGAAAGGGACCGCATCTCACGTGGGGACAGGGACACCTTCTCACCTGGGGACAGGGACTCCATTTCACCTGCGGAGAGGGAACCCATCACCTCTGGGGAGAGGGACCCCATCTCCCCTGGGTAGAGGGACCCCTTCTCACCTAGGGACAGGGACCCCATCTCACCTGGGGAAAAGGACCCTATCTCTCCTGGGAAAGGGGAACCCCATCTTGCCTAGGTTCCCCCCATCCCCTGTCCTGCTGGCTGCTGCGGGGCGTGTGTCAGGACGGAGAGTCCCGACAGATCCCCGAATTGAGATTCAGTCATCTGTACCGATCGCTGACTCTGTCTATTGATAACTGTGGCATATAGTAAACTGCGTTTACTATGCTTCAGTTTATGAATGGACAGGAAGCTCTGTTGAGCTATTCCTGTCCATTCATTCTATGTAGCTGAAGCTGCAGAGAAAGAGATTGGGGGTTGCGTCCTCAGTCTTCCTCTTTGTCTAAAAGTTGGAACATCATAGGTCTATTTAGACCTCTGATATCTCACCAAAGACCCCCAATGGTGCTCCTAAAAAACTGTAAAATAATAATAAAAAAATATTAAAAAACAAAAAAAACAAAACAACTACTGATACCAGTGGCAGAATAACAGGGCTCACAAAGGCCGTACTTGTGATCGGGCCCTGGAGTTCCACCACTGGACTCGGAGGGCAGGGCCCCAGCTGGGGTTCAGGGGGGCCCTTCATGGTTTCTTGCACCAGGGCCCTGAAGGTTCTAGTTACGCCCCTGCCATACACAACGAACTTCACACTTGAGGATTGATTTACTAAAGGCAAATCCACTGTGCACTACAAGTCACTGTAGATCTGAGAGGGACATGCAAGGAAAATAAAAAACAGCATTTTTGCTTGCACATGATTGGATGATAAAAATCATCAGAGATTCCCCTTGTTTCATATCTTTCCCTCAGATTTACAGTGACTGCCTTTAGTAAATCAACCCCACTGTGTGTGTCTGACATCTTTCTATCGCTACCAGCATTAACTTTTTCAGCAATTTGAGCTACAGTAGCTCTTTTGTCTGTCCGAATCGGACTGCTAGGGCAAGCCTGGGCTCCCAATGTGCATCAATGGTGCTTGGTCACCCATGACCCTATTGCCTGTTCGCCGGTTTTGGACCACTTTTCGTTGGTCCTGACCACAGCAGACCGGGAACATCCCACAAGAGCTGCACTTTTGGAGTTGCCCTGACCCCGGTCATCTAGTCATTACAATTTGTCCCTTGGCAAAGTCTCTCAAATCCTTATACTTTTTTCTCTGCTTTCAACACATTGACTTCAGGGATAACCTGTTAACTTGCTGCCTAATATATCCCACCCCCTTTCAGATGCCATTTTAACAAGATAAGTAATGTTGTTCACTTTACCGGTCATAATATTATAGCTGATCTGTGTTTTTCCTGCTCACTTGTACTATACATAGAAGGAGCAACCAACTGCATGTATCTAAATGTTATATATACTATACTAGCAAAAGTATTGGGGTGCCTGCCTTTACACGCACATGAACTTTAATGGCATCCCAGTCTTAGTCCATAGGGTTCAATATTGAGTTGGCCCAGCCTTTTCAGCTATAACAGCTTCAACTCTTCTGGGAAGGCTGTCCACAAGGTTTAGGAGCGTCTATGGGAATGTTTGAATGTTTCGCTTATCCATGTTTTTATGGACCTTGCTTTGTGCACTGGTGTGCAGCCATGTTGGGTCCATCCCCAAATTGTTCCCACAAAGTTGGAAACATGAAATTGTCCAAAATGTCTTGGTTTGCTGATGCCCTAAAGTGGTTGTAAAGTCGGAAGGGTTTTTACTGGGACTCCCCTCCTCATTGGCTTAGACAGCAACGCGGCACCATTGGCAATCAAAAGTCAGTCAGCCAATGAGAATAGAAAGGGGATGGGGCCAGGCTGCCCCCGTGTCTGAATGGATACACGGAGCTGTGACTTGGCTCAGGTGCCCCCATAGCAAGCTGCTTGCTGTGGGGGCACCCAACAGGAGGGAGGGGCCAGGAGAGCTGAAGAGGGATCCGAGAAGAGGAGGATCTGGGCTGTTCTGTGCAGATCTACTACCTAGGGTAGGTAAGTATAACATGTTTGTTATATTTATAAAAAAAAAACAAGACTTTAGAATCACTTTAAAGAGCTGGTTGACACAGGGGCGATCTGACTTCAGGGGCGACTCTAAGCCGCCCCGCACAGAGCGACTTCAGCGCGGCTTGCAGACAACTTCTGTAATAGAAGTCAATGCAAGTCGCCTGAAGTCACCCCCAAAGTAGTACAGGAGCGCTTTTCTAAGTCGGAGTGACTTGAGTCACTCCTATTAGAATGGTTCCATTGCACTGCATGGAGCGCGACTTGTCAGGCAACTAAGTCGCCTGACTAGTCGTCCCTGTGTGAACCAGCTCTTAGAGTTCCCTTTACTCGAACTAAGGGGACAAGCCCAGCCCCTGAAAAACAATGCCACACTAACCCCCCCCCCTCCATCAATTGATTTGGACCAGTGCACAAAACAAGATGCATAAAGACATGGATGAGCGAGTTTGGGGTGGAGGAACCTGCATAGAGTCCTGACCTTAACCCGATAGAACACCTTTGGAATGAATTAGAGCGGAGACTGGGAGCCAGGCCTTCTCATCCAACATCAGTGTATGACCTTACAAATGTGCTTCTGGAAGAATGGTCAGACATTCCCATAGACACTCCTAAACCTTGTGGACAGCCTTCCCAGAAGAGTTGAAGCTGTTATAGCTGCAAAGGGTGGGCCAGCTCAATATTGAACCCTACAGACTAAGACTGGGATGCCATTAAAGTTCATGTGTGTGTAAAGGCAGGTGTCCCAATACTTTTGGTAATATAGTGTACATGAGGATGTCTTAAAATCATAAATCTTTTGCGCTGAATTGTAACCATCCTAATGGTATATTAGCACAACGCCATGTAGTCATCTTCAATAAAACCCATGCTTCCCATGCAGTTAGTGCATCCTGTGCGAACAGAAGGGACTCTCACTGACACAAATGTAAATGGGGAAAATGCATGCAGAGCCTGAATGGCACACACCAGGAGCCAGGGGCTTAACCGACACTCACTGAACGGATGAAGCACCAAGAAAGAAACAAACGCACAAACACTGATGTAATGTGACATACTCAGTGACACTCCACCATCCATGGAAATGCTAAAACGCACTGATGTGTGCATGTCATAAGGACGTTCTGGGTGACATCTAGAAAGTGACATTAACATGTACAATAAGCCATCACCGTGTGAAAATGACACCAATCTACAGTAAATATAGCCTGTTCATTTATAGTTGGCTGTATCTTAAATGAAAGCATATCCACTGTCAGTGGGGGCCCATTCACACTGCTCCAGTGCGTTAGCGTGCAGGATTTCATGCGTTACTATGCATTGCTTTAGGTTAGTCCATCCATTTTGAATTGGCTGAAAACAGACCGCAGTGAATATTTTAATAGTGATGCGCTATTTTGTCTAACGGAGTGCAACACAGAGCACAGTGCGCTGCGGTGTGCTAAAATGCACGTTTGTTGGGTGCATTGGGGTGATATTTAAAGCTGAAATGTAATCTGCTTATTCCACCCACCGACATGCCAATTAAATTATGAAATAAAATAATTGTATTTTAACCACTTGCTTACTGGGCACTTAAACCCCCCTCCTGCCCAGACCAATTTTAAGCTTTCAGTGCTGTCACTCTTTGAATGACAATTACGAGGTCGTGCAACACTGTACACAAATGTAATTTTTATCATTTTTTTCCCCACAAATAGAGCTTTTTTTTGGTGGTATTTAATCACCACTGGGTTTTAAAAAAAAAAAAAAAAACGAAAAAAGGACCGAAATTTTGAAAAAAAAAACCTGTTTCATAGTTTGTTGTAAAATTTTGAAAACAGGTAATTTTTCTCTTTCATTGATGTGTGCTGATGAGGCTGCACTGATGGGCACTGATAGGTTCCACTGATGGGCACTGATAAGGCGGCACTAATGGGCACTGATAGGTGGCACTGATGGGTGGCACTGATGGGCAGCACTAAAGGGCACTGATATATGGCACTGATAGGTGGCACTGATGGGCACTGGTAGGTGACACTGATAAGGCGGCACTAATGGGCACTGATAGGTGTCACTGATGGGTACTGATGGTTGGCACTGATTGGCAGCACTGAAGGGCACTGATAGGTGGCACTGATAAGCGGCACTGATAGGTGGCACTGATGGGCACTGGTAGGTGACACTGATAGGCAGCACAGGTCGGTGGCACTGATGATGAGGCATTGATTGGCAGCACTGGTGGGCATTGATAGTTGGCACTGGTGGGCAAAGGTAGGTGCCACTGTGGTTACTGGTAGGTGGCATGCTGGGCACTGGTAGTTGGCACTGGTGTGTACTGATAGGTGGCACTGGCAGGTGGCACTGCTGAGCACAGGTGAGCAGCTGCGGCTCTCTGTGTGCTGGGCCGGAGTCCCTCTGACAGAAGCCGGTGATCTACTATTTTTTCCCATCACCCTGACAGCATGAGGGAAAATAAAATAGAAATCACCAATCTTCTGTTTACATCATGTGATCAGCTGTCATTGGCTTACAGCTGATCATGTGATAAGAGGCCAGGATCGGCCCCTTACTCCGATCTGTGATCAGCCGAGTCTCATAGACGCGGTGATCACAGAGCGTACCTCGCGCAACCTCCGTGGACATCCATGGACGCCCTACCGGCAATTCAGGCCTGCGCTGTAGCCGTCTTTCGGCTATAGTGTTGGCGGGAAGGGGTTAAATAATGGCGGCCCACCGAGTTGTGTGACAATAGGGAATTAATATTCGCTATTGTCTTCCTGATTCTTCTCCCGGCCAATCAGGAAGCAGTTCCTGTGATCCGATTGGCCAGGGAGTCTTAGGACTTGCTGTTTGCCCGGGAGGAGAATCAACGGCCCGGCTCTTCATTCACCCTGACTCCAAAAGGTATCGCCACCTTCCCGTCCGTTTTTCGCGAGGGAGGGGGTTGGTGTTATTTTTTTCTGGGCCCCCCCCCCCCCATATATTAAGCACCGACCACCACTGATTTTAAATAGATGCCTTATTTTATACTCAGTGACATCATCAGTGTGCCTCTATGCTTCCAAATCAGGACCGGCTGAATTTTGATCCAAGTATGGGCAAACTGGTTGGACACAAATTGATCCATCGATCGACTTGTGTACGACCAGCCTGTGGGGTTTTTCCCCAACGATTAGTGCAGCTGGCTATAAGTTGGCAACTCTAATCGTTTTCTGCCGGCAGGGAAGGCTCCCCGCTGGCAGAACACAATAGCGTAGAGGGAGGGATTCACCCATCAACATTGACTTTGTTGATAGGGGAATCAAGCAATTTTCTTTCCTTCCACCTGCGGTGGAAAGGAAGAAAATTGCACAATGTATTAAAGTGGCAGTAAAGACTGTATTTTGATTTTAATCTACAAGTAAGCTTATAATAAAGCTTACCATGAATATCTCCTAAACGTGCACCGATTTGAAGATATTCTGGGTGCAGCAGCCAGTGATGACACCAGCGCGTGCGCTCTGAAGGAATGGCATACCCATGCCGTCCCTTCAGAGCTATATGCCTGGGGAGTGACTCCCGCGCGCCTGTGCGGGAGTTATGTCATCGCAACTCGGTGTGAAGACCAGAAGGTGAAGATGGAAGCCCTGTCAGCGGTGACAGTGCGACGCTGGAAAAATTAGTTTCAAGGTAAGTCTTTCATAATGTGCTAGTATGCTATGCATACTAGCACGTTATGCCCTTACCTTGCAGGTTTTTTTTTTAACTAACCTTTACTACTGCTTTAACCACTTCAGCCCCAGAAGGATTTCCCACATTAGGACCAGAGCACTTTTTGCGATTCGGAACAGCGTCGCTTTAACTGACAATTGCACGGTCGTGCGATGTTGTACCCAAACAAAATTGGCGTCCTTTATTCGCACACACAGAGCTTTCTTTTGGTGGTATTTGATCACCTCTGCGTCACTTCTGATCACCAATATAAACAAAAAAAGAGCGACAATTTTGAAAAAATATATATATTGTTTTTACTTTTTGCTATAATAACCACTTGGCGACTGCGTAACGTATATACACGGCCGCAAGTGGGATCCATTATTCTGGGAGGGCGTACTAATACGTCCTCCCAGAATCGCGCTCCCGCGCACCCCCTGGGCCGCGCACCTGGGAGCATCCGTGACCGTGCCAGGCAGGGACACCCATCCAGCTTCACCCATGCAGCCTCATCCATGCACCCTCAGCCATGCCCACCCATCTGTGCCCACCCATCCGTGCCCACCCATCCATCACCCATGCATCCGTGCTCACCCATCCGTGCCCACCCATCCGTCACCCATGCATCCGTGCTCACCCATCCGTGTCCACCCATCCGTCACCCATCTGTCACCCATACATCTGTGCTCACCCATCCATGCTCACCCATCTGTCACCCATGCATCTGTGCTCACCCATCCGTCACCCATGCATCCGTGCTCACCCATCCGTCACCCATGCATCTGTGCTCACCCATCCGTCACCCATGCGTCCGTGCTCACCCATCCGTCACCCATGCGTCCGTGCTCACCCATCCGTCGCCCATGTGTCCGTGCTCACCCATCCGTGCGCACTCATCCGTCACCCATGCATCCATGCTCACTCATCTGTGCTCACCCATCCGTCACCCATGCATCCATGCTCACCCATCCGTACTCACCCATCCGTCACCCATGCATCCGTGCTCACTCATCCGTCACCCATGCTCACCCATCCGTGCTCACTCATCTGTCACCCATGCATCCGTGCTCACCCATCCGTGCTCACTCATCCATCACCCATGCATCCGTGCTCACCCATGCATCCGTGCTCACCAATCCAATCGTGCTCACCCATGCAGCCTCATTCCAAAAACGTGGAAAAGATGAACCATTCAAAAGACTCATTATGCCTCATAGAATATACGTTGGGGTGTTTACTTTCCAAAATGGGGTCATTTTTTGGGCGTTTCCATTGCCCTGGTGCTCTGGGACCTTTAAAAGTGCAAGAGGTAGTCAGGAAATTATATGTGTAATTTATGTCCTTAGAACGCCTGATGGTGCTCCCTGCATATTGGGCCTCTGTATGTGGCTAGGCTGTGTAAAAGTCTCGCACATGTGGTATCACCATACTCTGGAGGAGTAGCAGAATGTGTTTTGGGGTGTAATTGGTGGTATGCATATGCTGGGTGTGAGAAATAATCTGTTAATATGACAATTTTGTGAAAAAAAAAACTGAAAAAAAAAATCTTCATTTTGCAAAGAATTGTGGGAAAAAATGACAACTTCAAAAAACTCGCCATACCTCTTACTAAATACAGGGTGGGCCATTTATATGGATACACCTTAATAAAATGGGAATGGTTGGTGATATTAACTTCCTGTTTGTGGCACATTAGTATATGTGAGGGGGGAAACTTTTCAAGATGGGTGGTGACCATGGTGGCCATTTTGAAGTCGGCCATTTTGAAACCAACTTTTGTTTTTTCCATAGGAAGAGGGTCATGTGACACATCAAACTTATTGGGAATTTCACAAGAGAAACAATGGTGTGCTTGGTTTTAACGTAACTTTATTCTTTCATGAGTTATTTACAATTTCTGTACAGTTTCTGACCACTTATAAAATGTGTTCAATGTACTGCCCATTGTGTTGGATTGTTAATGCAACCCTCTTCTCCCACTCTTCACACACTGATAGCAACACCGCAGGAGAAATGCTAGCACAGGCTTCCAGTATCCGTAGTTTCAGGTGCTGCACATCTCGTATCTTCACAGCATATGGTTTTTTTATGTTTTTTATGGTCAGTAAAAACAAATACCGGGTGAGCTGCTCCTTCCAGGAGGTACCACCATTCCTCCAAAGCCGACTTGATGGCCAGCAATTCCCTATCACCGACATTATAGTTCCAGCAAGATGGTGCACCACCACATTATGGGTGTCAGGTCCGAGCATTCCTAGATGGACAGTTTCCTGGAAAGTGGATTGGTCGTCGTGGGCCAGTTGAATGGCCCCCAAGGTCTCCCGATCTGACCCCCTTAGACTTTTATCTTTGGGGTCATCTGAAGGCAATTGTCTATGCTGTGAAGATACGAGGTGTGCAGCACCTGAAACTACGGATACTGGAAGCCTGTGCTAGCATTTCTCCTGCGGTGTTGCTATCAGTGTGTGAAGAGTGGGAGAAGAGGGTTGCATTGACAATCCAACACAATGGGCAGCACATTGAACACATTTTATAAGTGGTCAGAAACTTGTAAATAACTCATGAAAGAATAAAGTTATGTTAAAACCAAGCACACCATTGTCACCACCCATCTTGAAACGTTTCCCCCCTCACATATACTAATGTGCCACAAACAGGAAGTTAATATCACCAACCATTCCCATTTTATTAAGGTGTACCCATATAAATGGCCCACCCTGTACATTGGACTGTCTACTTTCCAAAAAGGAGTCATTTGGGGGGGTATTTGTACTTTTCTGTCTTGTTAGGGCCTCAACAAATGAGACAGGCCGTCAGTACATCAGGTGTGATCAATTTTCAGTGATTGGCACCATAGATTGTAGACTCTATAACTTTCACAAAGACTAAATAATATCCACTAATTTGGGTTATTTTTACCAAAGATATATAGCAGTATAAATTTTGGCCAAAATTTATGAAGAAAAATTACTAATTTACAAAACGGAAATAAAGAAAAATGCATTTTTTTTTACAAAATTTTCGGTATTTTTCCATTTATTGCTCAAAAACTAAACACCCCAATGGTGATTAAATACCACCAAAAGAAAGCTCTATTTGTGTGAAAAAAAGGAAAAAAATTCCATATGGGTACAGTGTAGTATGACTGAGTAATTGTCATTCAAAATGTGAGAGCACTGAAAGCTGAAAATTGGTCTGGTTAGGAAGGGGGTTTAAGTGCCCAGTGGTCAAGTGGATAAATGTCCAAGAAAAACAAAAAAATATATACTTCTACATATTTGTGGTAAAAAAAAAAAATCACAATTGGCGTATATTAATTGGTTTGCGCAAAAGTTGCCACGTTTACAAACCATGAGAATTCAATTATGGCGTTTTTACAATTTTTTTTTTTTTTACTAGTAATGGCGGCGATCAGTGATTTTTATCGGGACTGCAATATTGCGGCAGACATGTCGGACATTTTTGACACTTTTTTGGGAAGACTGACATTTATACAGCGATCAGAAATGTAAATAGCCACTGATTACTGTATAAATGTCATTGGCAGGGAAGGGGTTAACCTGCAGGGGCCAATCAAGGCGTTAACTGTGGTCCCTAGGCGTGTTCTAACTGTGTGGGGGCTGGGCTGCCAGGGGCATAAGAGTTCTAATTGATCCCGAGTACGGGGATCAGTAGATCTCTGTCATGCCGCCTGACAGAGCGGGGAACCGCCGTGTTTACTTTGGCATTCCCCGCTTTTCTTCTCTAACAGATGATCGTGTGTCGCCAGCGGACATCGAGTCCGTCCGACCCACGGCCCCACTCAGGGAGTGTGCGGCGGGCTAGCTGCGCGTGTGTGGATCACCATTTATAGACGGCAATACGTGCTACGCTGCCACTCTGCAGCAGTAAAAGTATGCAAAGCAGTCTTTAAGTGGTTAAGAGTATTATGGTATGTTATGGGTTAAGCAGGCCATAGATGATGCAATTTTCTTTCCTGCAACCACGGATGGAAGGAAAGAACATTTCTTCACCCCCCTTCAACAGTCAGTGTTGATGGAGGAATCTCTCCTGCGTGGTATTGTGTTCTCCTGGTGGGGGATGCGGGGAGCCATCCCTGCTGAGAGAAAGCAGTGATCAATGCTAACAGCTATAGCCACTGGCAAAAATTGCATGCAAAATATCCTACATGCTGGTTGCACCCAAGTCTATTGAGGGAAAATCAGCCTGCCCATAGATGGATCAAATCGAGGTTCGATCCTCCTATGGCCAACTTTAGGCCCCAATTCTGTAGGACAGCTCAACAGTCTGCTCAGTGAAGGAGGCAGTTTGGTTAAGATGGATTGAAATTCTGTTGGTTGAGCAGAGACTGGATGAGTTTCGATCCATGTTTGGCCACTCCTGCTTCAACTGTTTAACGATCAAATTTCGTCAAATGGACTTGTTGGAAATTTTCTCAATCGGCAGCTGCAGCTAAGGGGCTGCATCCACTGCTCAGGAGAGTGTAAGAGCCCCCCGCTGTGAGAATACAATGTCTCAGCAAGGAGGATTCCTCTATCCACCTTGGATTACTTCTCTTAATAAGAACAATAAAGCATCCCTTATGGAGTGGATGGAAAGGTGTAATATTAATCCTGTACAGGTTAATGATCAGAGGAAATAAGGTGGCCCTCCTGCAGATTGAGTTGGAGAAGCTTCTCTACTTAGGACAGAAATATGTATCAACAATAATCCCTCAAGAGATTTATGAAGATAAATTAATTCCACCATTTCAGACTGCTGGAACATTGTATGAGTTTTTCTCCTAGACTGTTGTAGACTGTGACCAGATAGTCTGAGGTGGGGTGGGATCACTGCTTGTTATGTGTTTATTGTTAAGTAGGTCTCTCCCATTATGTGCCTCCTAGGTGTGCATTTGAATTGTTCATTGAGTCAACTATTGTTTCTGTCTGTTGACTAATTTGGCTAACTTTTGGAGGTTCCTACATGATGGGGACTAGCCTTGTCTCAACAATACTAGATTATTTAAACCAGTGTGTGATGTTTTGGGTAAATATTTGGTTTTATTGTTTATTGTATGTGGTGACTGACCTGCTTTTGAAGTGTATAAAAACTTGCATTTCTGTTCAATAAACAGTAATTCCTTTGTATTTTTTACCTCAACATCTTGTCTGTGAACGATGCTTGGGGTAAAAAGACAGGTATTAGCTCTTGGTCTGCTGGAATGGTTTGGAGGCCAGGAGGCACTGTTTGGCGGAAGCACCTAAGCGGGGTGCCAAGCAGTTCTGTCACACAACTGCTTTACCAAAGTGCACAGTCTATTTGCCTTAAGTAAATCAACCCCAATGAAACCAATTCATCTGGCTGACTTCTAATGTTTTCCAGAACGTCTACTGCCAGGGTGGTCTCCACAGTGAATAAACTTGCACGCTTGGCCATAATGACTGTGCACCTTTATGGAAAGATCAGAAGGCTATCTCAATAGCTAATGTTGCTTTTAAAGATGATGATTTTTTTTATTTGTTAAATACCACAAAGAAAATGACATGACTCATATAAAAAGCTTTCTAACTCAACATGTTTTCTAATAAAGGTGGCTGGCACAACGTCCCATCTATAAAAATGACACACATCGCCAGCCATTAAATGTATTTCTATGCCTGGCATGGCTGTGTGTGTGGGCACCTTCTCCTGTCTGGCACAGCATGTGACAGGTCTGGCATTGAGTAGGAGAAAACTGATGGAGATTTCTGGAGAGGTTGCAAATAGGACTGGCATACAGCAAAGTGAGGAGGAAGATGTTTGTGGAACTCGGCTGGAGAGGCTTTGTGGATTCCCAGAGGAGAAGTGCCAAACCATTGCCTGATCATCATACGCCGAGGATACTAAGGGGGCAAAGGGACCAATTCCATTTCCATTGTACATGTCTTGTGCTTTCTATGGGTTACTGCACGCTGCTGCTCTTTGCAGTTGCGTATAAAGTTGGCCCAGAGTAAAAAAAAAAAATCAGATGTTGCATATGAATGAGGGAACTCTATTTCCTTTCTTGATTGGTGGTCTGTTACACTATATTGTCAAAAGTATTGGGACACCTGCCTTTACACGCACATGACTCTGTTCCTCCACCCCAAACTCGCTCATCCATGTCTTTATAGACCTTGCTTTGTGCACTGGTGAGCAGTCATGTTGGAACAGAAAGGGGCCATCCCCAAACTGTTCCCACAAAGTTGGGAGCATGAAATTGTCCAAAACGTCTTGGTATGCTGACGCCTTAAGAGTTCCCTTCACTGGACCTAAGGGGCCAAGCCTAACCCCCTGAAAATCAACCCCACGCCATAATCCCTCCTCCAACAAATAATTTGGACCAGTGCACAAAGCAAGGCCCATAAAGACATGGATGAGTGAGTTTGGGGTGGAGGAACTTGACTG
>BLSH010012269.1:454940-472609 GCA_018402905.1 Glandirana rugosa
ATACCCACCGGTGTACATTTACCTGTCCACAGGAGGATGACAAATAGACGAGTGTAGACTAGTCCAGTCATTTTCATCTGGACCTGTATTTATAAAACGTAAACTAGGTTACTGGAACTACACTCACCTATATCCGTAAAGAGATTAAAGGATAGAGCTATTTGTAACAATCGTCCCTTCACTCCCATTTGGTGTCTAGTGACCTATAGTCGTTGATAGACTGTCCCCAAGATTGGGAAACGGTGAGATAGGTTTTGTTTATTTATGTAAAACTGAACTGTATGGGCTATAAGAGTTTTTATAGCTGACCTGATCAGATGTGAGCAGATAAACAGTAGGAGGACACCTGTCCATTTACATGTGGCCACCCATAGGGATTACATGGGTCCCATTTTCCTCCATCACAAGATAGAGAACAAAAATCGGAATGGATGTGGGTGTCACATATGTGGCATGCGTTTCTGCTCTCATCCAACTCAGAAGGGGGTGAGTCTAGCAGACAGAATAAAGCACGCTTGTGAGAAAGGGGCCTTTGACTTGACACTTTAAGGGCTCGTTCACATGTGAGATTGGGGTCTGGTAAAACCCAACGGTTAAGCCGCAATTTTAAACTACCTCCCTTAAACCACTACCCACTTTAGCCGTAGAAGCAGTAGCGGGGCGGGGGGCGGGGGGGGCATGCCACAGCCGCAATGCTTTCGCTTCATTGCCGAGACTGGAACTATACCCCTCATCTCTACCGCCTGCCAATTCTGACCTATTCAAATGAATGGGGTCACGCTGCAGTGATAAGAGAGTTAAATCAGCTGGTGAGGATTCAATACCTCCTCCCTGCTTGTCAAATGCACTCTGAAGAGCAATCCAAACAGTGATCACTCTTCATAGAGCACTGCTAGTAAGTTATTATAGAACAGACATCGCATGGAACCCCCGAGGGGGAGGGGGCCCATTCTACGATGACAGGTGGAAGGTGCTCAGGGTGGGGCTTAGAGTGGAAGAAGGGTTTAATGCTCAGTGCTAATAGTATGAACAGCTCTGTATAAATTATGGAAGTTATATGGTTTAGGTAGAGTGACCCTTTAAATTAAGCATGCATGTGCTCAGTGCCAGCCTGCCTTTTGTTGTTACACATTGGGGTATTGTGTTCATCTCTTCTTTAGTGGTACTAATGGTTTGTCCGTGTCCAGCAACTCCTGGGTTACACGCTCAGCACTCCGGTCACGTAACCAGAGAGAGATGTGCTGTGACGGCTATAGGACTGGGTGGTCTCCCTCCTTTCCGCTGATCCGTGTTTGATCAGGAAAAGAACAATCTGATAAAATCCGCCCCCTGCCCCTTCTCCTGGGTCGATAAACACCTCTCATCTTCACTAACAAGCAGCGAAAACCAAACTGTGTCACACTGCCACCCACTGACCACATCGGAAACTTTCATTCGCAGCAGCAAATCGCAATAGATAAAAGCTTATGCACACAGTACACCTGACTCCTTAAAGGAGATGTAAACTACATCACTAAGATCTCATAAAAGCGTTAACATACTGATGTCATTCAGCATTTTTAAATTTGCAGCTTTCATGCATGCTGAGAAAGACCATGCAGCCACCATCGGTGGGCATGCTGAGAAAGGCCATCGCCGGAGGGCATGCTGAGAAAGTCCATGTGGCCATCATTGGAGGGCATGCTGAGAAAGGCAATGTGGCCATCACTGGAAGGCATGCTGAGAAAGGCCATACGACCATCCTTGTAGGGCAGGCTGAGAAAGGCCATGCAGCCATCCCTGGAAGACATGCAGAGAAAGGCCATGCAGCCATCCCTGGAGGGCAGGCTGAGAAAGGCCATGCAGCCATCCCTGGAGGGCATGCTGAGAAAGGCCATGTGGCTATCACTGGAGGGCATACTGAGAAAGGCCATGTGGCCATCAACGGAGAGCATACTGAGGAAGGCCATCCGGCCATCACCGGAGGGCATGCCGATAAAGGCCATGCAGCCATCCCTGGAGGGCATGCTGAGAAAGGCCATATGGCCATCACCGAAAGGCCATGCTGAGAAAGGCCACGCGGCCACCGCTGGAAGGCATGCTGAGAAAGGCCATGCAGCCATCCCTGGAGGGCATGCTGAGAAAGTCCATGCGGCCATCACCGGAGGGCATGCTGAGAAAGGCCATGCAGCCAGCCCTGGAGGGCATGCGGAAAAAGCCATGTGGCTATCACTGGAGGGCATGCTGAGAAAGGTCATGCGGTCATCACTGGAGAGCATGCTGAGAAAGGTCATGCGGCAATCACCAGATGGCACGCTGAGAAAGGCCATGCGGGCATCACCGGAGGGCATGCTGAGGAAGGCCATGCGGCCATCACCGGAGGGCATGCTGAGAAATGTCTTGCGGCCAGAACCGGAGGGCATGCTGAGAAAGTCCATGCAGCCATCACCGGAGGGCATGCTGAGAAAGTCCATGCAGCCATCACCGGAGGGCATGCTGAGAAAGGCCATGCAGCCATCACTGGAGGGTATGCTGAGAAAGGCCACGCGGCCCACCGCTGGAAGGCATGCTGAGAAAGGCCATGCAGCCATCCCTGGAGGGCATGCGGAAAAGGCCATGTGGCTATCACCGGAGGGCATGCTGAGAAATCATTGACACTAACATGAGACAAAGATAAAAGAGCGGGGTTGAATAAGTAATTATAAGCTGACTGCAAAGTGTGGAATACCCTCTATTTTCTCTCTGTCTCCTCTTCACCAGCTAGCACCCACAGCCTACAACATGTTACAATGAAAGCACTGTGCAACACTACAATCTAATTGGTTCACAGCTCAGAACCTTTCACTTTCAGTTTAATTTGTTGTGCATTGGATTAGGGAAAAACAATTTAGCAATGGATTACTAGCAGCATTTTAAATTAACATATGTAAATAACAACGTGCGCAATAGTGCGGTAGAAAATCTGACACTGACTGACACTGGTGGGAACTAAGTGCCACTAACATCACCAGTGACAGTAATACAGTGATAATATTATACACTGTAGTCTGTCACTGTACTAATGACACTGGCTGGGAAGGGTTAACATCTAAGGCAATCAAGGAGTTAAATGTGTGCCTAATTAGGTGTACAGTGTGCTGCTTTTACTAACATATCTCTCAGTTTCTCATCCCTTGCTTTGCAGGGATGAGAAACTGACGGATTGCCCCAACTGTATAGAGCTCTGTGTTGTTTACCAACACAGAGCTCCAGGCTGTTATTGCACACAGCTGATCAGCAGGTCCTGGCCGTGAACAACAGGCGCCGGACCCAAACATAGGCAGCAATGTACCAGTATGTTGCTTTGCCTACAGCAGTCGCTTGCCTGCAGTACGTTGTGGGCGGCAGTCACCAAGTGGAGCTTCACCCTCTTAATCAACATTATTTATTTTTAATCTTTATGCTGCTAGCATTAGTAAATAGATAGGAAAGTATATCATATTTTCTTATTTTAAACATTTTTTAATACATATGTTCAGTTACTTCCTGCTTTCCAGGCCTAGGTTAATGATGTCATACATTCCAGGAATCTTCAGGAGGGGTTTTCTCAGCTAAGCACAACCTCCTGCCTGCATGCCTGAGCTAAGGGCAGATGGATTCCATAAATAACCTGCTACATGAATCACCTTCCCTTACTCAAGATGGTCATGGCCAGAACTGCTAAGAAGGTGGTTTTCAAAGTGATTTCTCAACAAAATAAAGCATGGAAACATGGATAGATGGGGGAGTTTGATTTGAGATGTGTTTGTTTATAATTATCTGTCATTTTTGGAATTAGGTAAGACTGCCCTCCACAGAACTACCACTGTACAGATATATCCTACTTGTTTTGGCACCATGGGGCAGATTTACTAAAACTGGTGCACTCAGAATCTGGTACTTCTGTGCATGGTAACCAATCAGCTTCTAACTTTAGCTTGTGGTTATAAATGCTCAAGGTAAAAAAACCTTCTGTGTGTGGCCTCCCCAGCCCCCAATCCTTACCTGAGCTTCCTCCGCTCCAGAGATGTTCACGATAGCCTCGGCTGTATAGGGACTCTCCCTCCTCATTGACTGAGACAGCAGAGGGAGCCTATTGGCTGTCAATCACAGCCAGTGAGCCAATGAGGAGAGAGTGGGGGGGGGGGCGAGCCATGGTTCTGTGTCTTGTGGATAAAGCAGCAGCTCAGGAGCGAGCACAGAGGGGTGCCCGTAGGGCATGCGGCATGGGCACTGGTGGGGGACCTGAAAAGAAGAGGAGCTGCTCTGTGCAAAACCACTGCACAGAGCAGGTAAGTATAACATGGTATTAAAAAAAGAAAGAAAGAAAACAAAGCTTTAATATCACTTTAAGCTTTGGCAATAAAACCTGGAAGCTGATTTCTATGCAGAGCTGCACCAGATTTTGCATTTCCCCACGGCATGCAATCGATCGATGGGGAATGCTGTGGTACAGGTGCCAGGAGAAGACCGATGGCGAGCTGAATCTGGGGTAGGGCTCCAGGAAGAGGCTGTTGCTGACTGGGCTGTTGCTTCTCCTCCTGGCCGAACAGGAAGCAGGTCCTGAGAGCCGATTGCCCACAAGTCCTAAGACTCCCTGGCCAATCGGGTCTCAGGACCCACTTCCTGACTGGCCGGGAGGAGAAGCAGGAAGACACAAGTGGGTGGGTTCACTGCGCCCCGAGTCCACCCTTTTTTAAATCCAATTAGAGCCTCAGGCTCTAATCATGTGCTTAAAAAAAAAAAGCCAAGACTTGCCCGCGTTTAGTAGGATTCTGGTTCCGAGTGTCCCCTACCCAATTTCTTCCTCCTCCCACCCCCTCTGTTTCTTTTCTCTCTTGCTTCTTTGCTTACTTTCCTTTCCTGTCCTTTCTTTTAATGGGGCTCTCAGCCCCCTGCAATTGTCTGTTAATGTCCTAGACAACCACAGCGCTGAGTCACTGTAGGTTCGTCCTGGTTAATTTGCTCTTGGTGGGGTTACCCCTATAATATTTATTATCCACTTTAAGACCGGGCCTCTTTTTGGAGTTCGGTGGTTACGAGTTAAAATCAGGTTTTTTTGCTATAAAATTACTTAGAACCCCCAAACATTATATATTTTTTTTCTAACACCCTAGAGAATAAAATGGCAGCCATTTCAAAACTTTATGTCACACCGTATTTGCGCAGAGGTCTTACAAGCACGATTTTTTTTTTAAAAAAAATTCAGTTCTTTGAGTTAAAAAATAAGACAACAGTAAAGTTAGGTCAAATTTTTTCGAAATTGTGAAAGATAATGTTACGCCGAGTATAAAATGATACCCAACATGTCATGCTTCAAAATTGCGTCCGCTCGCGGAATGGTGATACACTTTGCAACATAAAAATCTCCATTGGCGACGTTTAAAAAAATTCTACAAGTTAGCAGTTTTGAGTTACAGAGGAGGTTTAGGGCTAGAATTATTGCTCTCACTCTAACGATCGCGGCGATACCTCACATGTGTGGTTTGAACACCGTTATCATATGTGGGCGGGAGTTACGTATGCGTTCGCTTCTGTACGTGAGCTTGCAAGGACGGTGCGTTTTACATTTTTTTTTTTTAATTATTTATTTTACTTTTTTTATTTTTACACCTTTCTTTTTTTAAAAAAAATTTTGATCACTTTTTTTCCTATTACAAGAAATGTAAACATTCCTTGTAATAGAAAAAAGCATGCCAGGACCTCCAAAATATGAGATCCGGGGTCAAAAAGACCTCAGATGTCATATTTACACTAAAATGCATTAAAAAAAAAAATGTCCCCTTTAAGACCATTGGGCGGAAGCAACTTGTGACGTAACTTCCACCCAGCCATGTTATGGAGCCGGGTGAACGGCTTCAGCCGCTCACTCAGCTCACGGACACTGGGGGGGACGAACCCGATCATCTCCGCCGTTGCCAGCGGGTCCGATAAGCGGCGAGATGACCGGAAAGCGGCGGGAGGGGGGGCACCTCTCCCGTCGCTGATAAAAGTGATCTCGCGGCGAATCCGCCGCTAAGACCACTTTTATCAGGCCCAGAATCACCTGCTGAAAAAAAAGATACCGGGGTTATGGTAGCTATCTGTTACCATAACAACGGTATTCCACTTCAAACTGCCACCGCATTATGACGGCGGGCGGTCTGGAAGTGGTTAAACTTACGACCATTTTTCTCTTTTTGTGTCTCCTATGCGCTAGTCCCAGCCCATGAGTGGGCAGTCTAGACTCTTTCAACATTTTTGTATGTTTCTATATTTTTTGTATCATAAAAATTGAACAAAAAATATTGTTCACTGTAATGTTTTACATACACCCACCATCTTTGACTATTGCTATTTGAATATATAAGTGACATTCCTCAATATGCTGTATGATCAATATATGTCCCCTGCGTGGGTGTCTCTTATGGTGTAATTTCTTGAAATTTTCAATAAAAATTTTTGTACCAGAAAAAAAAAAGCCCCATAAAAATCCATGCGTCCAGTGCCCTGCATGGAGGGGCCAGGCGCATGGATTAAGTGGGCGGCGCCCCTGCGCCCCAATGAGCAGGCCGCCACTGCGCTAAGCTATAACATAGGGAAGAGGATCTTTTTCAAGATCCATTGGCTGAAAATAACTGTCACTTATCCTGGTATTTTAGCTGAACTGAACTTCTGGCCATTAGAGTTTATTAAAATTAAAAAAGGGCCCCGGGCAGTTTAAAGTGGTTGTAAACTTCAATCTGTGACTTGTACCTATAGGTAAGCCTATAATAAGGCTATAGGTACTGTAAATATCTCCTAAAAGTGCACTGTTTAGGAGATATTTACTATATATGCAGCCAATGACATCCTCGGCACATGTGCTCTGAAGGAACGACCACCTGGGTCGTTCCTTCAGAATACTTTGCCGTAAACGGCGACTCTCCCGCACATGCGTGGGAGTGACATCATCACGACTCCGGCCAGTCACACAGCCGGAGTCCACGGACCTGGAAGGAAGACAGTTGAAGATAACAGCAGTCTCCAGCGATGACAGCGAATCACTGGAAGGCTTCGTTTTCAGGTAAGTTTCACAAAATGTGCTAGTATGCGATGCATACTAGCACACTATGCCTTTACCTTGCAGGTCAGAAAAAGGCACCCAGCAGTTTACAACTGCTTTAAGTCATAATGTGCTAGTATGCATTGCATACTAGCACATTATGACAGACTTACCTGAAAACGAAGCACTCCAGGGGCGAGCTGCTACCGCTGAAGGCGCTTCCATTTTCACCCGGTCTTCTTTTCGGGTTCATGGGCTTTGGCAATGTGAATGGCTGAACCGTCCATTATGTCACTCACGGCATGGCTCTGAAGGAATGGCACGGGTATGCCGTTCCTTCGGAGTGCATGCATCGTGACGTCACCGGCTGCATTTAAAATAAATATCTCCTAAACAGCATACATTTAGGAGATATTTACTGTACTTATAGGTAAGCCTTATTAAAGGCTTACCTATAGGTAAACATCATACTGTATATGGGAGTTCACTCCCACTTTTAAAGGTTTAGTCCACACAAAAATGATATGTCAGTGGCTGGCAAAGAAAGGTTTGCACATGGAAGAAATCACGATGTATATACATTTTTTCCATTGCCATTAAAAGCTACTACCAGCTGCAGTGCCCCAATATCAGGACCTGTTTACATGGAAGGCACTGAACTCACCAGATACAAAGAGAACTCACAAGATTCTAGATGCTGGTTGGGCTCCATTCCCTAATCTATCCAAAACTAAAAGCTTGGGTATAGATAGACTTTCAACTATATTGTAAATCAAACAGTATACAGAGTTTTTTTCTAGGTGGAAGGTCTGCTCCAAGAACACAGCCTAGAACAAAGTGCTAGTTCACCTAATTATTTTATTGTCTTAGTCCTTGAACCAGAGATTAAATACATTCCACTTTCCAAAATTTCTCTTTTAAAATCAAAACTGCAAAAATTAAAAACGCATTGACAATCCTTTCTATATTTTTAAAAAATCCATAAAAATTACTCGCCGAGCTGTTAGTTTAAAAAATAAGCTAATTATTGATCTGTGGAAGACAATACCAGTGTTTACCTCTGAATCCTATAAAATGTAAACTTTTGATAAGAAGTGATGGAGACTAAAGCTGGCCAAACACTGATTGAAGTGGCTGATTCCGCATGGACCAGTCAAATTATGATCAGTGAGAGGCCGCCCCTGCTCGCTTGATCAACTTCTGTCGAAGGAACATTCTGGAAAACTTCTCTCAATCAGTAGCTGTAGCCGCTGATCATTGTACTCTGACAGCTGCAGGTTCTGGTTATCCTGGTGGGGGGATTCCTCCATCCAACTCCTCTGTATGGATGGAGAAACCTGTTAGTTTCTTTTTTTTAAATAATAAAAAAAAAAAACTAACCGTCCATGGCCAGCTTTAGGAGCTGATGATTTTCAAAAGCCATCCAGTAGAGGGAGCTATAAAGCAGGAATGGATGCAAGATTAAGTCTACCTGAGCAGCACACATGAATTTGGTAATCTTTCTTGCCTTCCACCACATCTTAGGTTATCTAGGAATACACTGTTAAAAGCAGCTAAAATCAAGGCATGTACAAGAAGAAAAAAAATTGTCACAGTCATTAGGTCATGTTGCCCTTAGCTTGGCTCACTACTGCCATAATCGCCGGACTAGGTGACACATTAAAGCCACAAGCCCAGCAGCCATGGCCACTGCGGCAATTCGAGTGGGTAGATAGCCTAAGGAAGACTCCAGTTTAGCATGAAGCTGTAGAACTTGTCGCCTCGTGCTGTCTCTATCTCCAGAGTTGTCGATAACGTGGTCAGCAAGTGGAAGTTTGCTGTCAATTGGTAGTTGTGCTGCTAGACGGTTCTGGACCTCCTCCTTTGACAGGCCACTCCTCCGAATCAGCCGCTCCACTTGCGTCTGGGGGTCACTGCCAAACACAAAACAGGAACAATAAAGCTTGCATCAAAAACTGTATAATGGTTCCCTGTGTCCCTATGAAGCCCCTTGAAGCCATGGTCCTGGCTGTACATGGCCAAATCTGAGATTAAGCTTCAGCTCTTACAAGCAAGTCCACCAATAAAGGGGTATAGCTGGGCTTATTGTACGGGGAACAGGCCCAATCAGTTTAGCAAGGGGGACAAGCAGGGCTCCTGGACAGGGAGGGTAATTCCCCCCGTGTGCCTCTGTCCTCCCAGCATGCCGGCTTTCCTCTCCCTACCACCAGCTTTCAGCTGCTACAGGGGTAAACTACAGGGGATCAGTTCCAGTAAATGTACCAGGTGGCACTCTTTGTCTTTAGTCAAAAAGAGCCCCACTTATTGGGTGCAGTATAAGCTACAGTTTCACCATCGGCCACACGAAGGTGGCATTTGGTTAATTTGTTTGAGGGAAACTGGCCCAAAGTAAGTGCTTAGTCTCATTCCTGGAGTTCTTCCTTAAAGTTCTTTACAGGATATAACTGACTCTGCAGAGATTAGTACTTTTATTACTGCAGATCTACCCTTCCTCCTTGACACAATGTTGAAGGTGCTCACAGGACCTCTGCCAAGCCATTCGATTGTTTTGGCATACAGCTGTGAATTATTTTTACAAAACTGACCATTATTAGGGTTCATTTAAATATGAAAATGTGTCTCCTGGGCCTGGTGGAGCCATTGGCTACAGTTCATTCAGCTAGAACAACTCTATTGCCTTCACAAGGACAACCACAGTACTTAGCTGGAAATCCTCTAGCGCCCCTTCCTGGATTTCTGTAAGTCATTAATTAGTAATGACTGCCATTTTATAAAGCCTCTTATGAATTTAAGAGTTGACTAAAGAAATTCCATAAGGTTTGGGATCTTTGGACCAACTCTAATGATATGAATGTACAGTGAACATACAGTTCCTAGCTTCAGTGTGATTTCTCCGTAGGTTTTGATAGATAGTAAAATATGGTGGTGATTGCTCCAGAACCGGTCTGGTTTATACCTACTAACATGCTGGCCCGTGGAGTATCCTCCTGCAACTGGATAGAATGACTGGAAATGTGGTTATCGTGGGAGGGAGAGGATGGGCAGGATTGCAGAACCTGAATACATCGCAATGTTTATTATGAGGCTCTTCTGTTTTCTGTTGGAAGGCAACCATGGAACTGAACATAACGGACTGCTTTACTGTGGTTTATTGTATTCTTTTGATTTCTTTGTGTTACATTATGCCTGTTTTTGTATTTCTAAGCCGGGGGAATGCCTAAATGGCTTTGTTTTGGCAAAGATAGACTTATTAAAAAGAATCTTTAAAAAAATAGTCCTTCTTATGATTGTAAATGTATTGTTTTCAACCAGTCTGAGCAGACTGATAGACTTAGATTGGAGAAGAAGAACAGGAAGGCTAGGCACCCAATGGTGGTTAGTTCTGCTGTCTACTACAAATGTCTACTGCCTTTTGTAGGTTGCGGTAGGCCACCATATTGTGTCCCAAAATATTCTGAAACAAACAAGGAAATAGTAGTGACCTGCCCTAAAAAGGTAAAATTGATTGGCTAGCTTTTTTACCTTTCCCACTTCCAGCTTGTTTAGCAGTGGATTAGAGGAGGAGCGAACATAAAAACAGAATCAATTGGCATGGTTGGAATAGACTTAATTTACAAGTTCCCATTCAGAATGTTGTCCTGTTCCAGTTCAGTGAAACTCCACCTGTTTAATCATTTCTGTACTAAACGTAACATCCCTACATTCTATTTGATACACAAGATATGGGAAACCGTACAAGGTCTTACTATGTATGAAGGGTACACGCGGTATATGCCGATTGAGATATTCCTAGGCTTCCGGAGCTGAACAAACTGGTGGGTTTTGACTCTTGGAAGAAAGCTGGTGTTTGTTCTCTTTATCAATTATATGACGAAGATGTATTACTACCTTTTAACATATTGTCAGAATGCCATTAGTTGCTGAACAAGTTTTTCTTCCAGTACCTTTAACCGTGACACGCCTTACAGAGCCAAGCGCCTACTTACCAGTTAAAATACAATCCCTAAATTATTTTAACTATAACAACCTTACCATCCAAATAACACCATTCCTACAGTAAAGCATGGAGGTGGTTATATTCTGTTTTGGGGGTGTTTCTCTGCAGCTGGGACTGGAGCATTTGTCAGGATAGAAGGAAAAATGTATGGGGCAAAATACCAACAAATTCTTGAGGAAAATCTGCTGCCCTCTGCCAGAAAGTTGTCAATGGGAAGAAGGTTTACCTTCCAACATGATAATGACCCAAAGCACACAGCAAAAACGACCACACAGTGGTGAAAGGAGAAAAAGGTGAATGTCCTTGCAGGGCCTAGTCAGAGCATAGATCGCCACACACCGACTGCGGCGGTCTTACACGGAAGTGGGAGTGAATACCTGGTTTTGTCACCCCAAAAGGTGCCTAATCTGGCGTCTATAAACGGCGGCTCGTGCGTGTGTGGACGGGAACGCGGCGGCGGCGCGCTCTCGTGCCCGCCACACTCTACTGGAGTGTTGCCACGGTTTGGATGGACTCGATCTCCACCGGCGAGCCATGATTACCTGGCAAAGAAGAAAAACAGGGAACCGCCAATGTAAACACGCCGGCTCCCTGCTCTGTGAGGCAGCATGTAAGACAGTGGTTCTCAACCCCTGTCCTCGGGACCCACCAACAGGCTAGATTTTCAGTATTACCTTGAGGAGATGCAGACTAGAATACTGCAATCACTGAGCAGCAAATGATATCACCTGTGATGCATTTCAGTTATCCTGCAAACCTGGCCTGTTAGTGGGTCCTGAGGACAGGAGTTGAGAACCACTGATGTAAGAGATCTACTGACCCCTGTCACTGGGATCAGTTAGAGCCCCCACACAGTTAGAACACACCTAGTGAACACAGTAAACCCCTAGAGCGCCCCCTGCAGGTTAATCCATTCACTGCCAATGACATTTATACAATGATCAGTGGCTATTTACATTTTTGATCTCTGTATAAATGTCATTGGTCCCAAAAAAGTGTCAAAAATGTCCGACATGTCCGCTGCAATATCGCTGTCCTGATAAAAATCGCAGATCACCACCATTACTAGTAAAAAAAATTGTAAAAACGTCCGAAATTAATTCTCATGGCTTGTAAACGCGGCAACTTTTGCGCAAACCCATCAATAAAGCCGACTGCGATTTTTTTTAACCAAAAATATGAGGAAGAATATAAATTGGCCAAATCCAATGAATACATTTTTTTTTATATTTTTTTGGATATGTATTTTAGCAAAAAGTAAGAAATATTGTTTTTTGCAAAATTGTCGCTCCTTTTTTGTTTATAGTGGTGATCAGAAATGATGCAGAGGTGATCAAATACCACCAAATGAAAGCTCTATTTGTGGGGGAAAAAAAGATGCAAATTTCATTCGGGTACAACATCGCACGACCGCGCAATTGTCAGTTAAAGCGACGCAGTGCCAAATCGTAAAAAGTGCTCTGGTCCTAACGTGGGAAATCCTTCCGGTCCTTAAGTAGTTAAGAAGACACATGGCCACTCAATGACGTTGGGTGAGAAGTGGGTTAACCTTCAACTGCATAGGGGGTGTTTTACTGTCAGAGCGACAAGGATGTGGAACCCCCTTCCACAATTGGTGGTGGCAGCAGGGACTGGAGCATTTGTCAGGATAGAAGAAAAATGGATGGAGAAAAATACTGTAAAATTCTTGAAGAAAATCTGCTGCCCTCTGCCAGAAAGTTGTCAATGGGAAGAAAGTTTACCTTCCAACATGACAATGACCCAAAGCACACAGCAAAAATTACCATACAGTGGTTGAAGGAGGAAAAGGCGAATGTTCTTGCATGGCCTAGTCAGAGCCCAGATTTAAACCCCTTTGAAAATCTGTGGAATGACTTGAAGACTGCAGTGCACAAACGGTCACCATCAAATTTAACTGAACTTGAGCAGTTCTGCAAAGAAGAGCAAAGTCCAGATGTGCAATTAGTAGAGACAAATCCCAACAGACTAAAGGCTGGAGTTAAAGCAAAATGTGATCCAACAAAAAACTGACATAAGGGGGTGATCCTTTTTCCAACTCAGTGACTGTTTTTGATTTTTTTTTTTTTTTCTGACATGTTGGTGTTATATCTTTCACTTGGATGTTATAAGTTGCACTAGTAAATACAGCTGGTAAAAACAAAAACTGTGTCCATCTTCATTTCAAGCTGGAAAGCAACAAAATGTGATTACTTTAGGGGCTGATTCTTTTCTATACCCACTGTATATTTGTGTGTGCATGATCTGAGTCACATAATTCCCTATAATGGAATATTTCTCTTTTATTGTTTTATTTCAATTTCCAATGAGTACTATGTGAAAGTCTTTTGTCTTTATGACAAATTTGTCTTCTGTAATAGTGTTTTTTTTCCCTGTTATTGAAAAAAGATGAATAAAAATGAGCGAAATCAAAAAAAGACAGAATCGGGTACCTATGCAACTGTTATTGAAAATACCTGTAAAAATTTTATACTTAACCACTTGCCGACCGCCCGCCGCAGCAAGGTGGCTCGTTATCGCGAAACACCGCCACAGGACGGAGGCCGCGATAACTAGCATTGTGAGCGCGCGCGCGCCGCCGGAGGCGCGCCATCGCGCTCACTGTGTTCGGGGGGAGCCAGGGAGCGGGAGGGGCGGACTCGATCGCCGCCGGCTACCCGCGATGGCTCCCCCGCACTGAAAGAACGGAGGTCCGTGTAAGTAAACATGAATCTCAGTTCTGTTAGAGGGGGAAGGGCAATAATCACAGCCTTCCTCTATATGGAAGCTGTGATCATCCCCTTTCCCCAGCCAGGGCAGCCCACACACAGTTAGAACACGCCCAGGGAACACAGATAACCCTTAGAACGCCCCCTCCTGGTTAACCCCTTCACTGCCAATGGCATTTACAAAGTAATCAGTGCATTTTTATAGCACTGATCGCTGTATAAATGCCAATGGTCCCAAAAAAGTGTCAAAATGGTCCGACATGTCTGCCACAATATCGCAGTACCGCTAAAAATCGCAGATTGCCGCCATTACTAGTAAAAAAATAAATAAATAAAAATCCCAGAAATTAATTTTCATCATTCGTAAACGCGGCAACTTTTGCACAAACCAATCAATAAACTCCCATTGCGATTTTTTTTACCAAAAATATGAGGAAGAATATAAATCGCCCAAAACTGATGGGAAAAAATGTTTTTTTATATATTTTTTTTGGATTTTTATTTTAGCAAAAAGTAAGAAATTTGGGTTTTTTTGCAAAATTGTCGCTCTTATTTTGTTTATAGCGGCGATCAGAAACGACGCAGAGGGGATCAAATACCACCAAAAGAAAGCTCTATTTGTGGGGGAAAAAAGGACGCAAATTTCGTTTGGGTACAACGTCGCATGACCGCGCAATTGTCAGTTAAAGTGACGCAGTGCCGAATCGCAAAAAGTGCTCTGGTCCTAAAGTGGGAAATCCTTCCGGGGCTGAAGTGGTTAATCTAACTGAATCACATTGTGTTTTAACCAGTTGCAGATCGCCCACCATAGATTTACTGCGGCAGGGCAGCCGCTCTACGCCAGATCACGCACCTAGTATGTGATCTGACACTTCCGGGTCTCGTGCATGCGCGCCGCCGGCGACACGCTCCCACAGTGTCCAATAATAGCAATCAGCGGGTCCGGCGGATGCGATATCCGCCGGGACCCGGCGATCGTTTAGGAGAAAGGCAGGACGGCGGTCTGCCTATGTAAACAAGGTAGACCGCTATTCTGTCAGAGGGGAATGTACTGATCCTGTGACAAGGATCTTTACATTCCCCTAGTCAAAGCACCTCCCCCACAATTAGCAATCACTCCTAGGGAACACATTTAACCCTTTGATCGCTCCTGATGTTAATCCCTTCCCTGCCAGTGTCATTAGTACAGTGACAGTGCATATTTTTTAGCACTGATCACTGTATTAGTGTCACTGGTCCCCAAAAAGTGTCAAAAGTGTTCGAATTGTCCGCTGCAATATCGCAGTCCCGCTTTAAGTCGCTGATCGCCGCCATTACTAGTAAAAAAATAAATAAAAATACACTATAGTTTGTAGACGCTATAACTTTTGTGCAAACCAAACAATATACATGTATTGGGATTTTTTCTAACCAAGAACATGTAGCAAAATACATATTGGCCTAAATTTATGAAGAAATTCGTTTTTTTATTGGGTATGTGTTATAGCAGAAAGTAAATTGGTTTTTTTTTTTCAAAAATTGTTGGTCTTTTTTTGTACATAAAAAAACATAAAAACCGCAGAGGTGATCAAATACCACAGAAAAAAGCTCTATTTGTGGGGAAAAAAAAGGACACAATTTTTATTTGGGTACTGCGTAGAAAAACTGTCAGTAAAAGCAACGCGGTGCTGTATTGCAAAAAATGGCCTGGTCAGGAAGGGGGTAAATCTTCCGGAGCTGAAGTGGTAAATATATTCTGAGTTTTCAGCTTTAAACATAAGAGCATAACAGGAAGGAATGTGAAGAAGAGAGGAATGGTGTTTATTCTGTACACAATGTAATGGGAACACATAGCTGGTACAAAAGGCCTGGACATGGGTCCTCATGGGTCTTGTCTGAGCGGCTCCCTCTGCTCTGTCTTAGGTGACACCCCAGATCAGCCCCAGTGTGACTTCTATCCATCACAATATTTGATCCATTAGTGAGAAAAGAAAAACACCCTAATGAGCCAGACTACTTGAAATTCTTCTCGGCTGAAGTGGAATTTGTTAGGAGTAATAATTGGTTCTGATTCTTCAGACTTCTCTGTCCGCAGACTCTTAATGAGCTGCTTTATCCTGACAAATCAATGCTCTTACTTCCCCTTTATATCTATTGTGACCGCTCAACTGTTATGATGAAGACGCAGAGCCGGGCTGGAACACGTATGCACTAGGTCCGAAGTGTATGCCCATCCGAATGTGGCTACTCGGTGTTGGGTAGTCACTGGCATTTTAATCCTCAAGTGGACGTTCACTCTATGCACATTATACAGTCATATAACACATGGGCTCTGACTGTCCAGCAACCAGCATTGGAAACTGCCAGCCATTTACCAGCAATGCCATGCAACCTATGGTGCTGCTCAGTCCCCCTTGTGCTACATTAGATTACCAAAGTATTGGGACACTGCCTTTACACACATATGAACTTTAATGGCATCCCAGTCTTAGTCCATAGGGCTCAATATTGAGTTGGCCCACCCTTTGCAGCTATAACAGCTTCAACTCTTCTGGGAAGGCTGTCCACAAGGTTTAGGAGTGTCTATGGGAATATTTGACCATTCTTCCAGAAGAGCATTTGTGAGGTCAGGCACTGATGTTGGACGAGAAGACATGGCTCACAGTCTCGGTTCTGATTTATCCCAAAGGTGTTCTATAGGGTTGAGGTCAGGACTTTGTGCAGGCCAGTCAAGTTCCTCCACCCCAAACTCGCTCATCCATGTCTTTATGGACCTTGTTTGTGCACCTCACAAAAGCTCTTCTGGAAGAATGGTCAAACATTCCCATAGACACTCCTAAGCCTTGTGGACAGCCTTCAACTCAATATTGAACCCTACGGACCAAGGCTGGGATGTCATTAAAGTCCATGTGTGTAAAGGCAGGTGTCCCAATACTTTTGGTAATATAGTGTATCTACATCTTTCACAGCATCAGGGCACAAAGGAATCATTCCCAAGTTGCACTTTACAATCACAAGGCATGGATAGCATGAGGGGGGCTGAACTGCATGGTGTTGCTGGTAAATAGCCAGCAGTTTCTAATGAGTTCCAGAGTTATACTGCACAGAGAATTATACAAAGCTAAGCTGGGCTATAACTTTACAACATGATATAGCAACTTTACAGGAAGACCTTGTGGGCAACTATATGACGAATGAGGTTTAACTTTGAAAAATGTAAAGCAATGCATTTGGGGGCTAAAAATATGAATGCAAATTACTTGCTAGGAGGTGAATCTCTGACGGAGTCTTGGATGGAAAAAGGATCTGGGGGTCCTAGCAGATCACAGGCTCAGCAATAGAATGCAATGCCAAGCTGCACTAAGCAAAGCTAGCAGACTATTAGCATACATTAAAAATGGCGTCACTAGGGTTGGTGTCACCTGGTGCGGAAAAGCATGGTGCCACCACCTCTCCTCTACCAATTATAGTCCTCCCTCAGTACAGATCCCCCCCTCCGTCAGTACAGACCCCTCTCCAAGTATAGTGCCCCCTCAGTATAGACTGCCCCCTCCACTAAGTACAGACCCTCCTCCCTCAGGATAGACCCCCCACTAAGTATAGACTCCCCACCATCAGCATAGAACCCCCCCCCATCAGTACAGACCCCCCAGGACAAACCACCCCCTCCTCCATCAGTACAGACCCCCCCTGGACAAACCCCCTTCCCCCACTCCATCAGTACAGACCCCCTCAGGATAAACAACCCCCCATCAGTACAGACCCCCCCAGAACAAACCACCCCCCATCAGTACACCCCCCCCAGAACAAACCACCCCCATCAGTACAGACCCCCCAGAACAAACCACTCACCTATCAGTACAGACCCCCCCAGAACAAACCACCCCCCATCAGTGCAGACCCCCAGAACAAACCACCCCCCCATCAGTGCAGACCCCCCCAGAAC
>BLSH010012269.1:483181-496538 GCA_018402905.1 Glandirana rugosa
TCTCACTCTCTCTCTCGACACGCCTTACCTGAGCCCAAAATGAACCCGTGGCGGGGACAAGCCTCGCAGCTCACTCGAGCTGCTCCGGTTCTCATTGGCTGGACTGATAGCTGGGAAGCCATTGGCTCCCCAGCTATCAATCAAGTCCAGTGACCAGGGAGACGGGGGGCGGGGCCGAGTCCTGCGGTTTGTGGGTTTCTGCACGGGTGACCCCAGGGAAGTGTGGTGGTCACTCAAGAAGAGGAGAAGCCAAGAGCACCGCTGGAGGGCCCCAGAAGATGGGGTTAGGGGCCACTCTGTGCAAAACCGCTGCACAGAGGAGGTGAGTATGACATGTTTGTTATTTAAAAAAAAAAAATGTGAGCCTTTACAATCACTTTAACTTTGGATAGTAAAACATTTTTTTCCTGCCAGTAAATACCGTATACAGCCCACTTCCTGTTTCTTGGCTGGAAAAAAGCCTCTGTGTTTGACATCACGCACAGCTCTCTCTCTCACTCTCATGAGAGTTTGCCAGGAAGGGAGGGGGGTGAGTCCTAAGAGGGCCAATGAAAGCTGCAGGGCTGGAAGTGTACCTCTGTGTGTCTGTGTAAATCCTGGAAGTGAACAGGCAGCAGCTTCAGCTGCCCACAGTTAAAATGACTGCAGCCAGACTCAGTGGAGGGAGATTTCTGCAACATATTTGGCAAGTACAGAACCACAGTATATATAAAATAATATGCAAAGTGGTTGGAGGGCAGCTTCAGAATGGCAAAGATGTTTTTATTACAAATGATGTGAGCACACTGCAGTTCCTCTTTAAAGGGGTTAATGTTAAAGGGCGACTTCACTGACTGATAGGGATGTTCTGGAGCTGGGAGGGGTAAAAACACCTTCAGCTAGTACTAGAAAATTCAGGACTTCCATGTAACTTCAGTTTCCTCTCTTTGTGGATCTACTGATTGTTTTGACATGCAGTTTTCACTGATGGTAGCCCGCTTTTGTGCCTTATTATAATATGTTCAATTTAAATTGCCCCAGTTTCTGATATATTTACTGCAAAGAACAACTCCAGTCAAACTATTAAACACAAAGATAACATAAATGCCTAGGAACTGCTTTAATTGGCAAATGATTAGTAAATGCAGTGCAGTGATCATTGCTATGCTAAAAGCAGCAATTCCAGAGTTCCGCTTTAACAATACTAAGGCTGCTTTCACACTGGAGCGTTTTACAGATGCTATTTAGCTAAAAATAGCGTCTGTAAAGCGCCTCAAAAGTCCCCCCCAATCCACCCCAATGTGAAAGCCCTGAGTGCTTTCACACTGGGGCGGTGCGCTAGCAGGACGTTAGAAAAAGTCCTGCAAGCAGCATCTTTGGGGCGGTGAGGGGAGCAGTAATATACCGCTCCTCTACCGCCCCTGCCATTGAAATGCATGGCAAGCGCTGCCGAAGCGGCTGCACACCGCCTCGGTAGCGCTGAGCGCCGGCACTTTTAACCCCTTGTGGGGGGTTAAAAGCCCGGCGCTCCCGCCCGCATAGCGGAGCCCTATCGCTGCTAAAACTCCGCTAAAACTAGCGGGGTTTTACCACGACCGCGGGTACCGCTCCAGTCTGAAAGTAGCCTAAATGACACAATAGATTTTGAAGCATTTTTATATTTTATAACATAAATTTAGCAAAAGTGGAGTTCTCCTTTATAATCCACCCCCCGCTGAGATCTCTTACCAGTAAACAAGTACAGTGAGCTTCATATAACGCATCAGGGTCCTTGTTTCAAACAATAACGGGATGTCAAGGATCACGTATCGATATCCTGGAATGTAGGGAGAAAAAGGATTAATAATCATAAATTGATACCGGAGATCTGCACCAGGACCGGAGATATAACAAAGTATATGTGAAGCATAGGTGGCAGAAGCAAGCTATCATATCATTTAAATTACAAGCCAACATACCCACAAAAAACACCTCCAAATACCTTTAAATTGTCTTTTATTCAGCAGTCACCTGACCACAATTATGTCTGCACACTGTTCTGGGGAAGGGTGGGGGGGAATGGTACTAGCAGCTCTGTTGCTATCGGTAGATGCTGTTTTTCTTTTAACAGAAGTCACTGTCAGTCAAAATGAATAGTGCTTGGCAGAGAGCGTGTCGTTCATGCCAACTGCAGAAGAACAGGCACACTATGTACCAGCAAAGTATCCTCTACCTCTGATTAGGAGCTGAGACATGAAAGATGACCACAGCAGCACAATTCTGCGTCTCTGCTTGGAGTGGTCATAATTCTAGGGAAACACCAGCTGACTGACAGGAACACCAGGTACAGTTGTGTTCAAAATAGCAGCGTGTTTAAAAAAGTGAATAAGACTCAAAATCCTTCTAATAGCTTTTATTTCCATACACACAAATGCATTGGGAACACTACACATTCTATTCCAAGTCCATGAAGAAAAATATATCAAATTTGTGTTGTTCCTCTAAAAAAATTAAAGAAAAGTGAATATTAGACTGTTCAAAAAAATAGCAATGTTTGTATTTTTCTTTACAAACTCAAACATTCACTATATAAACTGAAAAATGTTTGAAGATTTTGCTTTCCTTTGAATCACTTAACTAATATTTAGTTGTATAACCACTGTTTCTGAGAACTGCTGTACATCTGTGTTGCATGGAGTCAACCAACTTCTGGCACCTGTGAACAGGTATTCCAGCCCAGGATGATTGGACTACATTCCACAGTTCTTCTCTATTTCTTGGTTTTGCCTCAGAAACTGCATTTTGATGTCAACCCACAAGTTTTCTATTGGATTAAGATCCAGGGATTGGGCTGGCCTCTCCATAACGTCAATCCTGTTGGTCTGAAACCAAGATGTTGCACGTTTACTGGTGTGTTTGGGGTCGTTGTCTTGTTGGAACACCCATTTCAAGGGCATTTCCTCTTCAGCATAAGGCAGCATGGCCTCTTCAAGTATTCTGATGTATTCAAACTGATCCATGATCCCTGGTATGCGATAAATAGGCCCAACACCGTAGTATGAGAAACATTCCCATGTCATGATGCTTGCGCCACCATGCTTCACTGCCTTCACAGTGTACTGTGGATGGAATTCAGTGTTTGTAAATTGAAAAAAGAGAGAACCCCCTAAGTGGGACTCTAATAGGCAGCAATACACCACGAAAAACAATTTGTATGGATTTGTAACAAATCGTGTTTATTAAAAAATACTTTGGTCACTCTGAAATAGAGGTACGAATAATTAATATAAAAGTATCACATATATATTGTAAATACACGAATCAAGTACATGTAGTCCATCACAGGATTAACTGTGAAAGTGTGGATACATAGCTTAAATGATGGAAGGAAAAGTCCGTTGTCCAAGGATGGAGAGGGATGATGTTCAATGTCCCAGTACCCAACGTTGAACGTTTCGGGTCCAATTAAGGCCCTTCATCAGGGGAGATGCCAACGGAATCAAATAGTCTGTTGTTTGATGTTTGGGTGCATAGTTTGATCCGTTTCAGTTACATGTATCCGTTATGGGACACCTTTCCATGGTTGGAAATGCATTGGTGTCTCAAAGGTGTGTTTAGAAAATGTGTTATCACTCGGAGCGGGCGGGCCCCAATGGGCCAAGAGAACTCAGTGTTTGGGGGTCGTCTGACAACTGTCTCCAGCCACTAGACCCAAAAAGAACAATCTTACTTTCATCAGTCCACAAAATGTTGCGCCATTTCTCTTTAGGCAAGTCAACGTGCTCTTTGGCAAATTGTAACCTCTTCAGCACATGTCTTTTTTTCAACAGTGGGACTTTGCGGGGGCTTCTTGCAGATAGCTTGGCTTCACATAGGCGTCTTCTAATTGTAACAGTACTCACAGGTAACTTTAGAGCTTCTTTGATCTTCCTGGAGAAGATTGTTGGCTGAGTCCTTGCCATTTTGGCTATTCTTCTATCCATTCGAATGGTAGTTTTTCGCTTTCTTCCACGTCTTTTAGGTTTTGGTTGCCATTTTAAAGCATTTGCGATCATTTTAGTTGAGCAGCCTATCATTTTCTGCACTTCTTTATATGTTTTCCCCTCTCCAATCAACTTTTTAATCAACGTAAGCTATTCTTATGAACAATGTCTGGAACAACCCATTTTCCTCAGAATTTCAGAGAGAAATGCACTGTAACCAGCATGTACAACATTTGCTGCCTTCCTTCCTTAAATAAGGTCAATGATTGCCACCTGTTTTTCAAAGAATGAATGACCTCACTAATTGAACTGCGCACTGCTATTATTTTGAACATACCCCTTTCAATTAGTGATTCAATTACACAGAATCAGCAGCATGCATGTCATGACTGTTGGGTCTGTTAGATTTCTATTACTCTACTACACCTGCTAATAAATTATCTATCTATTATTTTCTACCAAAAACAGTGATTGATCAGGTTAGTGATTTCTGACTGCTATTATTTTGAGCACAACTGTATCTTCTGAACACTAATAAAATTACATACAAAAGGAACCATTTAGGCTGGGTTCACACCTATGCGAATTGGAATGTGGATTTGCCTGCATCCAATTCGCATAGCAGGAGATTATGACCGGCTCTCTATGGAGCTGGTTCACACATCTCCACAGTGGCTCTGTGCGAACTGCACAGGAGTCCTGTGCGTCTTTTGGTCCGATTCAGGTCCGAATTCAGCCCAAAATTCAGGCTGAAATCGGACCTGAAACAGTAAATGAAGACGCATTGGACTCCTGCTGTGAGCCGGAGCGTACAGAGATGTGAACCCAGCCTAAATCTTAATATTATAATAATCATAACATTGCTAGCTATGATTGAGGCTCATCCTGGGCGGAAACGCATTTACGCTGGGACCCTCTATGTTTTTTAGATGTGGCAAATAGGGTTAACTGATACCGGTATTGGTGCAGGTACTAAGCATTTGCACAAGTATCGGTACTGGTGCAAATGCTCCGACACTTGCAACCGATACTTTCAGGCTCGGTTCTTTCAGCTGATAGCGAGATTCCCCCACTGACAGCTAAAATGTAAAAAAAAAAAAGGACAATTATTGGTTGTTAAGTCAGTGGGATTCTCCTGTTGACAGCTGAAGTGTAAACTGAAGCCCCAGCAATTGGAGCTATCAAAAAAAAAAAGCAGCCATGTTTATCAACAACATTGCTCAGCTGGAAGATAAAAAGAAACATTGTTTCTTTTTGTATCTTTCTGTTTCTTCATCTACTGATCAAAGAGATGAACTTTCTTCCATCTGAAGATGAAGTCCGTTTAAGCCCACGTTCACACTGAGAGCGGGTTTGAAATCGTATGTATTCAGCTGAACTCGCACGATTTCAAACCGGCATTTCAGCCCGACATCGGGGGCGATTTGACAGACATCTGTGTGGGTTCATGCACAGATGTCTATTGAAATCGCCCCCCAAGTCACCAAAAGTAGTGCAGGAATGACTTTTAGGAGTCAGTGCAGCGCCGCAAAGTCGGCGTCGCACCAATTCGGACAGTGCCATTGCCGGCAATAGGCTCCAATTTGGCATGCGATTTGACATGTCAAATCAGCCCAATATTAAATGTTCCTCTGTTTAACCCTTTAATAACCCTTAAAGTGATACTAAAGTCTTGATTTTTTTTCATTAAACATAACAAACATCTCATACTTACCTGCTCTATTTTAGTGGTTTTGCACAGAGCAGCCCAAATCCTCCTCTTCTCTGGTCCCTCTTCAGTGCTCCTGGCCCCTTCCTCCTGTTGAATGCCCCCACAGCAAGCAGCTTGCTATGGGGGGCACCTGAGCTGAGCCGCAGCTCCCTGTGTCCATTCAGACACGGAGCTGAGGCCTGGCCCCGCTCCGCCCCCTTTCTCTCCTCATTGGCTCACTGGCTTTGACTGTCAGCAGCGGGAACCAATGTCGCCGCACTGCTGTCTCAGCCAATGAGGGGGGAGAGTCCCGGACAGCCGCCTCTTGTGCAACCTCGCTGCTGCACACAGAAGGCTTTTCATCTTAAAGCGGAGGTCCGGGCTAAAAAAAAAAATTAAAAGTCAGCAGCTACACATACAGTAGCTGCTGACTTTTAATATTAGGACACTTACCTGTCCTGGACTCCAGCGATGTCGGCACCCGCCGCCGATCTTCGGATCGGGGGACGGGTGCAGCCGCTTCCATCGCGGGTAAGGGAACCCGGACGTGTAAGCAGTACAGCTTCACGCCGGGCACCTTACCGCGCATGCGCGAGCTCTGCCACGCTCTGCTACTGGCCAGGCGGCCAGTAGCAGAGCGAGCAGGGAGGAGGGAGCCGGGCTTCTGATGTCAGCGGCCGCGTCCGCCGGCCAGAACTCCCGGAAGTGTGGAAAAGGACACCTGTCTAAAGACAGGTGTCCTCTTCCCCCTCCCCCCCGAAAGGTGCCAAATGTGACACCTTAGGGGGGGAGGAATCGAACCAGCGGAAGTTCCACTTTAGGGTGGAACTCCGCTTTAATGAATAGAATGCATTAAAATAAAATAAAAACTTCTGCCTCTACAACCCCTTTAATTTACGCTAATCAGCCTTAATTAACTCCTTATTCTCCTCCATTAATTATTATTTTCCTGCTGATTTTTTTCACTTCTATTTGATAAACTATTTATAACTAAAACTTTTTTTTTGTTTGCTTTGTTCGTTGATATTTTTACACATTTAACATATATTTACACTCTTCACATTGAAAAAAGCGCAACATTTGAAAAAAATTAATTTATTTCATTTGTTAATAACTTTTCAATGCTTTGTACCATTGCTGACAGCTGAAACATAAACAAACAGTTGCGGTAGATATCAGTAATTGGTATCGTCAGGTACTAAAAAAAAAAGTATCAGTACTCACAAAAAATGGTATTGGTACATCCCTAGTGACAAATAAAGCTCTGGCTGGACGTGTGCCACTGCTGTATACTTAGTAAGGGCCGGTTCACACTGCAGTGATCCCGAAGATCGTATATGATTCACACCACACTGCAGTATGGATCACATGCGATCTCTGTGCGATGCAAATTCAGCCATAGAGATTGTATGGCTGAATTTGTATCGCTATCAGAGCAAACTCGCACAGGGGCAGAATCGGATTGCATGGTCGTTCACACCATGCGATCCGATTCATGTGCAAGTTTGCAGTTCGCAGAGCGATATGCAAACTGAATTGGGGGTGTCATTAACATTGTATTGACACTCCCCACAGTTTGCATATGGTAGGGTGAACTGCCGCCTGGAGACATATGATGCGGGAACCCGCAGTGGATTTGCAGGGTTCCCTCATCGCTGCAGTGTGAACCGGCCCTTATTGTGGATGGCGACCAGGAGCTATCAGCAAGCACCATGTCTGCATAGTCTTTCAAAGAGGCTGGGGGTCTGAGCAGCAGTGAGTGTTACTCAGCCTGAATTGAAATTTCAGCTGGTGTGCTATGGATGATGGCAGTTTATAGGCAATAGCAGTGAAAATAGACATGGAGATTTTTTTTCCCCCCACGCTAGTTCTGAAAAATATCTGATAAAGCTGTCTATTTTGACAGAGCGACTTTCTTAAATGATAAAAATGCCGCCAGAAACACCAAGGGGCCCCTGGTGGCCCCTTCTCCTTTTATACAAAACACTGATATCCTCATCGCTCAGACATATCTACATTCAAAAAGCTTTCCGCTTCTGTAATCTCCCATATAAGTTCTACTCCCCTTTACAGTCACTTTGCAAACCACGATGTCTCATAATGGAGGCTCTCTTATCAGCTCAGCCTGAAATACCGTTCCTATAGTAGTAGGCCCCGGGATCTGCAGGGAACAGGAGAAATATTCCGCTTTGCTTTGTTCAGAAACTGATGCTATCAAATCCAGAAGAGAACGTGGAACGAATTGTCACCTAGTCCCTAAAGGTAGAGTGATATTTGTCACCCTCTGCACCAAAAAAAGCTATTTATACATGTAGTGAAATGTCTTGTGAAACAAATAAAGGCAAGTTTGACAAAGACACCAGCAGGGGTGTGATTTGAACAAACTAAAATTAAAGGAGATGTAAACCAAAAGTGTGACTTTAGCTTGCTAAAACATTTGTACTATCAACACTGGCAATTCACCTCCTGTTTCATCCCTTGTTCCATCTCAGTGCTGCTGATCTCCTGCAGCCTCTTTGCAGCAATGCCCTGTCTACATGCACTTCAGTGCTGTGGCATTTTTTTAGGGCAATTAACCTGATGGTGAAAACAGTGGGTCACGCCTGTGTAATGTATGTGGAAATCAGGGGCGTAACAATAGGGGTTGCGATTGCAACCGGACCCCATGCTCCAGGGGTCCATGTGCCTCCCTTGTACACCTGAATAGGAGGGATGGCGGGGGAGGCATTTAGATGAACCAATCTTCTCAATTTTCCTCCTAATGGAGGCGATGGGTTCCTCTATATGCTGTTACCACGGCCCTACATATCCATTTTACTTTTCAAAACGAATGTTGCGCTAAATTAAGTGAGTGGTAAAACATTCACATATGCTCATCAAAAAAATGTGAAAAAGAGTGAGAAATTTAACTCATGAATATAAACACAATAAATAAAAATCATAAAAAAGGGTGCTCTCAAAAAAGTCCAAAAAATTAACTGAATTCCCAAACTCCAAAAGCTTGTGTAAAAGGAAGTAAAGATAAAAGTCTTTCATATAGTGATCTTCGGAAAATGATCCACCACCAGAAGACGTGCACACCCTGTGAGCTCCCAAAGATGGGTACTCTTACCATAAATCGAGGACACACTATCCCTAGTGAGTCAGGCAAGCAGGCAGAAATAACCTTCTGAGGGTATAATCAGGGCCAAGGTCTCCTCACTTCTCCATCTCAGATGCACCAATACATATAGCACTTGCGTAGATGATCATATACCACTTCCGTCTCGGCACCCCACGGAGGCAAAGAAAGGAAGGGGCCAATAGCGTAATAACGTTTGAACAGTGTTTATTAAAAAACAAGAGAGGTACTCACATGTACAAAGTTTAAAAACAGCATATCTGTCAATTGCCGGCAAAGATTCAGAACACATACATCGCCCGTACTCCCGTCGTGTAGAGGCGTGGTGACGTCGGCGCGTGGCTCCGCCCTACACATTTCGTCAAACGTGACGTCTTCAAAGGGGCACGGGCAACGCACTGACGCGCCACCTACTTATACCCTCCAGCTGACCAAGCCTCGTTCTCGAGTTCGGCCGCCATCTAAACGGAGACTAAATACACAGCCTAAAGACATGGTGATTATGCCACGACCGACATAGCAAAACCAACAGGTCTTATGGTAAATAAGTCTTCCTGCACAACATCTTTAATATTATAACAAAATAAGGTGCTTAAGTCCAGACTTCTAATGGCTGGTAATGGCTACACGCATCGTTGCAGTGTAAACAAATTACATTTTTTTTTTTTGGATAGGCTGATGGGAGATATGGGGGTATTAGTTTGGATACCTGGTTCCTCTTAATAACACCCTCAACCTTAACTAATTCAGTAATGATTTGGGAAGGTATTAGTTAATGTATAGGGTGTAGGTCCCATTAGGATTTATTGGTAAAATAATTTTTTAGTGTTATTGATTAATTATTATATTATTCTCCCAATTTGTTGTATCGTTACGATGTGTGTGGATGGTATAATGACAGATACCATCAGTTAGGAGTACACTTTCTACATTTCCTGGTTAAGCTGGTTAGTTATGAGCTAATCCATAGGGTGTATGTCCCTAAAATTTTATAACGCCATCAATTAGTTTACGTGTTCTTTTAATTTGTTTACACTGAAATGATGTGTGTAGCCATTACCAGCCATTAGAAGTCCGGACTTAAGCACCTTATTTTGTTATAATATTAAAAATGTTGTGCAGGAAGACTTATTTACCATAAGACCTCTTGGTTTTGCTATGTCGGCTGTGGCATAATCACAATGTCTTTAGGTTGTGTATTTAGTCTCCGTTTAGATGGCGGCCGAACTCGGGAACGAGGCTTGGTCAGCTGGAGGGTATAAGTAGGTGGCGCGTCAGTGCGTCGCCCGTGCCCCTTTGAAGACATCACGTTTGACGAAACATGTAGGGCGGAGCCACGCGCTGACGTCACCACGCCTCTACACGACGGGAGTACGGGCGATGTATGTGTTCTGAATCTTTGCCGGCAATTGACAGATATGCTGTTTTTAAACTTTGTACATGTGAATACCTCTCTTGTTTTTTAATAAACACTGTTCAAACGTTATTACGCTATTGGCCCCTTCCTTTCTTTGCCTCCGTGGGGTGCCGAGACGAAAGTGGTATATGATCATCTACGCAAGTGCTATATGTATTGGTGCATCTGAGGTGGATAAGTGAGGAGACCTTGGCCCTGATTATACCCGCAGAAGGTTATTTCTGCCTGCTTGCCTGACACACTAGCGATAGTGTGTCCTCGATTTATGGTAAGAGTACCCATCTTTGGGAGCTCACAGGGTGTGCACATCTTCTGGTGGTGGATCATTTCCTGAAGATCACTATATGAAGGACTTTTATCTTTTCTTCCTTTTACGCATGCTTTTGGAGTTTGGGAATTCAGTTGATTTTTGCACTTTTTTGAGAGCACCCTTTTTTATGTCCACTGCGCATGCTCAGAAACGCGTTGCGGACTAGTGACGTCTCCAATATACTGCCGGCCAAAATTAGCCTCGCAAACTACGGCTATAGACCCAGCAAAGGCATACCTGAGCCCTATCACCTGCGGACGTCCCTCGGGGTGATTCCCCATGATGAAGTGCCTGTTTTGATCATCCTCCATGTGAGTTTGAGTATTCATTGTGCTAATAAATGATTTTAACAGTCTACACTCAGAGGTGCCGTCTCTCTTTCTTTTCTCCTTGCATGTTTGGGAGGTTTCTTCTACTCCCGCATCACGAGGCAAGCCCTGAACCACTGGACTGATTTTGTGCCTTTTTTTATACAAAAAAAAGCGATTTGGACTATTCAAAAGACTGCCCTTATGCACTAGATGTGTTCTATTACTAGCATCCGTCCTGTGTCAGCGCCAGAGTATTGTGTTGTTGTTCACACTTCCTGTTCAGCCCATAGGGGAACGGATAGGAGAATGGCCCGACTCTTCGTTCCCCCGCTGCCTCTTATGTTAAAGCGGACCTTCAGTCATTTTTTCAACTTTCCATCTATTAAAGGGGTTGTAAATCCTTGTGGTTTTTCACCTTAATGTATTCTATGCATTAAGGTGAAAAATCTTTTCTTTTGCAGCTGCCCCCCAGACCCCCCGTTTACTTACCTGAGCCCGATCATTCCCGTGCCGGGGACGAGCTTAGCAGCTCAAGCCGCGGGCTCCAGTCCTCATTGGATAGATTGATAGCAGGGGAGCCATTGACTCCTGCTGCTGTCAATCAAGTCCAGTGACGCACATAGAATAACTAAAAAAACCAACTTATCCACAAACATAGGCCTACTGACACCACCTCTGTACACCCCTGATAGGAAACCTCTACTGGTGCACCATTGCATGAACAGAGGCAAAATAAAACCACTTGCTGACATCCAGGCACTACAGGGAATACCCACGATAAACAGTTGGATGTACCATCAAATTAATAGCTATATATCCAACTCACAGCACGCAAAAATGTTTAAGAGAACTCTTACACCCTTCGAAACTGTATGCTTCAACGCCACACAAACCGACCATAACATCTCCTTAATCACTTCACCCCCGGAAGGATTTCCCAGGTTGAGACCAGAGTACTTTGGGTACGTTGTACCCAAACAAAAATTTGCGTCCTTTTTTTCCCACAAATAGAGCTTTCTTTTGGTGGTATTTGATCACCACTGCGTCATTTCTGATCGCCTCTATAAACAAAGAGAGAATGACAATTTTGCAAAAAAAACAATATTTCTTACTTTTTGCTAAAATACTAATCCAAAAAAAAATATATAAAAAAACATTTCTTTTCATCGGTTTTGGCCGATTTATATTCTTCCTCATATTTTTGGTAAAAAAAAAAAACGCAATCGGCGTTTATTGATTGATTTGCGCAAAAGTTGCCGCATTTACGGATGATGAGAATTAATTTCTGTGGTTTTTATTTTTCTTTTATTTTTTACTAGTAAAAGCGACGATCTGCGATTTTTAGCGGTACTGCGATATTGAGGCGGACATGTCGGATGTTATTGACACTTTTTTTGGGACCAATGGCATTTATTCAGCGATCAGAAATTTAAATGTCCACTGATTACTGTATAAATGTAATTGGCAGTGAAGGGGTTAACCTGCAGGGGGCGATCTAGGGGTTAACTGTGTTCCCTGGGTGTGTTCTTACTGTGGGGGGGCTGGGCTACCATGGGCATGAGAGATCTAACTGATGCCAGTGACAGAGATCAGTAGATCTCTTATGTCCCCATTGACAGAGTGGGGAATCGCCGTATTTACATCGGCAGCTCCCCGTTCATTCACTCTGGCCGCTCATCGTGGCTCGCCGGCGGACATCGGGTCCACCCGAGCTGCGGGCACACTCCTCCAGAGTGTGTCGGGCACGAGAGCGCGCCACCGGTGGCGCGCACTCGCCCCCTAGCTGCGCCTGCGTGAATCGCCGCCTATTTAGGGTGATTCGCGGGACGCGTCCACACTGCCGCAGTAAATATACCACGCGCAGTGTAGAACCGGTTAATGTATGCGTGGTTGCAAAACTCAGACCTACCAACTCAGGATAGATTCAAGACACAATGGGAAACAGAGTTGCACACTACTTTCACTGAAGAACAATGGACACAGGCCTGCGTATTTGCACACAAGTGCTCTATTAACACAAGACTCCAAGAAACTACCTACAAACTCCTTACGCACTGGTACAATACCCCAACCAAGATACACAAATGGATACCGTCGGTTACAGATCGATGCTGGTGCTGCAACCAGGAGCAAGGGACCTTAGTCCACATTTGGTTGGAGTGTCCCATCCTACAGCCTTTCTGGAAGACAATAACTGACACCATAAAACAGATTACACACTCCGCCATACCACTAACTGTGGAGTGCTGCCTCTTAAACATCTCTCATTGCTCTATGGATAAATATAAACGCTCACTGACCAGGCATTTGCTCACAGCAACCAAAGCATTAATACCCAGATACTGGAAAAGCACATACATACCCTCCATTAAAGAATGGCTAAACGCCATTTCAGAACTATACAACCTAGAAGAATTAAGGGCGATAGCACATGAAACAACAGACAAATTCAATAAAACTTGGAGAGAATGGATAGTATTCAAATACTCATCAGCTTATAATGATTTAATGGAAGGATGAACCTGCCATAAGCATATAACGAAATACACATAAACACTGCCTCTTCT
>BLSH010012269.1:533466-544890 GCA_018402905.1 Glandirana rugosa
CCTTTAGGAAGGCCCCCAATTCACCAATTTGAAGATCTCGGTGTACCGGTATAACCCAGGTACAATAACTGCAAGATCTCGGTGTACCGGTACATCCCAGGTATTTGGATTATTTTAACTATTGTGAACTTACGGAGTTAGATTATAGTGTCGACTTACCGGTCATAAAAGTCCGCGACCAACTCGACTTATGTCCGAACAGCCTATGTAGCTCCCTATGTTGTTTTACCTCGGAGAGGTATTTGACATTGTCGTATATCACTCGAGGAGGATCATTTTTTATCGAAGTCGAACCAGGTACGGTGACTGGAAGATCCCAGATCACCGGTAGTCACAATTAAACAACCAGCGCCTGAAAATACTGGCCATTCAGCTGTGATATTAGATTGAGGCATTCAAGTGTTATCAATTTTATTAGGTTTATGGACCCTACATGGCCATGTGGCTCTAGAACGTCAATAACATGGACCCAATATGGCCATGTGGCTCTAGAAGTTTAACCACTTAACCCCCGGAAGGATTTCCCACTTTAGGACCAGAGCACTTTTTGCGATTCGGCACTGCGCCGCTTTAACTGACAATTGCGTGGTCGTGCGACGTTGTACCCAAAAGAAATTTACATCCTTTTTTTCCCCACAAATAGAGCTTTCTTTTGATGGTATTTGATCGCCTCTGCGTCATTTCTGATCGCCGCTATAAACAAAAGAAGAGCGACAATTTTGCAAAAAAAAAAACAAATTTATTACTTTTTGATAAAATGCAAATCCAAAAAAAAAATATAAAAAAACATTTTTTTCCATCGGTTTTGGCCGATTTACATTCTTCCTCATATTTTTGGTAAAAAAAAAATCGCAATCGGCGTTTATTGATTGGTTTGTGCAAAAGTTGCCGCGTTTACGGATGATGAGAATTAATTTCTGGGGTTTTTATTATTTTTTTTATTTTTTACTAGTAATCGCGGCAATCTGCGATTTTTATGCGATATTGCGGCGGACATGTCGGACCATTCTGACACTTTTTTGGGACCATTGGCATTTATACAGCGATCAGTGCTATAAAAATGCATTGATTACTGTGTAAATGCCATTGGCAGTGAAGGGGTTAACCTGCAGGGGGCGCTCTAAGGGTTAACTGTGTTCCCTGGGCGTGTTCTAACTGTGTGTGGGCTGCCCTGGCTGGGGAAAGGGGATGATCACAGCTTCCCTACACAGGAAGGCTGTGATCATCGCCCTTCCCCCTTCAACAGAACGGAGATCCGTGTTTACATACACGGACCTCCGTTCTTTAAGTGCGGGGGAGCCATCGCGGGTAGCTGGCGGCGATCAAGTCTGCCCTACCGGCTCCCTGGCTCCCCCGAACACAGTGAGCGCGCCTCCGGTGGTGCGCACGCGCTCACAATGCTAGTTATCGCGGCCGCCGTCCTGTGACAGCGGTTCGCGATAACAAGCCACCTTGCCGCCGTCACGCTGCGGCGGGTGGTCGGCAAGTGGTTAATGGCGTGGACCAAATATAATCTGTGCCCATAATAGGTCAATGATGTCATGGGTCCCCCCCCCGTTTTGTTTACGTCAGTGGGGGGGGGGGGGGATCTACTGACCGCGGCTTACTTCCCAGTTTGGAGGAACTTGGCTTTGGACCAAACCAGAGCTCATCGCTAGCTCTCTTTTACGATCGACATGATTGATAATGCAATCTAGGACCTGGTGGTTGTCCAGGGTAGTAAAGAGGAACTTCACTAAGCTTTCTGTCCACCTCCTCCTGCATTACCTGCTATGCTGGGTCTTCTACAAAAAGCATACTACTTTGCCTGTCGGATCCAGTGTTGTCCTGCAGTGATTCGCCATTCAGGTATCAGTTTGTCTTGTGCACCATCATCTTGGTCTCCTCAGCCAGCGGCCTCTTCCAGGTTTGGGCAGCTGGGCCCCCTATGATGCAATGCAGCTCCGCCCCTACTGAGACGATTGCCCTGCCCCTTGAGTTGACACTCATGTTGGGCATAGTTTACAATTGGAGCTAGGGGGTTGAATGGTAAAAACAAGCATCTGAGAAGCCCCTCTCCCTCCTCAGGCTACAGCGTCATGGCACAGCAAAAATGGTTTCTTCCACTGATCAGCAAAGCCCCAAAACACGATCCATTCAGGTGGGGGCACGCCACAACTGTGTGCAGCAGTTACAGCAGCCTTTTTCAACCTTTTCAACACCGAGGAACCCTTGAAATTTGTCTCTGGTTTCGGGGAACTGCTAAAAAATTAAAAATCTACAACTCCTGATACATTAGTGTGATGGTCAATGGGAAGAACGCTCCTTACACTTGTGGTCATTGGGAAGAATTACCCCCTTACAGATCGCTAAAAAGATCAATGATGTCATTGGGAATTTATCTGAGAGGTAGAAATTGGTCATTGCTCAAAGACCCCTTGCAACCTCTGGAGAAACCCTGAGTTAGAGGTTAAAAAGGGTAAAAACGGAGTGTGATGATGCAATTTCAAACCCTCAATAGAACACCTCTGAAAAGTGATCTACTGCAGATTGCTTTCAAGAGTACAACATCTCTTCCTTTGCATTGGTCAGCAAACACCTACTGCAGTAATTCTGTACACCCGGTTCATTATGCATTCATTACAGTAGCAGTAGCAGGTGTTGTATAGGAAAGCAGGTGAAACAGGTGCTCTGCCAATGTGGAAGTCTCTAGTGCCCACCCCACAGCGGGAAAGTGTGCTTAGTGAGATCACAGAACTTCCCAATACTTTGTCTTGTGTGACATAAAGGGGATTTCCAGCACTTTATCACTTCCCTCTTGTATGAGCCAGGCCAGGTCAGGGGACACCACGGCATATATCAGACTATTATTATAGCTCATCCATCAGTCTGTTCTAGTGACCGCATACATGAACGGTCCTTTCTGGTATCTAATTGCATTGCCTTAACTTTTTCATGACCCTAGGGGATTTTATGCCTTTTGTGATCCGGGATTCTGCTCACATGGCTTTAGTTTAAAAAAAACAAAACCTTTTTTTTTTTTTTTTAATTTTGGATGGCTTCTGCGTTCTTGCATCCAGTGTAAGACCATGATCACAGGGCATAAAGGACAGCCTAAAAGCATATTTTATAGTAATTTAAGACAAAAAGAACATGCCATAATGGACATTGTAATAGTTGCAATAGCGTGATAATATGCTTAAATACAGGGAGTAAAAGTATAACACAACCTATCACTATAAGACGCTAATCCCTGTAAAATGCAAAAGACAGCCCAAAGGGTGGACATCTTGACCAGGCCATATAGGGGTCCAATCAGGTAGGGCCAACCTAAGCTACTAAAAGTAGATTGTGTTTTTTTTTTTTTTTCTACTTTTTGTGTTTATTAAAGCGGAGCTCCACTAAAAAAGGGGAAGTTCTGCTCTAAGGACTCGTTCCCCACTCCTCTAGAACAATTGGCACTTTTGAGGAATGGGGTGGGGGGGGGGGGCAGGTGCCCACTTCCTGATTTTGACAGGTACCCACTTCCACTCTGACCACTGCGGCAGTCGGAAACGGAGGTTCTCCTCCCTCCCTCCTGCAGCTTTCTGGGACACTGACAAGACTGCATCCACCACCATTCAGGATGTGCAGCGTGACTCGCGCATGCACAATGGGCCCCTGGCTGTGAAGCAACCAGCTGTCACAGCCACATGCCCATGGGGAAGATGCTGGCGCCGGGGACCGAAGACAGCGGGTGAGACTGACTGGGGTGAGCACATCGCTGGACCGTGGGACAGGTAAGTGGCTGTTTTTTTAAAAGTCAGCAGCTACAGTTTTTGTAGCTGCTGACTTTATCTTTTCCACAGGTGATTGGAACTCTGCTTTAAGTCTTTTATATATACCCGTAAAACCTCTATTTGAACGCCATGGCGCTCTATTTTTCAACCCTTCCACCATGGTGGCGGTCTATTAGAGGTGGTGCTCAATTAGAGGGTGGCGCTATATTTTTCAACTGAGAAGATACTTTTTATTTATGAAAACAGAAAGCAGATTACACAACCTGTAATGGAATTGGCTTCTTCTGGCGTTGCTGACGAACCCAGTTGATGAGCTTCTCGTCAAAATCCTTGTCCTTCAAAGGACGCCCGGCACCTTGGAGTCGCTTGCTTGGAAAGATGGAACATGGAGAAGACGTCTTCAACTGAGCCTCCAGCTCTTCTTTCTGTTCCTTCCAATCCTTGACACACGAACGAGAAACCTTCTTGTCTTTTGCAGCCTTTGATGTATTGTATTTCTCAGCGTATGCAACAACTTCCAGCTTGAATTGCAGGTTGTAGCTCTTTCGCTTCAAAGGAATCGGATCTTCAGATTCGGGATCACTTGACATGGCTGCCAAATTTTTTATTTTCTTATCCAGCTCTGCGGAAGTTCAAATACCGTATATACCGGTATCTGTAACATGACGTGCTGAGTCACATGCTAACGCGATGTGCGTCTTCAGCCGTAATTGCCAAAATAGATGAATTCATGTACGGTAAGTGGCGCTCAAATAGAGGGTGGCGCTCTATTTCTCAATCTCCTCGACGAGGTGGCGTTCAAATAGAGGTGGCGTTCAAATAGAGGTGGCGTTCAAATAGAGGTTTTACGGTATATTTATTTATTTAAATTTTTTTTTTTTTTTTTTTTCAAAAACAATCAGGTTTACACTTACCACCTCTGTACAATGGAATCGCACAGAGCGGCCCTGAATTTCCTCTTCCCGGGACCCCTGCCAGAGCTCCTAGCGCCTTCTATGGGATCACTTGTTCGGGCTCAATCCCGAGCCGATATGCCTGCGTCCATAGACACAGACAGCACAGTTCGGCCTCGCTTCCTCATCACAGGATTTGACTGACTGCAGCAGAAGCCAATGGCTTCCACTCATGAGAGTGGGGAGAGAAGACGGGGCTGCTAGAGACGGGCACATCGCTGGATCAAGTGAGGACTTGGGTAAGTATAAGTGGGGTGATGGGGCGATACTGCTACCTAAACATTTTTTACCTTAATGCATTCAGGTTAGGGAAGCACCGATACCAGTTTTTTAGGACCAAGTACAAATACTTTTTCTCAAGTACTTACCTGTTTTTAGTGTCACATGACACATTTTTTAGGGCTCGTTCACACCATGCATGCAAAAAAATTGATGGGAAGACCGCACAGGTTTCACTTGCAGAGAAGACATCGGTTTCCATGTGCGTTTCAGAATGTTCACATGTGTGGGCCGGCCGCAGTGCGATTTTGAAAAGGAGTCCTGTGCGATTTCCTGGCCCCTCTTCTCTGTCTAGTGCACCCACTGGAAGCCACTTCCCATGAGGGCACTTGTGTGGGTGCTGTCCCGAGCCCCGCTGCCAGACAGCATGACTCGGCCCTGCTCCCTCGTCTCTGGCTTTGATGGCCAATGGCTCCCGGTGCCCCAGTGAGACCCAGACGTGAAGAATGATAAGATCTGCAGACGTGAACAGTGCTTGATCTAATGAGGGCTCAGGTAAGTAAAAGGTGAGGAGGGATGCTGATGCCTAAACATTTTTTACCCTAATGCAAGGGATACATTAAAGGAGGCAGAAGGTTTTTTTATTTTAATGCATTCTTTTCATTAACTACTTGCCGCCTGCGCTATAGCTGAAAGACTGCTACAGCATGGGCCTTAATTACCAGGAGGGCGTCCATAGACCGGCCCCTTACCACATGATCAGCTGTCAGCCAATTACAGCTGATTATGTGATGTAAACAGAAGATCGGATTTTTTTTTTCCCCCTCATGCTGTCAGCGTGAGGGGGAAAAAAAAAGCAGATCACCGGCTTCTATCAGAGGGACATCAATCCCTCACATAGAGAGCCGCGGCTGCCTCACCTTTGCCCACCAGTGCCACCTACCTTTTGCCCATCAGTGCTGCCTATCAGTGCCACCCATCAGTGCAGCCTCATCAGCGCATATCAATGAAGTAGAAAAATTACCTATTTTCACAATTTTATAACAAATACCACCAAAAGAAAGCTATATTTGTGTGAAGAAAATGATAAAAATTTCACGTGGGTACAGTGCTGAATGACCGCGCAATTGTCACTCAGACACAGTGCCGAAAATTGGTCTGGGCAGGTAAGTAAGCAAGTGGTTAAGATAAAGCGCCTCCCCCCAATAATACTTACCTGAGCCCCCTCTCTGTCCAGCGATGTCCACGAATCCCTCAGATTCAGCGGGGCTGAATAGCAGCTCTGTGTCTGAATGGATACATGGAGCTCTGACTCAGCTCGGGTACCCCCATAGCAAGCTGCTTGCTGTGGGGGCACTCAATAGGAGGGAGGAGCCAGGAGCAGCAAAGAGGGACTCGAGAAGAGGAGGCGCCAGACTGCTCTGCGCAAATCCACTACACAGAGGAGGTAAGTATAACATGTTTGCTTTTTTTTGTTTTTTAATAAAAACAAGACTTTACAATCACTTTAAGGTAAAAACTTAGTTTTTAGGCTTTAGAACCACTTTAATAGACCCCCCCGCCCCCCCCTCCATCACAGTAGCACTGAACGCAGCCACTGCCCCCTCTCTCCTTTCCTCAGAGCTTCCCTGTCACTTCTTCCCTCTTCATACTAACCCCCCCCCCCTTCCAATGATGGAGTGCTTGATCTTAGTAACTAGTCGCTAAGTCCCAATACTATTGTATTATTTAAGGATGATGTCATTGACCCCTGCAAGCTCTAACACCAGCTGGTCTGATGAAGGAGCCGCATATGCTCCGAAACATGTTATCGCCCACCGCCCTGAATTGATGCCAAACAAGTCCACCTCCATGCAATCCACAGGGAACCAGGGCTTGACTCCGCACCCCCAGTAACCAGCACCAGATTGGACGCTATAGTGACAGCTGCTGGCTGGTGTAGCGTTGTTTATTGAAACCCCACAGAAATGGAAATTGGAAGTGCCGCCATGTTGCTACACCCACACTCCTCCACACTAAGGATACAGACAGAAGGCGGCAAGTGGACATCTTTTTGCACCCACCAGAGTTTTTAATTTCACAATTTTTTTTTTAACAGTAAACGGAGCTTCCATACTGAAATACAGGATTTAGAAATCCATCTCCCTGTTTTGATGTTACATTTTAAAAGCAGCGCTGTTCTGTGACATTTGCTAAGCTGTGAGATTGCCAGGCTTGCCGCTGCTTTTACAATTGAACATAAAAACAGTGTCACGTATTTCTATATCCTGTATTTCAGTATCTCATCTCCGTTTACTGTTAAAAATACGTGTGAAATTAAAAACTCCAGTGGGTTTAAAAAGATGTCTGCTTGTCTTCTCTCTGTATCTTTAGTGCGGACAAGTGCGGGTGTAGCAACATGGCGGTGACGGAACGTCACTTCTGGTTTCCATTTCTGTGGGGGTTTTAATAAACGATGCTACATTGGCTTTCTATGTCATCCATGGCACCAAAGGAGCAGCATTGCCTACTTCCACACCATGATGAAGGCTTAGGACCTCATCACTGTTTTTACATGCTTGCATTACCTGTCACTCTAAGTGATTTTTAACCCTGTGTGCGCAGAATACATTCCTTTACCTACTGTACTTAGAGGCGCCTTTTCTTTTCTCTACTCTAACACCAGCTCACACCAAATATGTTGTGGCAGCTGCAGCAGGGGGGTGCTATAAAGTGAAGTACAACTCGGACAAAGCATGGCCTTTTAAAGAGACGCTTTGCCCTAAGCGATCTGGGTGGCGGGGCTGTTTAAGAAAAGAAATATATTTATTTTAAATACTATATTGGTTTTCTATAATCTCCTGCAGAGCCGGATTAGTATGAGATTAGGAGAGGGAAGGCCAGCACGCTGAGCTAATCGGACTGTATTGCTTTGCATAGTGTGAACATGCCTCCAACAGGGTATGGCCTCATCAGTCTATGTATGCCCCTTCTTTACCCAATTAGCAGCCTGCGGAGGGTTAACTAATGTTGCTTAACTGCGGAGCGAGGTAACTAGCTCTTTGGTAAGGATCTGGATCACAAAACTGGCTGAACAGAATACCAAATACTTTGGGAGTTCTTGCATTTTAGTTATGTCCTCTGACAGTGGCTGTTGTATAGACACCTCACTGGCTCCTATATATAAATAATTGGCCCCTGACTTCTGCAGCATGTTCCCCACCCCTGGCTCATCCATATTTTTCCAGAGTAGTTGAATTATCCAATTTTTCGGTCAGGCCCCATCCTCTATGGAGACACGTGGTCATCAGGCAGACAGCTGACTCTGTCCTGTGTCTCTGGCACCGTCTCGCTGTGCACATGTCACATGAAATAGGGGTTTAAATAGGGCTCCGTTCCACATGGCCGACTCATGGACTCTAATAGGATTAACAGGTATGTTTCTCTGAGCGTGTGAAATTCTTGCATCTGCCAGGTTTGCGGAGCTGTCATTTATTTATTTCTCTTGACGGTGTCAACACAATGAATTGCAAATCTTTAGTCTTTGACTGATTATCTGTTGTAGTTTATATCTTGAGGTATGCTGAGAATACTACACACTTGCTGCTTAAAGAGGCACTTGGGTTCCTTTTTAAATAATATAAAGTCAGCAGCTTACCGGGCCAGGAGTCCACTGCTGTCTTCTCTCGGGCCGGTTCTTCACCAGGCTTCGGGTCCCTGGCGCTGCCACCTTGGATGCGGGAACCGGCTGTGATTACCTGTCGCCTTGCCATAGCTTATGCGCAGGATCCCACTGCGTATTCCCATTGGTCTTGCAGCCTCCTGAGACGTTTGACTTGTGCCTAGGTGAGAATTACGGAAGTAGGGGCAAGTACCTGCCAGATAAACAATATTGTTAAAGTGAGAGGCTTAGTTTTCAGTGAACTACACTTTAGTGGCACAGCCCTAAACTGTGCCCAATAAAACTCCAATTTTATATATAAAGGGTGGATAGCACATTCGCCTAGCAGCAAAAGTGTCGCTGGTTCGAATCCCAACCACGACACTACCTGCCTGGAGTTTGCATGTTCTCCTTGTGCCTGCGTGGGTTTCCTCTGGGTACTCCGGTTTCCTCCTACACTCCAAAGACATGCTGGTAAGTTAATTGGATCCTGTCTAAAATGGCCCTAGTATGTGTATGAATGCAAATTAGGGACCTTTAGATTGTAAGCTCCTTGAGGGTAGAGACTGATGTGAATGTACAATATATATTTAAAGCGATGCGTAAATTGACGGCGCTTTGTAAGTACCTGAAATAAATCAAAAATAAAAATATATATAACACACCATCCTCTGCTTTGCATTTCTATACCTTGCAAAGGTTTTAGGTCAGTATCTGGAAGAAAGTTTCCTATCTCCTGTAGAGGTTTTGATTGGCCATTCATCGAGTGCTTAGTCACACATGGGTGCTCAACCTGTGGCCCTCCAGCTGCTGCAGAACTACAAGTTCCATCATGCCTCTGCCTTAGGGAGTCATGCTTGTCATTCAGTGGCTTGCAATGCCTAATAGGACTTGTAGTTTCGCAACAGCTAGAGGGCCGTAGGTTGAGCACCCATAGTAGAAACGCCTGTCTTTACCATAACCACTTGCAGGCCGAGCCTTTTCTGGCACTTTTTGTTGACAAGCAAAAATGTTTTATTTTTTGCTAGAAAATTACTTAGAACCCCATAAACATTTATACATTTTTTTTTTTTTAGCAGAAACCCAAGAGAATAAAATGGTTATGGTTGCAATTTTTTATGGTACGTGGTATCTGCGATCCATTTTTTTCAAAAATACACTTCAGGCTGGGTTCAAACTATCTTCGCATGCGGCTGACAGCAGGGGTCTGGTGCGTTCTGGTTCACCGTTTTCAGGTCTGATTTCACCCCGAATTTTTGGCTGAATTCGGACCTGAAATGGACCAAAAGACGCACCGGAGCCGCAGCGGAGAGATGTGAACCGGCTCCAGAGAACCCGCATCCAAGTCGCAATAGTGTGAACCCAGCCTTAATGAATTTCAATGCAAAAACAACCCAATATATAACCCAATTTTTTTGTACAATATAAAAGATGTTGGGCTAAATAAATACATACCTAACATGTCACGCTTAAAAATTGCGCACACTCATGGGCGATGCTTTAAAAATGTTTATAGGTTACCTGTTTAGAGTTACAGAGGAGGTCTAGAGATGGAGCGAGAGCAATAATTCTAATGTTTGCGGCGATGCATCACATGTGTGGTGCAAACACAGTTTACATATGTGTGCACGACTTGCGTATGCGTTCACTTCTGTGGTTGCAAGCACGGAGGGATGGGTGCACTTAAAAAAAAAAAAAAAAAAAAAAAAAAAAATGTTTATTTTATGCTGGGTTTTTTTTTTTATCATGTTTATTCCTATTACAAGCAATGTAAACATCCCTTGTAATAGAAATATGGGATGAAGGGTCCTCCTTTTTATGAAGAGATCGGGGGTCAAATCTCTCCTCCTACCTTTTTTTAAAAGCAAAAGAAAAAAATAGTTCACTTCCGCCCTAGATCGGTAGTTGCCAAGATCATAGAGGTGATCGTAGACTATCTGGTCTCTGTTCACCTCTATGGCCAGCCGCACAAATGGTCTGATCATTCCCCGGACTCGCCAGTACCAAGGAACGGGGGGGGGGGGGGGTGGACTGAAAGCCATCCAGGGACTAATTAGTTGCTCAGACCACTGTGAGACAAGTGCCAACTGAAAAGAAGAAATACTGGTGTTATGGCTGATGGTTTCCGCCATACCCCAGTAAACCACTTGATAGCCGCAATGTCTTTATATGTATTGCGGTCAGCAAGTGGTGTAATTACATGATCAATCCCAGAGTTGTAATAAGTACTCTGCACAGTGATCTAAAACTTCCTGTACAGGTGCAATCCCAAGGACGTTTGTTGCTGCAGGTGCCATACAGCAGGCTGTCTGCTGCTTTTTCCGCACTGCATTGCAGGAGAGACATTGAGCCAATCACAGTAGCAGCATTAGGCCCCGTTCAGACTTGCAAATGGGGCCGCTTGTTCTTACCTGCGGGAGACTCAGCGGAGTTCCCTGCGATTTAGCTGCTGAACGGAAACCATATTAAAAGCGATGGGAGCCTTACGGCGCCCGCAGCTATTTGTGACTGTTCACATGTCGATCATGCAGCGACTACCTGCGGATGATCAGCCCTAGAGGCAGACTGTCTCTTCTAATGGCAGTATAATTGTTCGCCCTGCTTCATTCTGTGTGCTGGAAAAATACATTAAAGGCTAAGCTCACCTTTTAAAAGAAAATTGAACATGCACTCAAGGGCCCCAGTACATTATAATACACTGTGTTGGTTGGACACCTATTTCTTCATGTAATTGCCATTGCTATATATATATATATAATATAATTTGTGTGTGTGTGTGTATGTATGTACAGTCCTGCTCACCATTATTGGCACCCATGAAGTTTATGTACATATTGTGGAATATCTACTGAAG
>BLSH010012269.1:565266-581788 GCA_018402905.1 Glandirana rugosa
GGCAAGAATTTTTAATCCATGTTATTCAAGGAATTCCTGGGAGCCCACGTTCGGTAGATCAAGGCCACTGAATAATTGCAATTCAAAAAGTTCAGATAAGGATTAAAATAGGAGTCAATCGGGACTCCCACGAAGTACACTGCACTGCGCTCCTGGTTGTAACATCAAAACCTATGACCTCGGGGGGGTAAAGTGAGTGCTTATGACTCCTCTTCTTATGCAAATTTTGGAAACGGTAGAGAGGTAGGAAACATTGACCGAATACCGACTCCTAAAAAGTTTTTTTTTTTTTTATAAAAATGTAACTGAATAAGATGTGAGCATGGAAGTAAAAATATTGACCCTTTTTTACAACCACTTTAAGGCAAGAACACCAGGGGCATGACCTCCAACTATCAGGACGAATGTTCCAAAGGAACATTGGACAGCTTCATTTTCATCAAAAGTGTAGAATAAGTCAATGTAAAAATATTTTTTTTTTTTTTGAAAAATCCTCAGCCATAAGCCAGTTACAAAGGATGGAGAGATGGCAAAGGTTTTAAACGTATTCTTCTCCTCAGTATTCGTGAGTGAAATGGGGGGGCTCCAGTATCCAAAACTACAATGTTGGTCCTCGCGTCACGTCACATGAAGCACCCTCAGGGCTAACTGAGGATAAAATTAGGAATAGACTTGAAAAACTTAACGTTAATAAGTCACCGGAACTAGATGGCTTGCACCCGAGGGTCCTTAAGGAACTTATTGTACCTAATTTTTAAGAACGGTCTACTAACTGGTATGATACCAGCTGATTGGAGAAAAGCCAATGTAGCACCAATATATAAAAAGGGACCAAGATACATCCCTGGGAACTACAGGCCAGTTAGCTTAACATCAGTAATATGCAAGCTCTTGGAGGGAATAATAAGGGATTATATACAAGATTATTGTAACGAAAACGGTATCATTAGCTGTAATCAGCACGGTTTCATGAAGAATCTTTCTTGCCAAACCAATCTATTAACCTTCTATGAGGAGGTGAGCTGCCATCTAGATAAAGGAAGGCCTGTAGACGTGGTGTATCTACATTTTGCAAATCTAACTAATTAAGGGATTTGAGGACCTTGGTTATGAGGAAAGCTTACGAGAACTGAACTTATTCTCTCTGGAGAAAAGACGCTTGAGAGGGGATATGATTTCAATGTACAAATACTGTACTGGTGACCCCACTATAGGGACAAAACTATTCAGCACAAGAGAGTGCACAAAGACATGCGGGCATTCGCTAAAATTAGAAGAAAGGCGGTTTAACCTTAAACTGCGTAGAGGGTTCTTTACGGTAAGAGCAGTGAGGATGTGGAATTCTTCCACAAACTGTGGTTTCAGCTGGGAGCATAGATAATATCAAAAAAACTATTAGATGGGCACCTAAATGGACCACAACATTGAGGGATATACATTGTAGATTGACTAAAAGCACACACATAGGGGTTAATTTACTAAACCTTGAAAGTGCAACATTTGGTGCCGCTCCACACAGAAACCAATCAGCTTCAAGGTTTTTTTGTCAAAGCGTGATTGAACAAGCTGAGGTTAGAAGCTGATTGGCTAGCATGCACAGCTGCACCAGTTTTTGCACTCTCCAGCTTTAGTTAATCAACCCAATAGGTTGGACTTGATGGACTTGTGTCTTTTTCAACCTCACTAACTATGTAACAAACATTGAGGGGGAAAAATGAGCATGCAAACTTTGAACCTCTTTTGTCTTTTTCTCATATTATATCATATGCAAGAATTGATAGAATGGAAATGACGTTGAATTGCATTACATAAAACTTTATTTATTTTTTAGTTCGCAATAGATTGAATAAATCTGCAGGGAACCAAAACAACTTTGAATTTTAAAAGTGTATTTACTTTTATATTACCGGAATGAGAAAAGAAATGATGTAGGATTTGTTTAGGGATTCTCATTACCTGTGTGTTCTTTGGAAAGCACACAAGGGTAGTTACGGGTAGAACCAGGTTGCTGGGGGCATCAAATGTACTTTCTTTCCTCCAGTCTTTACAGATGAGGTCATTGTCTAGGATTCTACTAGTGTACGCTTTGAGAATATGAAATTGTGTTACTGTGCTGAATAGAGAAGTGCAAATTCCCTTATACTAATCGATGCTAAAATGCAAAGTCGGGGTGGGAGAAGATCTTCTTTGCCCATGTAGTAAAAAACACCTTTTTGATGTAATCTCTGCAGACTGCTAAAACCCCGGGCCTGAAAGCAATGGAGCTACGACACGTCCCCAATGTACACCGGCTCCTGAACCAGTACTTGTCTCAGTTCTACCTGTCCCCGTTCATGCATGAAGAAGAGGTGAAACACTGGCTGCTACCCCAGGAGAACATCATAGACACCTTTGTGGTGGAGGTAAGGAGGAGCTGGCACTACATCTGGCATTTGATCTTCTGCTTTAGTAGTATCCTATTTTAACACAAGATCATACTGTAGCTGGCTGTCCATTTACTCTATGGCAGGGGTATCCAAACTTTTTAAGCAAAGGGCCTTCAGGCTTTAGGGGAGCCAGACTGTTGCCAATGATAGAATAAAATGCCCCGGGAGAAATGGTGCCCCACTATTGGGACGAATAGTGCCCCATTGATGGCGTCAGTAGGTGGAGTGGTGTCCCATCATTGGTATCAGTTGATGAAAAAGTGCTCCAAGAGCCAGATAAAGGCAAACCAAGGGCCACATTTGGCCCGGGCTGCAGTTTGGAGACCACTGCTCTATAGTGTAGCTCATTTTAAAATGCATTCAAGGCCAAACATCTTTTTTTAGTTTTGGATCGTGTAGAAAATGTATGTTTGCCTTGATGAGATTTTTCCTTTTAGTTTATGGAAGCAATAGGAAGTCTCTGATAAGTAAGGGAAAGTCCCCTCTTGGTTATTACTGGCATGCCATTAGAAGATTTCCTCCTGCCTCCCTGTTCCAGTGACATATGTAAAACTTCAGATTTTCATCCATTTCATTCTTGCTTACAAATGGAGAGGTGAAATCACCCCAGCAGGAACACGGACCGCAATAAAAACCTGATGGGGGGTCTAACTCTTCCCTATCCTATACAATACAAAAAGTTTTACTTTTGACTACAAGTTAAGTGCGCTTCTTGGGTTTACATTTAGTGATAGTAACCCAGAGGCTCAGTTCACACTGCTGCGACTTAGGATCTGACTTGTGAGACCCCAAATTTCATGACATGTGAAATCCATTGTAAGTCAATGAGAGCTGTCTTAATTAGCACTACTGAGGTTGCTCTGCCTTTAGAAAAGGTTCCTGGGTGACCTCTATCTGACTTGTGCCCATAGGCTTTAATGGACTTCAAGTTGGATTCTCATCTATATTAACGTGATTTGGATCTGACATTACAGGAAGATTACCCGGGCATTCCATGTGGTGTAGCCAATCCCTTGCTTCAAAGTCACATCAAAGTAGTACCCAAGTCACCAGGAAGTCGCCTGGCAAAGTTGCAACACTTTTTCAGGTCGCAGTGGTGTGAACCGAGCCTCAAGGTGTATTAAAGTGGAACTTCAAGTGGTTGTAAAGTCTTCTGGTTTTTCACCTTCATGCATTAAGGTGAAAAACCTTTTACGTGCAGCAGCCCCCCAGAGCCCCCCTTTACTTACGTGAGCCCGAAACGATGCCGCATCAGGGAACGAGCCTTGTCCCTCTAGCTGCCGACTCCAGTCCTCATTGGATGAATTGATAGCAGGGGAGCCATTGGCTCCCGCTTCTGTCAATCAAGAGGAGTGACGCGGGGCCGGGTCCCGCTGTATGTGTGAATACATAGGGAGCACGCCCGCACGGGTGACAACCAGGGAAAGCGCTTCCCTGGCAGATCACTCAAAGTGGAGGAGGAGCCAAGATCGCCGCCGAGTGACCCCAGAAGAGGAGGATCGGGGGCCACTCTGTGCAAAACCACTGCACAGAGGGGAGTATGACAGGTTTGTTATTTTAAAAAAATAAAACGGGAACCTTTTACAATCACTTTCACTCTCAATCAACATTGATTAATTTTAATCCTCATGCTGCTAGCATTAGTAAATAGGAGAGTATATCATATTTACTTTGTGGGTTTTTTTTTTTTTTTTTTTGGTTTCTTTTTTTTTACATTTCTTCAATTCCTTCCTGGCTTCTTGCCTAGGCAAATGATGAGACACATCCCAGGAGTCTTCAGGAGGGGAGGAGGTGTTCTCTCATCAAGGCACACTCTCCTGCATAAGAGCAGATGGATTCCATCAAGTAAATGATATATAAATCGTTTGCCCTTACTCATGACGGCCATGGCCAGAAATGCTAGAGGAGGAGCAGCGTATTTCAAAGTAATTTCTCAACTAAATAAAACCTGGAGACACAGATGAATGGGGGAGTTTGCTTTGAATATTAAAAATGAATTAAATAGCGTTTTTGATTTGTGGTGCTCAGATACAGTGAAGATCTGCTTTAATGTTTTCTTAGTAACCCTAATGTGTCCCGGAGGTACAGGTATTGCTGTAGTGGAGATGGGTTTACCAAAAATTTACTAATGTTCTTCTTATCTTTAGACTCCTGAGGGAGAGATAACTGACTTTGTGAGCTTCTGCACGCTCCCCTCGACCATCATGAACCACCCCACACACAAGAGCCTAAAGGCTGCGTACTCCTTCTACAATGTGCACACCAAAACGCCTCTGGTCGACCTTATGAATGATGCCCTCATCATGGCAAAATCTGTGAGTAGTCAAGATGGTGACAAGCTGGAGTAACCTAGAGAAGTGGTTCTCGACCTCAGTACTCAAGTACCCCCCCAACGGACCATGTTGTGGGAACTTCCCTTAAATAAAATCGCTCTTATCAATATCATGTTGGGGGTACTTGAGGACTGAGGTTGAGAACCACTGACCTAGAATGTTTGAAATCCAGGTCTGGTTTGTGCTTGGTAGGATGAGCAATAGTTACAGGTAGGTTTAAAGTGACAATAGACATTGGAATTCCTGGAAATGTCCGTTTTTCCAGCAGAATATGATTCCTATGCAATGGAGCAGTGTGGAGGGGTAAGGATTTACCTCCTTTCTAGATGACCTTATTCCATTTTGAGATTTGTGACCTGGTTCTTTGTTAAATGTTCATTCACACAAGTGTAAGATATGCTGCTTTGTAATCTACACTGCATACAGTTTTATACAGATCTAAATGTAGCGGAATTTGAGTGCATCTTGCACAGTATGCATGTAAAGCATTAAAGTGATTGCAAATTCTCTGTTATTTAAAAAAAAAAAAAAAAAAAAAATATGTTATACTTACCTCCCATGTGCAGTTGGTTTTGCACAGAGCAGCCTGGATCCTCCTCTTTTCGGGTCCCTCTTCTGCTCTCCTGACCCCTCCCTCTGGTGAGTGCCCACTCAACCAGAAGCTTGCTGTGTGGACACCCGAGCCGAGTCAGAGCTCCGTCTATCCATTCAGACACGGGGCCCGCCCCCTCTCTCCCCTGATTGGTTGACTGATATTGATTGACAGCCACGGTAGCCAATGGCGCCGCTGCTATGTCTCAGCCGATCAGGAGTGTCTGGAACAGCTAAGACACTCATGGACATCGCTGCAGAGAAAAGGGGCTTAGCTAAGTGATTAGGGGGTGCTTGGGAGGCTGCCACACACAGGTTTTTTTATCTTAATGTATAGAATGCTTTAAGATAAAAAACCTTCTTCCTTTACAACTCCTTTAATGTGCTTACTGACATAGCCGTATGCACCACTGCCTAGTAAATTCAAGACCTAAATGATTGAAGACTGATGTCATTTTGCAACAATGCCTTGCATTGATGCTTGCATCTCTCCCCTGGCCCTGAATGATTTGAATGAATTGTTCACTAGGCAACAGCATAGGCTCAGAATGGCCTGTGCCATACAGGAATAGAGGAGTCGTAAACAGTGTACAGCTGCTCTGATGAAATATCAGGGGTCTAAATAGGCCGCTGATGTTTCACTTTTGAGAATGAGCACAGATTCTCCATTCCCTTTCTCTGCCGCCTCAGCTGCACTGGACAGTGAATGGATGGGAAGTGCTGTGTGCTGATCTGCTTCCTGTTCATTCACAGACTGAAGCATAGGAAATGGTTTACTATGCTTCAGTTATGAATGAACACAGTGAGTGACCATTACACGGGGCATTGGGCAGCTGAAAGAGGAGGGACAGGAACAGGAGGGGCGGCATTTACTGTTAGCGATCCCCCTTTCCTCTTACAGCCGCTTAAAGTGGTTGTTACCAGACAACTGTGTGTCACTGGCAGCCCCTCTAGTATAACACACTGTATAAGTGTATTATTATAACAAAGCTTCAAAATACCTCTGTACAGCTATCTTCAGGCTGGTCACCTATTCCGGTCTAGGGCTATTGCGGCAGGGGCCAAGCTCTCTCTTGACGTCAGCCTTGGGAGGTCATGTGACTGCTCAGCCCCTCTTCCGCAGAAGCCCTGGATCGGAATAGGTGACCGGCCTGAAGATGGCTGTACAGCGGTATTTAGAAGCTTTGTTTTAATAAAACACTTATTCAGTGTGTTATGCCTAGTTATACTAGAGGGGCTGCCAGTGACCATTTCTAATCTTTTATGCTTTAATAATAGCGGCAGGAGGAGGGACGGAGACAGACACAGACAGGAGCTGACAGGCAGGGAGGGACAGAGGAGAACTGCGGATGACGTAGCCATGCAAACTGTGCTGTTTATTTTGCTATGAGGGAACAGGATTTTTTTTTTGGGTTACAAACACTTTAATGCTAGTTCTTTCTAGTTCTTTGACCCTGCTCATGCTAAAAAAATAGCATAGCAGGACTGCTGGCTCCAAGGACAGATGGCATATCTGTGTCCTAAGGTCTTTAGTCATTTCTCTATAGTTCAATGTACTACTAGAAACTTGGCTGGAAAGATCTGTTCATGCTGAGAATGGGAGAGATCTCTCCATTAAGGCTGAGCAGGGGATGGAATGCTATTCCGCTCCACCCTAAACAGCAAAAATGGAGTTCTATTTTATTTAGATCTGACTGGAGAAACCAAGTTACCTGCCCATTGGCATGATTAAGTGGGTGATATTTGGGTACAAACAGGGTCTTGTACTGCATGTAAACTATTTTATACATTCTATCACACAGGTCATTACAGACCACTATATTTCATTTTATTTTTTATTTTTTTTTATCTGCAGAAAGGATTTGATGTCTTCAACGCCCTGGACCTCATGGAAAACAAAACTTTTCTGGAGAAATTGAAATTTGGAATAGGAGATGGCAACCTGCAGTATTACCTGTATAATTGGAAGTGTCCCAGCATGGGACCTGAGAAGGTAAAGGCATATCGATCTGCACAACAGTAGATTCACAATTGAGTATAAAAAGGTGTACACTTGGCTTACTGTCAGCATGTTTAGCCAGCCCTCTGCATGTCATAGGATCATTAACCAGGGGAGCACAGCCACAGCATGGATATACTTTTTTTTTTTTTTTTCCAGTAACTGGGTGCTACCTCTTTGTTTTCAATGGTAGGGGGCGGGTGTTCTTCTGGGACTGAACGGTGCTCACGGAATGACGTGTGAGCTTCACTCCATCCTTGTCTGCTCTGAGCCTAGCCTGCATGATTACACCAGGAGGGTGTGTCAGTGACAGGTTGAGCTTACTTGCAATGGGCACCGCCGAGCCATGGAGGAAAACTGGAGACAGTGCTCTGAGCGGGTAGCTTGAGCTTTTTTTTTTTTTTTTTTAATTATGAGGGAGGGGAGACCTAAATACTTATAGGACCGTAGGCACTTGGAGTTGAATTGATCTGTATGGCAGCTCCTCCTTAGAAACAAATTTGATTTTAAAAGAGACGTTTGGTGTTGGGGTTTTGTCGAGTATCATACTTACCTAGGTGGATGCAGCATCGATCCCATGCGGCATCTGTCCCCTTCAACTCTATACTGAGAACCGAGCGATCAAACATCGATCGGTTCTCACAGCTCCTTGAGCAGAGAGCTGCAGACTGTCAGTCAGCAGCAGCTCTCTGCTCTACCCACACCTCGCTCACTGAAACGCTGGGTTGTGGATGGGGTGGAGTGGCCAGCTCGGGCTCTGTGGCTCGCTGAGCCAGGTGTCGGTCCAGGCACCAGGCGGATCCCAGCTTCCATTGTCGTGATGACCCGGACCGACTTCTGTGACCTCAGCAGAGAGCGGACTTCAGCCCGCTCACTGCTGGTCACAGCAGTACAAAACTTATTGTACTCCTGTGATCCATAGGAGAAGCCCAGCCAAACATGCTTTGGCTATACTTCTCCTTTAAGCTCCTACTTTAGTAGCAGGAGGACTCTGTGAGTGTACAGTCTAATAGGCACCAAAGTTAGCCCCAGTATGCACAGTAATTTAGAACTGGTCTGACATGTTCCACTTTTCCTTTGCTATCCACTGGACCTCTGGAAGATTTACCACCCTTCATGACCAGGCCATTGTTTTGCTATACGGCACTGCGCTATTGTAACTGACAATTGCACGTCGCTTATCCAAATAAAATGTGACATTTTTTTTTAAAACAAATAGAGCTTTCTTTTGGTGGTATTTGATCACTACTGCGTTTTTTGTATCTTTTGCACTATAAACAAAAAAAAAGACAGTCAGTTTTGAAATATAAAAAAACAATATTTTTTACGTGCTATAAAACCTATCCAAAAAAAATAAAATAAAATAAAAAATCTAATTTTCTTCATAAATTTTTATGTTTGGTTTGTGCAAAAGTTATAGCGTTTACAAACTATGGGACATGTACTGAATTTTTTTTTTTTATACTAGTAATGGCAGCGATCGACTAGCAGGACTGCAATATTGCGACAGCCAATCGGACACTGACACTTTATGGGAACCAGTGACACTAATACAGTGATCAGTGCTAAAAATATGCACGGTCACTGTACTAATGACACTCGCTGGGAAGGGGTTAAACATGGCGTGACCTATTACCATTGTGTGGCACTCGGGCTAGGTGGATAAGGGGTATGAAGAAGGGTATCTCCTCCATCTGCTACTGAGAGTGCATGTCCCCATGACTAAGCTCCAGGGGCGGAGTTTAAACAGGGACTTGGCCTGGTTGGGGTCCAGGCTGAGATTGCCTCTATTCACCTCCATAGGATTTCTCTCATGTACAGCATGAGGGATCATCCCTTTTCTTATTAAGGGGTTAAACATCTAGGGCAATCTAAGGGTTAAATGTGTGCTTAGCCAGTGTATTTGTGTACTGTGTGAGGTGCTTTTACTAGGGGATGTGATGGATTTTCTTTCCCTTTTCTCTTTGCAGGGAAAAAAAAATACATCGCATCCCTGCTGTCAGGGGAAGAATATACAAAACATCCCCGCTGTCAGAACAGAGCTCTGCTTTTTTTCTTTTACATAAGCAGAGCTCCGTCCTGTGTGTCTTCTCGATGATTGGCGGGTGCCAGCAGTCATCCATTGGCTAGCACCCGCTGATCGGCTTCCTTCTGCTGTGACTAATCATAGCAGAAGCAGTGCGCCCCCTAGGCGGAAGTGCAGGATCACGTGTGTGTGTGTGTGTGTGTGTGTGTGTGTGTGTATGTGTGTATATATATATATGTGTGTGTGTGTGTGTATGTATGTGTGTATGTGTGTATATGTATATGTATGTGTGTGTATGTGTGTGTGTATATATATATATATATATATATATATATATATATATATATATATACACACGATTCTGCACAGAACGGAGTGTGGCTGTTAACTTGCTGCAAGTTAAGTGCTGGAAGCAGCATTTTCACTGAGAGAAAAAAAGAGTCTAACACATAACATGAGTAAGTACAGGACAATAAGTGGATAAAAATTAGACTTTGATTGTTCATAGACTTAGGACTGCAAGGTAGTACACCTTCTGTCTTTTACTGAATATATGTAGAAATATTTTTTCCCATAAATCCCTTGTACATTGTATAGCAGGTAGAGTCAACTAAAGGATCCTTGCACAGCCCTAAGAAACGCTGACGGCATCTGAAGGCACAATTGTCATCATCCGTATCACAAAAGGATAGCAGGATTGTGTGATTCCATCTATTAAAGTGTTACAAAACCCAGGAGCCTGCATTCAATATATCTGGTCTCCCACAGTACATAAAACATGGAAATGCAATTATTTTATAAACTGCTAAATACCTTTTCTCATCAGCGGTATATAGCAGTCTTGTGATTTTTATCAGTTCCTCGTGAAGCTTGTAGGAAGAGTTTTCATACTGCACTGAGCTGTCCTAAGAGGCTGCAGGACTCCCGACCCTCTGTCTGGACAGTGCTGATTGGCTCTGTGCTGATCACATGCACCCTCTTAAGAAAAAACCTCTCTAGCAATACACACCAAACTGAGCATGTGCAGCCTGACTCCAAAAGCTCTATATTATCAGGAGAAGTTCTGTAGTCAGTGGAAAGAGGAGGATCTGTGCATACAGGATCAAACAAACTTTTTACACAATGCTGAGGATTAACCTCTTAGGTTCCACAGTGAGTATAACAAGCATGCTTTACTGCATATACAGACTGATTTTACTGTTTGGAGTTTAGTAATACTTTTGGGCCCTTTGAAACTCACAGCAGTCTCTGTCTTGGATGGTAAGGCAGTCTATTGTCATAACTGGTGTTCTCTACCTTGTGACGTGTCTGCTAAGAGGCAAGTGGTGTTATACAAGAGGAAAGGAAAATTGGTAGAAAATCTTTCTGCTGGCAAAGGGTCAGTCCACCCAAAAGTGAAATCTCCATTATATGTATTCAGTGACTGACTTTTGTGTAACGTAGATGCTGCAACCTTGGGTTCTCCCTGCCTTAATTTGACTCTGTTCCTGTCCACCTGGGAGTTCCTCCTTTTTTTGTATTCCAGCTCCTCCCATGGCCGGTTTCACATGGCCGTCTCCGTCAGCGCGCGCCGTATTGCTCAGCTGGGATTTGTGCAGAGATGGATCTGTCAGAGCCCCGCTCTCCTCTGTGGCAAATCGGATGACAATAGACCCTCTGTCCGTTGTCATCTGATCCACCGATGGATGGAAAAATAGGGTTTCCCTCCATCAGACTTTATGAGTCTGGAGCAGATCAGAGAGCAACGGATGTCAACGGACATGTCTCCGCTGACATCCGTCGCTCCATAGGGCTGCATAGAGTGTCCTTTCCGGTTCGCCTGAAATGGACAGGCGCACCTGAATGGAATGGCCGTGTGAAAGGGGCTTTATTCATTTTCCATAACCACTTGCCAACCGCAATCCGAATATATACTGTTGCGGTGTGCAAGAGGTTTACCGGGATAATGGCTGAAGGTACCCTTTTTGTTCGTTTTTTTTTTTTCTTTTTCTTTTTCTCCAGCAGGCGGCCGGCTTTCTCAGGAAACCGATCTGAGCGGCTCATGAACCGGCGGAACGGTTTCCGAAGCGGCGGGAGCGGACATCATATAGCGTTGTAGCGCTAGACCGCCTCTATCTCTAAACGGGTAACTTGTAAAGGCGTTTAAAGCGTCGCCTATGGAGATTTTTAAGTACCATAATTTGTCGCCATTCCACGAGCGTGCGCAATTTTAAAGCGTGACTTGTTAGGCATCTATTTACTCAGCGTAACCTTGTCTTTCATAGTTTACAAAATAATTGGGATAACGTGTGTGCGCGCAAATACCGTGTGACATAAAAAATTGCAACGATAGCCATTTTATTCCCCGGGGTCTCTACTAAAAAAAAAAAAAAAAAAAATGTTTGCGTAGTAATTTTTCTAGCAGAAAAGGTGCCAGAAAAAGCCTGGTCAGCAAGTGGATAATTTAGGAGATCCTGCAGGGACAGTAGGAGGTCTCTTGAGGTGATCAGTACAGTAGGAAATTGGTGCAGGTGTTCTGTCAAAATAGCCAATATCATGTCACTTCTGGTTACTCTGGAGCAGTGTTTCTCAACTCCAGTCCTTAAGGCGCTCCAACAGGTCATGTTTTGAGGCTCTCCATTATTATGTGATTTGATAAGTTTCACTACCCTATTAATTACCACAGCCGTTTCATCTGAGGGAAATCCTGAAAACCTGACCTGTTGGGGCCCCTTGAGGACTGGAGTTGAGAAACACTGCTCTCTAAAGCATCAGTAATTGGAGATTTCGAGTTGCTGTTTTGACACATCAACAGCAAGCATATACACTCCGGCACACAGAGTTTGCTGTTTTGAGAGAACAGCGGCTAAGGAGGAAACAGTTGTCGTCATCTTGTTGGTTAGTATCGGGCGGACTAACAATGTCCACTCATATCGTGTAGCCGAGTGTATATGATTGCTGGCGTTGTGGCAAAACAGCAGTTATCCAAATCTCCAATTGCTGTTGCTTTACACCAGTGGCTCTCAACCTCAGTCCTCAAGTACCCCCAACAGGCCATGTTTGCATGTTTTTTCCTTTATCTTGCACAGGTGTTTTAAATCAGAGTCAATGGCTTGGTATTTTGGACAGCTATTCTATCTAAGAGAAATTCCCAAAACATGGCCTGTTGGAGGTACTTGAGGACAGGGTTGAGAACCACTGCTTTACAGTAACCCGGAAGTGACGTGATTGGAGATCTCGACGCGTTTGCTATTTTAACAGAACACACGCATCTCACCAGGACAGTACAGATATGAGACTTTTCAGGTGGTTTAACTCTCCCGTATAAATACCAAATAAAACATCAGATGAGCTTAACAAAGAGAAGGAAAAAAAAAGATGGAACCACCAACTGAGAATTTCTAACACAGAAGGGGGACAAATGTCAGAGCTCTGTCATCAAACAATAGGGAAGATACTTGTCATGTATTTATAAGGCATTTAACATTGAAAGCTCACACCGTAATGGCCTTTCGCTTTAATCAGTGTCTCTCGTCCTATTTACAGGTCGGGCTGGTTTTACAGTAGCCCCCACCCCCACATCTGAAGGGGACAGGGTGTGATGTGGCCGACAGCTGCTCAACATGCCAGAGATTGGATACCCGAGAGAGCAGCCCCAAGACGAAGTGCAGGATAAGTGGGCATTGCTCTAGAAGACATCCTACTGATGTGCATGGGAGGGAGGTTTTCGGGATTACGGAAGTGCAAAGCAGGGAGCTTCCGCCAGCCTGGCTTGAATTTAAGGATTTTTCAGGGTCTTTCCTTATTTTTATTTTTTTTTTTCATCCCTTCCCCTTCCTGCTGTGAGTTAAAAAAAAAAATTGCAATGGCTCTTCCCTCCCTGCTGCCATCCAAACTGAACCGGAGTTGTGGCTAAATATTAAAGTATATATTATATATATATATAAAAATCTGTAATGTGCCGTCTGTGCTTCACTTTGCTTGGATGGCTGCTGTTGGTGATGAATGTGTTGTGCTGGGTTTACATATGGATGGTGCTGCGCTCACATGTGATTAGAGTGAAATATAAATAGGCTGTCATCGAAGAGGAAATTTCCAGCAAATCCAGAAAAAAGGGACAAAATAGGACATTGTCAGTCCATTAATCTTTATCATGAAAGATTTAAAGTGACACTAACCACTTCAGCCCCAGAAAGGTTCCCCCCCCCTTATGACCAGAGCACCTTTTACAATTTGGCACTGCGCTGTTTTAACTGGTAATTGTGCGGTCATGCAGTCATGTACCCAAACAAAATTTGCATCCTTTTTTTTTCCCCCACAAATAGTTTTCTTTTGGTGGTATTTGATCGCCTCCTGGGATTTTTCTTTTTTGCAATATAAACAAAAAAAGACCAAACATTTTGAAAATCTAAAAAAAACAATATTTTTTACCTGCTATAAAACCTATCCAATAAAAAAAAAATGACAAAAACATTTTTTTCATTAATTTAGGGCAATATATATTCTGCTACATCATTTTGTTTAAAAAAAATCCCAATAAGTTATAGCGCCTACAAACTACATTTTCTGGAATTTACGCAGCTTTTAGTTTGACTGCTTATCTTATTTCCTGAGGTGCTATAATGGATGGGCAGTACAACCCTCCCCCTCGAATTGAACCCGTTTTGGAAAGTAGAAGCTATTTCCTGAGAGGCATGTTGAGTCCATGGAATATTTTTTTTTTTTTGTCACAAGTGATTGTGTAATTATTATTTTTTTTTTTTTTTTGGGTGAGTTTTCAAAGTTGTCACTAAATGATATATTGCTCACACATGGCATGGGCATGTGTGGAATTACACCCCAAAATACATTCTGCTTCTCCGAAGTACGGGGATACCACATGTGTGAGACATTTTGGGGAGCCTATCTGCGCACAGGACCCTGAAAACCAATCACCGCCTTCAGGAGTTCTAAGGGCGTAAAATGGTGATTTCACTTCCTCACTACCTATCACAATTTCAGAGGCCCTGAAATGTAAAGATAGCACCCCCCCCCCCCAAATGACCCCTTTTTGGAAAGTAGACACCCCAAGCTATTTCCTGGGAGGCTTGTTGAGTCCATGGAATATTTTTTATATTTTGTCACAAGTTTCTGGAAAATCTGCTTTTTTTTTTTTTTTGGTACACAAAGTGGTCACTAAATGAGAGATATTTCTCACACATGCCATGGGTATATGTGAAGTCACACCTCAAAATACATTCTGCTGCTTCTCTTTAGTATGGCCATACCCCATGTGTGAGACTTTTTGGGAGCCTAGCCACGTACAGAACCCCAAAAACCAATCGCCGTCTTCAGGCTTTCTGAGGGCGTAAAATGGTGATTTTACCATTTTACTCCTCACTTACTTATCACCGTAACTTACTTATCACTGTTTAGGAGGCCATGAAATGTCAAGGCAGCACAACCCCCCCCCCCCCAATTACCCCATTTTGGAAAGTAGTGTTTGTCATTTTCCCGAAATTGTGACAAAATATAAAATATTCCATGAACTCAACATGCCTCTCAGCAATGGGGTCATTTGTGGGGGGGGGGGGGGGGGTTGTGCTATCTGGACATTTCCTGGCCTCTGAACCTGTGAAAGGTAGTAAGGAGTGAAATCAAAAATTACTCCCCTAGGAAATCCTGAGGATGATTGGTTTTCGGGGTCCCGTACGTGGCTAGGCTCCCAAAAAGTCTCACACATGGGGTATCTCCGTACTCAGGAGAAGCAGCAGAATGTATTTTGGGGTGTAAATGCATATATACCCATGGCATGTGTGCGCAATGTATCATTTAGTGACAACTTTGTGTAAAAAAAATGTAAATTTTCCCGAAACTTGTGACAAAATATAAAATATTCCATGGACTCAATATGCCTCTCAGGGAAAAGCTTGGGTGCCTACTTTCCAAAATGGGGTCATTTGTGGGGTTTTTAACTGTCCTGGCATTTTATGCCCAACATCACCCACTTGAACCACTAAATCCTTTCCAACACTTTTTGTTTACATGAGAAAACAAATTTTATTTTTGCTAGAAAATTACTTTGAACCCCCAAACATTATATATATATATATATATATATATATATATATATATATATATTATATATATATATTTTTTTTTTTTTAAAGCAGTGGTCCTACAGATTAAACTAATAGGTGTTGCAATTTATTTTCCCCCCAAAGTATTTGCGCAGCGATTTTTCAAACGCAATTTTTTGGGGGAAGAAAACAACTTTTTTAATTTTAATGCACAAAAATACACTATATTGCCCAAATATTTGGTGAAATATAAAAGATGAGCTCAGGTCAAGTACATAGACCCCAAACATGACATGCTTTAACCACTTCCTACCCGGCCACCGCACATATACGGCCGGGTAGGCGATTCCTCCTTCTGACATGACGTATATATACGTCATTCAGAAGGAGTGGGATCGCGCGGGCGCGTGCACGCGCAGCCGCGCGATCCCGATGCGCGCGTGTCCCCCGGACATGCCGCATCTCAGATCGGCAGGTGGGCAGTGTGTACTGCCCTCCTGATGACATGATGGCTGTGTTCAATAACAGCCATCATGTCATGTAAACTCAGGCTGGGGGGCGGCACAACAATGGAGATCGCGCGGCCGCGCGATCCCGATGTGCCTGTGTCCCCCAGAGACATGGCAACAAGCTACGTCAGGAGGGCTCTGTGATTGGCCCTCCTGATCACATGACGGCTGTGCCAATCACAGCCGTCATGTAAATGTCAACACAGCTGTTGTGAGGGCTGTGAAATCTTCCTCTCCTCACACAGAGCCGTCAGTGAGGAGAGGAAGATAAAGATCTGTGCTGCAGCCGGGAGATCAGTGAGTTATTAGATGTTTTTTGTCTATTGACCACTGATCGCCCAGCTAGTGCCCCCAAACATTTGTCACAGTGTCCCCAAACACAGTGTCCCCAAACACAGTGTCCCCAAACACAGTGTCCCCAAACACAGTGTCCCCAAACACCAAATGAACTTCTGTTTGTGACACATCTGCCCATTATCATCTGGCACATCTGCCCATCTGGAACATCTGCCCATCTGGCACATCTGCCCATCTGGCACATCTGCCCATCTGGCACATCTGCCCATCTGGCACATCTGCCCATCTGGCACATCTGCCCAT
>BLSH010012269.1:610095-624156 GCA_018402905.1 Glandirana rugosa
AAAAATACGCAAAAATATCTCTAAACGTAAAATTTAGACGGATCGTTGTTTTAAAAGGGTTTTTTTTTTTTTAATATTTTCCTTTAATTTTAAATTGGCATTTAGCGCCGTTTTAGCACCATTTTACGCCATTTTTTTGCGTCTTTCGTGTCGTTTTTCGTCACTTTTTTTTGTAACTTTTCGTTTTACGTAATGACACGAAGCTTGGAATCCGGACTAAGTGTGTATACGTAAAAAATCGCGTAAAAGTGAAAACGTCTTTGTGTGATGTAAGGTAAAAAAAAAAAAAAATTTCATACTAAAATAATTAAAAACTGTTTCATATTAATGTTATCAATGTAATCAGCATTTTTGTGTACCGTTCCTCTATATGTCTAATGTTGGTTTGGTCCCGGCTTGTACCGGTTGTTGTATAGAGTGTCATTATCAGGCGGTAGTTGTTGGCCATGTTCGGCCCTGGTTTGGTTGTAATCTGTATATCTCCTTGCCATGTGTTTTTACGACTAATGTAACTATTGTAATTATACTTTGTCAAAAATTAATAAAATCATACTTTAAAAAAAAAAAAAAATGGAATGTAGTGTGTTTCTGCAAAAGTGAAAATGCGCTAAAAAATGCATATGTGTGAATCAGGCCTAAGGTTCGAAGCACAGTAATGCATTTTGCTTTTCAATGTTTTTTTTCACTGCTTTTTGCTGTGCTTTCTGCGTTTTTTTACCGCATTTTACCACGATTTTGCCGCGATTTACGGTTAAATTTTAATTTCCTTTTATAATTTTTTTTTTTTTGGGAAAATTTTGTTGCTAGGCAGATTTAAAATGCAAATCTCTATAAAAACGCATAAAAAAGCAGCACTTGCATTTTTCTTGCATGCCCGTTGAAGTCTATTAAATGCAAAGCGCTGCTTTTTGCGGGAAAAAAGTCCCTGACCCTTTCCAAAAACGCAGAGGCACAAAAATGCATTGATGTGAACATCTTCCATAGGAACCCATGATAAAAAAATCCCTGCATTTCTGCAAACTGCATCAAAAAACGCACTAGTGTGAATCGAGCCTTAAAGTGGTAGTAAACCCTCCTATCCTTTTCAGCCAAGGAAGTTGCCATCTTGGTTTCTGTTTAATCTACAACTGCCATGATGCTGCACATGTGATCAGCTATGACACCAGCCATTGGATGGTTTGACAGTTTGGTTTAGAGCACAACCAATGGGAGTCTTACATTTCTGGCACGTGCCGGAAATGGAACTGGTTTTTAAACTGTTAAATGGATGGCTTTACGACTGCTTTAAGTGACAATCAGCATTCCTATTAGGTTCTTTGTCTAACATTTCCAATCAGAAGCTGAAGGGCACTTTAAAGGCTTAAAGTACAGCTCCATCCAAAAAGAGAAGCTCCGCTTGTTTGCTCCCCCCTTCGCTGCCACATTTGGCACCTTTTGGGGGGGGCGGGCGCACACGTTTTTGACAGGTACCTCAGCCCCCTCCGACTTCCCCTGCTGACGGGTCATTCACTAAGCACAGTGCACTTCATGCATGCGCAGTGGGGTGCCGGCTGTGAAGACACAAGGCTTCACTGCTGGTTTCCCTTACAAGGAATGGCAGCAGCACCCGAGAGCCGATTGAAAAATTGGCTGGGGTGCCGACATTGTGGGATCCCTGAACAGGTAAGTGTCCTAATATTAAAAGTCAGCAGCTACAGTAGTTGTAGCTGCTGACTTTTAATTTTTTGGTGGGGCGGCTGGAGCTCCATTTTAAAGACACCCACCTGAAGCTTGCTGAAAGTTTTATAAAAGCTGCTCTTCTACAAGCTGAAGCTTGTATGAAGCTGGCCTTCAGGGAGCAAGGACATGTAAGAATAAGACTTTATGGGGGGGGGTTATTTAATGGACAACAGTACTGAAAGTAGAGTTTGAAGTTACCCAGCAGAAGGATGGCACCAATTCTGCTTTTTTTTGTACCAGCATAATATGACTAAACGGCATTTAAGTGCAGTGACACAGTAGTAATACAATATATTGCAGACTATAATTAGTCAAATATCTCTATTCAATTTCATTATTAAAAAATAAAATCCGGCCTCTGCACATACACAAAGAAATTATTTTAGGTGACTACTGTAATCACCCAAAAAAAAAAAACAATAGCATTACCCAACTCTTGAGCTCCAGCTATTTAATAAATTCATGCTGTGTAATAAGATACAGCAACTATAGCCTTTCCAAATAAAAAAGTACCATTAAATCAGTCCTTGAGCTCCAGCCAAAGGAGGAAGCAAAGCATTCTGGGAGAATGATGGAAAGCATTTACTTGACCTCCCCTAACAAAGAATTAAAGGACACTGACAACTCACATAGTGAGAGGCTGCAGCAGGGGGCTGATCTGTGTGAGACAATATGGGGGGGATTTACTAAAAGTGGTGCAGCTGTGCATAGTAGCCAATCAGCTTCTAACTTCAGCTTTTTCCAATTAAGCTTTCACAATAAAACCTGGAAGCTGATTGGTTTCTATGCAGCGCTGCACCCGATTTTGCACTTTAATTTTAGGGGGAGGAGGATCCCCCTGTGCTCACACAGTCATATTAAGACAACGGTATAGGCACCAGGGTTTCTGTGAGCCAGCATCTCAGTTCAGGAAGTAGATGCCAACCCTGGATGATGCCCAAGATCTCTCCGTTCCTCAGTAGATAAAAGCAGATGAAGGCGTTGTCAGAGAGAAGTACTGGGATCTCTATGAGAGGAAATAAATACTTGAACGTTTTACACATACACATTATGGGGTTGATTTACTAAAGCTGGAGAGTGCAAGAACTGGTGCAGCTTTGCATGCTAGCCAATCAGCTTCTAACCTCAGCTTGTTTAACCAAGCTTTGACAATAAAACCTTGAAGCTGATTGGTTTCTGTGTGAAGTTGCACCACATTTTGCACTTTCAAGTTTTAGTAAATCAACCCCTATGTATCATGCATGCAAAGGGGGTTGAAAAGATATATCTGAGGCTAGTCACACAGTATCTCACAAAAGTGAGTACACCCCTCACATTTTTGTAAATATTTTATTCTATATTTTTGTAACAACACTGAAGAAATGACACTTTGCTACAATGTAAAGTAGTGAGTGTACAGCTTGTATAACAGTGTAAATTTGCTGTCCCCTCAAAATATCTCAACACACAGCCATTAATGTCAAACCACTGGCAACAAAAGTGAGTACACCACTAAGGGAAAATGTCCAAATTGGGCCCAAAGTGTCAATATTTTGTGTGGCCACCATTATTTTCCAGCACTGCCTTAACCCTCTTGGGCATGGAGTTCACCAGAGCTTCACAGGTAACCACTGGAGTCCTCTTCCACTCCTCCATGATGACATCACGGAGTTGGTGGATGTTAGAGACCTTGAGATTCTCCACCTTCCATTTGAAGATGCCCCACAGATGATCAATAGGGTTTAGGTCTGGAGACATGCTTGGCCAGTCCATCACCTTTACCCTCAGCTTCTTTAGCAAGGCAGTGGTTGTCTTGGAGGTGTGTTTGTGGTCGTTATGTTGAAATGCTGTCCAGCGGCCCAGTCTCTGAAGGGAGGGGACCATGCTTTGCTTCAGTATGTCACAGTACATGTTGGCATTCATGGTTCCCTCAATGAACTGTAGCTCCCCAGTGCAGGCAGCACTCATGCAGCCCCAAACCATGACACTCCCACCACTGTGCTTGACTGTAGGCAAGACACACTTGTCTTTGTACTCCTCATCTGGTTGCCGCCACACACTTTTGACACCATCTGAACCAAATAAGTTTATCTTGGTCTCATCAGACCACAGGACATGGTTCCAGTAATCCAGTGGTAATCAACTCCGGTCCTCGGGACCCGCCAACAGGCCAGGTTTTAAGTATTACCTTGAGGAGATGAAGACTAGAATACTGCAATCACTGAGCAGCAAATGATATCACCTGTGATGTATTTCAGTTATCCTGCAAACCTGGCCTGTTGGGGGGTCCCGGGAACCGGAGTTGAGAACCACTGCAGTAATCCATGTCCTTAGTCTGCTTGTCTTCAGCAAATTGTTTGTGGGCTTTCTTATGCATCATCTTTAGAAGAGGCTTCCTTCTGGGACGACAGTCATGCAGACCAATTTGATGCAGGGTGCGGTGTACGGTCTAAGTACTGACAAGCTGACCCCCCACCCCTTCAACCTCTGCAGAAATACTGGCAGCACTCATACGTCTATTTCACAAAGACAACCTCTGGATATGACCCTAAGCATGTGCACTCAACTTCTTTGGTTGACCATGGCGAGGCCTGTTCTGAGTGGAACCTGTCCTGTTAAACGACTGTATGGTCTTGGCCACCGTGCTGCAGCTCAGTTTCAGGGTCTTGGCAATCTTCTTATAGCCTAGGTCATCTTTATGTAGAGCAACAATTCTTTTTTCAGATCCTCAGAGTTTTTTGCCATGAGGTGCCAGGTTGAACTTCCAGTGACTAGCATGAGAGAGTGAGAGCGATAACACCAAATTTAGCACACCTGCTCCCCATTCACACCTGAGACCTTGTAACACTGAGTGCTGGGCCCAATTTGGACATTTTCACTTAGGGGTGTACTCACTGTTGTTGCCAGCAGTTTAGAAATTAATGGCTGTGTGTTGGGTTATTTTGAGGGGACAGCAAATTTACACTGTTATACAAGCTGTACACTCACTACTTTACATTGTAGCAAAATGTAATTTCTTCAGTGTTGTCACATGAAAAGATATAATAAAATATTTACAAAAATGTTAGGGGTGTACTCACTTTTTTGAGATACTGTATATATGATTGTGTATATATACATAAACCGATCAGCCATAACACTATGACCACTGAAAAGTAACTTGAATTACCAGCAAATTATGTTTTTAAACATGAATAACATTGATTATCTTGCTACAATGGCATCTGAAAGTTGGTATTATATAATAGGCAGCAAGTGAACATTTTGTCCCTGAAGTCGATGTGTGGAAAGCAGAAAAATGGGCAATTGTAAGGATTTGAGTGTCTTTCACAAATTGCAATGGCTAGATGACTGGGTCAGAGCAACTGCACCACTACAGCTCTAGTGCAACGCTCCTGGATTACAGTGGTCGGGCTCAGGACCTACCAGAAGTGGTCCAAAGGGAGAAAACTGGCAAACCAAGTGGCCAAGGCTCATTGATGTATGTGGGAAGCAAAGGCTGCCCCGTGTAGTCTGATCCCATATAAGAGCTACTGTAGCTCAAATTGCTGAAAAAGTTCATGGTGGTTATGATAAAAAGGTTTCAGAACACACAGTGCATTGCAGTTAGATACGTATGGGACTACATAGCCAAAGGTCGGTTAGGGTGCCCATGCTGACCGGTGCCCACGCTGACCCGTGTCCACGCTGACGCACCTACAATGGGTACCTGAGCACCAGAACTGGACCACGGAGTAATGGAAGGAGGTGGCTTGGTCTGATGAATTCAAGAATGGTTTGAGGAACACAAAAATGAATTTGATGTGTTGGCTTGGCCACCAAATTCTCCAGATCACAATTCATTTGAGCATTTGTAGGATGTGTATTGCGATCCCATATCCGGTCCCATATAAGAGCTACTGTGGCTCAAATTGCTGAAAAAGTTCATGGTGGTTCCGATAGAAAGGTTTCGGAACACACAGTGCACTGCAGTTTGTTACGTATGGGACTACATAGCCACAGGCTGGTTAGGGTGCCCATACTGTCCCGTGTCCACAGCTGCAAGCACCTACAATGGGTACCTGGGCACCAGAACTGGACCACGGAGTAATGGAAGGAGGTGGCTTGGTCTCATGAATTCAAGAATGGTTTTAGGAACAGAACAATGAATTTGATGTGTTGGCTTGGCCACCAAATTCTCCAGATCACAATCCAATTGAGCATTTGTAGGATGTGCTGGAAAAACAAGCCCAATCCATGAAGGCCCCACCTCAAAACTTACAGGACTTAAAGGATCTGCTACTGAAGACTTGGTGCCCGATACCACATCATAGCTTCAGAAGTCTAGTGGAGCCCATACCTTGATGGGTCATGGTGGGTGGTCATCATGTTATGATTGATCGGTGTATATCTGACCTCTGCTCCGCATTCGATTATCATTAGTGCAAGGCTTGTGTGTCAGAACAAAAATAATGACCGGAGCGTTTCTAAGAGGCGATAGGGCAAGGACTTCATATTTTGCCAACACCAAACTGGACAATGCGAGATGTGTTTGAAAAAGGAGTCCAGCGAATACCAACAGTGCGGGTATGGGTGGATTGCCCAAATCAGAATCCTCCACTTTTTCCTCCTGGTGTAATTAAATGAAATTCTAACAGAACAAGCAAGACTCCTTTCTCAATGGCAACAGCACCACTGAGGCAGCAGCTGTTGGGACAGAGAAGTGGCACCCAATGGATGATTCCACCCAAAATATTTTCTGTACTGACACTTTAACTTCAGTCTATTTTTTTATAGACATCTTAATAATGACTGTTGTGTATCAAATACACGTCCTTTTAAAATGGAACTTGCAGAATAATTGCTATCTTAATACTGATTTGATTTAAACGTCCTGCTTGGTTTTAGAGCTTGTATAAGCTGTTGTAATACCCTGTATCATGGCTTCTGGAATGTCCGTGACATCACTAAGGATAAGGCACAGGGAGGACCTGGCTGGCACAGCATCTTAGAGAACATACGTGGAGATCTGAAGCCAGGATGTAGAGCCCTGAGGGTTCTGAAGGTCACTTTGTTCTAGGACATCTTGACACTAAGATGGCGCACAGTTATTGCTTTAGCTACTAGACCATAAGTTGGATCCAGACCCTCAAGGGTCTTCGATGTGCAGGTGTACAAATAGTGTAGCTGGAGACAAGGAGGCTCCATCCTTAGAAAGCATGTGGACATGGCGGTATCCTGGGGAGACAAAAGATTTGTACACGTCAGTTACCTATTTAAATACATATGATAAGTATAGATGTGTGCAGCCCAAGCTCAGGTATATGACACACACACTTATAAATAAATGTGAACCAACATTTTAAAATGCAATAAACATTGGTCAGTGTCAGTAGGGCAGAGGTTGGTGTCAGGCACTAGAACAGTGGACAGTGTCACCAGTGTTTTATGTTTATTATTTTTTTTACAATATTTTTAAATTATTTTCTACATTTTTTTTAAATTATTTTTTACATTTTTTTAGGAGCCCTGTTGGGGGACTTTGGTGAAATATCAGGCGACTAAACAGACTCCTGATGTCTCACTTTTTAGACAGAGAAAGGGACTGAGGTCAGAGATTCCCCAGGCCTTTTCTCTGCAGCCTCAGCTGCACTGGGCAGTGAATGGATGGGAAGTGTTCTATGCTGAGCTGCAGTTTACTATGCTTCAGTTATGAATGAACACGGTGAGTGATCGGTAAAGATCTCTCACCATGTTCATTCAGAAAGGGGAGGGGCGGGTATATTACATATTTACCTGTCTCTTTCCCTGCTCTCCATCCTGAAACATCCCCCTGTATGCCTGTAGCAGCTAGCGGGAGAGAAGAGGAGGGAAGCCAGCAGCAGTGGGGATGGGTGGGCAGCAGGGGATATCTGCGCTGCTCAGGGTGTTACACCCTATGCATACGCCTATGATGATAAATGTTCCCTCTGTCTAGGCCACATCTATAAAAAAGAATGTACTTAGAAGAATCTTGTTGTTACTGGCATCATAGACTGTTCTCTTTCCAACACATTGGATATGACATGCAGCCCTGAAGTAGGAAACATGGAAGTGTTGACCACGGCAATCATATTTTCACTTTCGTATTTCCTATTTAGATAAGAAAGTCAAGGCTGAACTTCAAGCGAACAGCTAAATACACCATAGACATAGATATATGCCAACTGTTTTACCTACAAATTGTTTTGCAATTTTAATTATCTGTTTTTGCAATGCAGACAGAACAGACAGGTCTTAGATCGGTGTACAGACTACATTCCAATCATTGTTCCAGCACTGTCTCGGCTGCAGCACAGCTCCACTTACTTCCTGGTCTCACAGGACACACTGAGAGCAACTCATGCTGCTGTCAGTCAAACTCCTGTGGATAAGGAGCAGGGGGGTGGCTTACCAGCATTGTGTGTGTCTATGGACACACACAGCGCGGCTCGGAAGTGTCTGTGCATGGGTGCCCCTTTGCACCCAGCTGGCTGGGCGGGGCACCTGGAGGAAAGAGGACTGGATAGTGCCAATAGGGGACTTCCAGAAGAGGAGGTAAGGGGCAGCTCTGTGCAATATTGTTGCACAGAGCAGGTAAGCATAACATCTTTTATATTTTAAGCCAAAAAAATTGTATTCTTTAATATCACTTTATATATATAATAAATGGATAAACAGGAATAAATAATTCATATTTGGCTGGAGTTCAGCTTTGATGCATGTGACTAGTTATTTTAGGAATTGACACATTATGAGTTATATTAGCCGCTTTAAACGCTCAATGCCCACTGTTCAACTATTACGTCTATCAAGCTACCCTTCTATCACCCTCTTACCTTGCTTCAGACTGAGGAATGGTACTGTGTACTGTCCCACAAAGTCATTACTGGATGTCTTGTCGTAATCTTCCACCACAAATCTGACCAGCGCCAGGTCTGGGCAGAGGACCTCCAGCCGAAGGGTCTCGTTCCATGTGGGGTTAAATCCTGGGAAGAATCGAGGTGTTACCATTTACTTATTATTACCATTCCTATTTTTTCACGCAGTAGTGACTGACATCGTCTAGGCCTGGGTAACAAAACCAATTACAGGACATGCTCGTATGATATTATGATTCGAGGTGCATTTGCACAAAAACTCTACTTTTCAGGTGGATACTTCCCCAGTATGGATTGTAGCCATACTATTAGTAAAGTTTCTAACAACTCTTCTTGGTGTCTAATGAGTGTAAAATCCAGTGAATCTATATATTAATATCTAATCCCCAACTTTGAATCATTACTGCATACAAATAATCTGTAGACCTCCCACTGGAGATATAAAACACACAGGAGCCTCACCGTTGTTGAGGATGTAGGTTGTCTCCTGCTCCCTCTTCCTTCCCAGACTGTGAATCTCCACTCGGATAAATGGATCAACTATTGAATTCGGATTTTCCTGGTTTAGTTTTGGAAGTTGCTGAGCTGAAATGATCTAAGGAATAAAGATATAATTAGATTAATATATTGAAATTCAAATTCCACCTTCAGACATTGCACATTACATACACATACATTACAAAAGTATTTGTATAAGATAAAAAATGGGGATCGAACTGGAAGAAAATGGGGGTTTCACAAGACCTGTGTACCACAATTATATGATCAAGTATACATCAATAATGTATTACCTTTACTTTATTTTGCTTTTCTATTTAAAAATAACTTCCTGTATGTACTTCTCAGCTACATGTTGATTTATGCACCACTGCGGCCCTGAAGCTTATCTAATGAAGCCAGCCATTGCCCAGATGCAAATGGGTGCACACTATCTGCATGGAGTTTGCATGTTCTCCCTTTGCTTGTGTGGGTTTCCTCCAGGTCCTCTGGTTTCCTCCCACATTCCAACGACATATTGGTATGTTAATTGGCTACTCTCTAAAATTGGCCCTTGTATGGTATTCTATTGAGAGTACCCAGGATGGCTGCCTCACCAACAGCAGATGAAGCACTTTGCGTCCCCTGGCAGAAATTCAGCATAGAAATATCAATTATTAATAATAATCTCAAGAATCTTGCCAGCTGTAATACAACTGCTAAGTCAGAGTTAGATTTACTTACGGTATATAGACTGTTTGTTGGCAAGGAAAGTTACACTTTGCAAGGGAACTGTCCCCAGAGTTTTGTGAATAGGGTGAAGTTCTGCTGACTTCCATCATCCAATCATATGCAGGCAAAAATTCATTTTTTTTTTCTTGGACGTGATTGGGAATTCTTTGCAAAATTTAATGTCACACATTCACTAAGCTTTTGGGAAAATTCCCTTGCAATGTGCACCTTCTCTTGCAAAGCCAACAGTCTCTTTATCAACCCGAAATCTAATTTATCAACCTAAATGTATCTACCTAAGTAAATCAACTCTATAGACTCTAAAAGACAACCAACAGATGTCATCTGTCATCTTGCCCTTCCAAGTTCAGACACTCATCAAACAGATTTGGAAATATTTGCTCCCTTTTCATCCAGTGAACTCCTCTCACCTTGATATTCAGAATCTTCACCTTGCTGCTGAGGTCTTCTGGGTTAAAGCATGTATCTTCTCTCCGGAGGAACTCTGGTTTCAGCACATATCCACACCAACCATTGTCCTGAAAACGCCCTCGGTTCAGATCCATCTTGTGGCCTGTGGTCTGAAAATTCAGTGCCACTGTAGATGAAGAAACATATAGCTGTCAATTACATTAATATTTAGGATACAATATTCCTCCTATTCCATAATGAACATAATTCCAAATTGAAAAATATGTAAGAATCTCCAAAAACACAGCTTCCAAACATCCTAATTTTGGTTATACAATCTTGGTCATACAATCTAAGTCATACCGATATTGAGAAGGTGTACGTACCAAGCTGGCAGCCGGCATTCCACATTTCCTGAGGGCTATAGTTGGAAGAGCTGGCTCTCAAAGCATCAGGGTAAATACGACTGAGCTGCCGGGTATTGTAGCGAACCAACTGATTTCCTGTAAACCACGAAGAAGGTAGTTACAAAGTGCTAATGACACAACATGCAATTACATCTGTGTTTTCATGTGATTTTTCTCTTAAAGCAGTTCTCTCGTTAAACACAACCTCAACAAGCCACCCATCCAACGTGCAACCAAAAAGCTCTCAAAAGGTATCCGTAATTCTGCAATGCTTTCAAACCCTACGTAATTTGCTGATCCAACAACAGCTGATTACATGACTATAAGGCTCAACCAATATGACATCTGATCTCCCTTACGCAGATGGTACATTACCAAATACTTAGGCATGATGGGATCCTGGAAGAAATGTATGTTGCATCTTAAGGCTATTGGTGCACGGAGATTTGGTAGGGTAGGAAAGACATAAGAGATCTATTTTGATAGTACTGGTGACCTCAATTACATCTACTGAAATAGCGTGTTCGTACTAAGGCTAACCATAGCTATCAGGCAGTGGTCTTAGGACAGAGGCAACTTTAAGTCAAACAGTCTTAGGAGGACTGTACAAAAAAACCTTTCTTAATTGACTGTCACAATAAAATATTTTTTTAGAGATGAAACAGAAATAGAAATGATGGACAGTAATCCACGATTACCAAAAAGATTCAAAACTTTCTGAACAGAGGGCCAGTTTACTTGGCTACAGACTTTAGGAGGACTGGACTGTAGCCAGCGGAAGTAGAACATCAGTAAAAAATGTCTCAGGCTTGGTGGTCAGTGGAAGTAAAAAAAAAAACATGGTTCCTGTGGTCAGTAGGAGGAGGAATAGTGCCCCATTAATGGTATTAGGGAAAAATAGTGCCTCATTGTTGATGTCAATAGGAAGAATAGTGACCAATTGTCTATATCAATGGAAGGAGATATACCCCATAGTTGGCATCAGTGGAAGGAATAATGCCCTATGGTTGGTGTCAGTGGGGGGAATGTTGCTCCACTGTTGGTGTGTCAGTATAGTCTCACTGTTGGTATCAAAGGAATAGTGCCTCTTATCAGTGGGAGGAACAGTACCCCAAGGCTGAATAAGGGCAAGTAAAGACCTGCATCCGGCCCACAGGTCACAGTTTGCAGACCACTGATTTAGATATATTTTTATGTGTTTCTCAAGCTGCACAATCAGAGGCAGCATGTTGGTTGCCTAAGGGGCAAATTCTTGTTAACCAGGGTCTATAGTTACCAGACTCCTTCATCAGTCGGCGCACTTTGTCCTCGCTGAACGAGCTCATCTCGCACACACTGCCCGGCTGATCCCGATACTCCACACTCTGGCAGTATATTACCAAGTCAGAAAGTTCCTGAGCTGTCTCCTGTATAGAGGGGAGGCAACATTTATCTCACTTACAACTCATCAATGAAAATCGCTAATTGCTGGATACAATTTCAAAACTACTGTTACAATGAACTGGAATACAATTATTTTTTAACTGCCTGAAATTTTTTAAGGGCAAATATTTATTGCTAAAGGATGGCCATATAGACAACGAATGGAAGCCATATCCTCTGGAAACCTATCTTCCAATCCGAAACATATAGGCTGATTGAATTTCAAAATTCCTAGTTGCTATTTTAAAAGGGCGCCTGTCTCCCAAGTGCTGCTTTTTAAAGGGTACATCCTTGCCACAGCCACATCCACCTGTATGCCCTGTTCTTCTCAGTGTCACTTGAAAGCCTTGATTGAAGCAAAGTATGCAGGAGCCAATCCCCTTGGCTACTGCTACTGTGCAGGCTTACTGCTAATTAACTCACTGCATTTCTATTGTTTTTAAGCTTGTGGGTTGGCCTAGGACTAAAAGTACAGTTAGGATAGAGCTATAACTAAGATTAAAGCTACAGTAGGCTAAGACTAGGACTGGAGTTACAGATGCAGTTAAGATAGGCCTAGCACTAGAGTTACAGGTACAGTTTGAATAGGCCTAGAACTAGGGTTAGAGCTACAGTAAGACCATGGCTAGAAACTAGCATTACAGGTACTGTAAGCCTAGGACTAGGGTTATGGATACAAATATACAAACCAATGTCAGCCACCCAAAACTATAACTGGCCTTTTCAGCAAGGGGCACATGGAAGGGCAACACATGTCAAAAAACAAATGAAAATTCCCAGCTCACTTACCAGCCAGCCTACAACAAACTGAATTGACCCTGTCTAACAGTTCACATAATAACAAGGGGTTTAGTTTGTACACATTTGCACATACATACATGAGCTGCAGAGGCTATGTCAGGGTACCACAGTGAACTTTTAGACAGGGTCAATTCAGTTTGTTGCAGGCTGGCTGGTAAGTGAGCTGGGAATTTGTGTTTGTTTTTTGTTATGGATACAAGTAGGCAAGGATTGGAGTTACAGGTACAGTTAGGTTGGGATTAGGGTTATATGTACAGTAAAGCTAGGACTAGGGTTATAGGTTTAGTAAAGCTAGGACTAGGGTTATAGGTTTAGTAAAGCTAGGACTAGGGTTATAGGTTTAGTAAAGCTAGGACCAGGTTTATAGGTTTAGTAAAGCTAGGATTATGGCTATTGAGTACAGTGAAGCTAGTGCTAGGACTGGAGTTACAGGTACAATTCGGATAGGATTAGAACTAGGGTTACTGATACATTTAGGCTAGGGATAGGATGATGTCTAGGGTTACAAGCTAGAGAAACAAATTTGAGGATAACTGACAGTTTTTCCTTTAATATCATCATCCACTTAATACAGTGGTTCTCAACTCCGGTCCTCAGGACCCCCCAACAGGCCAGGTTTTCAGTATTACCTTGGGGCGATGCAGACTAGAATACGGCAATCACTGAGCAGCAAATGATATCACCTGGGATGGATTTCAGTTATCCTGCAAACCTGGCCTGTTGGGGGGTCCCGAGGACCGGAGTTGAGAACCACTGACTTAATAGGATCTTGTTACGATGTGTTGTTGCGTTGCAGCAACACCCTGCATGTCACCAAGTGGTAACTCAACATGTATTTATTGCATATACTTTTGGTGTGAACCTACCAAAAGGGGAAAGAAGGCCATGCAAAGATTAATATTCTTATAAGTGCCATTACCCCTACCCTCCTGATTTACTTTCCATCAAATTCAAGTTGATAGATCAGTAAGAGATTATTTCTGATTGGCTGTTACTGCAGTTCACTCTGAATAAAAAGGCCTAGTAGCCATGGTATTCCACAGTAATGATAACTTGCATTAATTACATTTCTTTGTCCTTGTAAACAAGGTATACATTATATATTAAATTAAATTATCATGACCACATACCCCTGAGGAAGATATCACATCACAAACATCGAAACGCATTGGGCCCTTCTCTGCCTCCTCTGTGCGGCAGATGAGTGGTCTTTTTTAGTCATTGTTCGTCTATTG
>BLSH010012269.1:642773-654005 GCA_018402905.1 Glandirana rugosa
AGTAAGGACCCTATAACCCTCCACAAGGCCCACAGGCCCTCGGCGTCGTCTTTACGCCCTCAGAGGGGGCGTGGAACACCCTCTGAACTCTACAGACATTATGATGTACAATTACGTACATGTCATTACGTCTCGTTAGTTCATCTGTTCACACTCACCCGGATCCCGACGACAATCTTTAGTGTCCCGGGACATGTCGGGTGGACTTTCTGGGGGGAGTGGGTAAAAAAAAATGTAAGAAAATTGTCGGTTATTCGTTGTCCAGTGAAGCTAATGCTGCAGAGAAAGGGAATGGGGGCTCTCTATCCTCAGTCCCTTTCTCTGACTCAAATGTGAGCCATCAGAGTTCTGTTTAGACCCCTGATATTTCACCAAAGGCCCCCCCAACAAGGCTGTTAAAAGAATGTAAAAAAAAATGGGTGAGGGGGGTCTTTCAGGTGGGCTGTACAGGGCCCTGTGATTTCTAACAGCAGCCCTAGGCCCACTCACACTTGTCTACTTGATTGCTCTGCATTACTGTACATGCATTAACATGTAGTATTACAGACATCTCAAGTCTCCCACAAGGTGCGGGGGAGACTCCCGCATTTCTGCTGCGGCTCCCGGACACCCGGAACACCTCCCAATATCCCAGGAATGATCAGTGTGGCACTGAGGCGGGAGGGACAGCTGTGAACAAACACTGATCGCCCTGTATAGCTTTTTAGCCGACAGCCGCTTCTCCTTCTCTTCCTCCCGCGGCTGTACAGGGAGATCGGTGTTTGTTCACAGCTGTCCCTCCCGCCTCAGTGCCGCACCGATCATCCCCAGCTGATCCCTGTGTGCTCCTCCTCTGGCCGCTCCTCTGATCCCCTGTCCTTCTCGCCCCCCCGTCCTCCTCGTCCCCCGCAACCGGCTTCCCTCCTCTCCTCTCCCACCGGCTGCGGGGGGATGTGTCAGGATGGAGAACGGAGGAAGGGACTGGTAAATCTGTCATTTACCGGTCCCTTCCTTCCTGTGAAAACTGAGCAGAGTAAACTGAATGGATGGGAGCCTGTATCTCCTGTTCATTCATCTTCAATGCTGAGAAAGGGACTAGGGAATTTGTGTCCTCAGTCCTTTTCCCTGTCTCAAAGGGGAGATGTCAGGGGTCTGTTTAGACCCCTGATATCTCACCAAAGCCCACCAACAGAGCTGATACACAAAATGCAAATAAATTCTAAAAAAATTAAAGTGTAAAAAAAAATTCTAAAAAATTAAAGTGTAAAAAAAAATATATAAAATAAGAAACTGCTGACACCATTCCCCCCTGCCCTACCAACACTGTCCACTGCCCCCCCCCCCCCCCCAAAAAAAAGAAAAGAATTGTGAAAAAAATAAAAACAAATGAAATTGTAAAAAAAATCAATACTTAAAAATAAAAAAACACTGACACCGTCCACTGCCACATACCCCCCCCCCCCCTCTTCCCCAGAGGCACTGTGCGGAGCGACACCTCCCTGAAATGAGTTTGCCACCTCCCTGAAATGAGTTCACCACCTCCCTGAAATGAGTTTGCCACCTCCCTGAAATGAGTTCACCACCTCCCTGAAATGAGTTTGCCACCTCCCTGAAATGAGTTCACCACCTCCCTGAAATGAGTTTGCCACCTCCCTGAAATGAGTTTGCCACCTCCCTGAAATGAGTTCACCACCTCCCTGAAATGAGTTCACCACCTCCCTGAAATGAGTTCACCACCTCCCTGAAATGAGTTTGCCACCTCCCTGAAATAATTTTTTGCAGCTTGGGACGTCTGGTATTATGTGCATTTACTTGCATTGCAGTAGGTCAGCCTATCCCCTTTGAATGGGCTGCCAACACACCACACTTCACTTCCACCCACCGCGACACATCATTAGTTCACATCTGTGGTGTACTACAATGCAAGTGCCTAGGTGCATTGGAGTGCCATGAAAAATGATTATAACTGATATGTAGCTAGAGCCTACTTCAAAGAAAAAGATCTGATTGCTTGCCATGGCCAACACGTGCCCTGCCTTGTTGTGATACATGTATGTGTGTGGCTGTACAGAACACTTTAAGGGGTTAATGAGCGGCGGCGGTTTGCGGGGTTGGCGGTTAGGACCTGAGATAGCATCCCATAAACTGGAAGATCAAGGAGAACAAGTTTCTTGCATGGAGGCCTACAAATGTCACCACACCCACCCATACTGCACCCATAACACCTATATAATACAAACATATACAATCCACCAGTATGTCACTGGATCATAAACGCCAAGGGAACTTCTACCGTCTATAGCAAATCACATGTCACTGCTGAGGACTGATCACAGGAAATAATTCTGTGATATTAAAGGACATCTAATCCAAAAAGACAAAACAAAATGGTAATATATCAAATATTACTCGTTACTGGTGGTTGCTGCAGTGGATCATTTTTTAAGGCCTTTTTTTTATTTTCATCCGGTGATCCTGTGAATAAAACACTTCCTGTCCCTTCATGTCTACACTCATTTCTCCACTGTATCTAGGGGGGCAGCTATGGTTGCACTTGACACATCAGCCTTTGTCCATTTCCATTACACGGTGGATTGACAGGACTAGTAATTAATACATAACCGTATTTGTGCTTTATTTTAACCATTTAAGGTCCGCCCTATAGCATTTTTATTGTTACAGGGCAGCCGCTCCTCGCTGGATCAGGTACATGTACGTGATTCGGCATTTCCGGGTAGGGGGCACGCACGTGTACCGCCACCAGCTCGCTTCCGCTGTGATTATGCACAGCAGGCGCCAATCGGCAGGTACCGCAGACTCAATGTCCACCGGCACCAGCTGATCATCCTGAAGAGAGACAGAACGGTGGTGTGCCTATATCAACAAGGCAGATCACCGTTCTGACAGGAGGGAAGAGATGAAATGTGTGTCCTTGCAAAGAAGGGAATTAATTGAATGTATTCCCCTAGTAAAGCACCTTCCACAGTACACATAAACGCTGGTTAGGCACACAGTTAACCCTCTGATCGCCTCTGATGTTAACCCTTCCCAGCCAGTGTCATTAGTACAGTGGTAGTGCATATTTTTTAGCACTGATCACTGTATTAGGGTCACTGGTTCCCAAAAAGTGTCAGAATGTCTACCGCAATATCGCAGTACCGCTATAAGTTGCTGATCGCCGCCATTACTGGTAAGAGATAAAAACATCCCATAGTTTGTAGACACTATAACGTTTGCGCAATCCAATCAATATACGCTTATTGGGTTTTTTTTTTACCAAAAATATGTAGCAGAATACATATTGGCCTAAACTGATGAATACATTTGATTGTTTACATTTTTTTAATTGGATATGTTTTATAGCAAAAGGTAAAAAATATTGTTTGTTTTTTCAAAATTGTCGGCCTTTTTTTGTTCATAGAGCAAAAAATAAAAACCACAGAGGTGATCAAATACCACCAAAAGAAAGCTCTATTTGTTGGGAAAAAAAGCACATGAATTTTATATGGGTACAGCGTCGCACGACTGCACAATTGTCAGTTAAAATAACGCAGTGCCGTATTGCAAAAAGTGGCCTAATCATGAAGGGGGGTAAATCTTCCGGAGGTCAAGTGGTTTAGCCCACAGAAACGGACAACTGACACTGCATTTCTGACAAGATCAGTAGATATTTTCTGTACTTGCTGAAAATATCCGAAGCCTGAAAAAGAAAAACGAATGCAGCCACCACATACATCTAAGGACTGGTAAGCTACAATATATTACATTTAAGTTTTTAGGTTTAGATGCGCTCTGAACAAGGACTAAAATGATCACTAAAGTGTCCTCAAACACCCTCCTTAAGCCCCCATGCAGCTTTGAAATCAGGCAACTTCGGGGCCATTGGACAGTGCAATTTAATTTGTTGCTTGCCGACATCTGTGCAAATTCATACACAGATGTCAATGAAAATTGCCAAAAGTAGTGCAGGAACCTTTTTGACTTGCACCAATTTGAACAATTCCATAGACACAAACAGGATGCGACTTGTCATGCAATTTTGAACTGTCAAATCGCATGACAAGTCGCATTGGTGCGAAAGAATAAGTTTGCCCTAAACAGCTCATATGAAGTCATAAGCGTGTTTTGCTGACATGCATGATATCTATATATATATACTGTACATATACAGTATCTCACAAAAGTGAGTACACCCCTCACATTTTTGTAAATATTTTATTCTATCTTTTCATGTGACAACACTGAAGAAATGACACTTTGCTACAATGTAAAGTAGTGAGTGTACAGCTTGTATAACAGTGTAAATTTGCTGTCCCCCTCAAAATAACTCAACACACAGCCATTAATGTTGAAACCCCTGGCAACAAAAGTGAGTACACCCCTAAGTGAAAATGTCCAGATTGGGCCCAAAGTGTCAATATTTTATGTGGCCGCCATTATTAGTCCCTAAACTAAAGCTGGCCTTACACCATGACTAAGCTCCGAGGGGCAGAGCGAAATGCGTTGGAGGTGTGGCCTGGCTGGAGTCCAGGTTGAGGTTGCCACTTTCACACTGATTCTAGGGACTATTCAGATGTGCGGCTACTGGGATCCTATCCTTCTGTACAAGCCTTTCACCTGTAGATGTCTTCTATCTAACCAATTCCTCTATCCACGCTACATAGCACAGACAGACGAATCTCCCGCCACTGGTACTGCATTTTGACAGTTGGCCCTGCCAGCTGTCAAAATGCCCTAAGGCTGCATTCACACAGGGGCGATCCGACTTCAGGCATGACTTTGCTAGGCAACTTGGAGGCAACTTGCAGGCAACTTGGAGGCAACTTGCAGGCAACTTGCAGACAACTTGCAGGCAACTTCAAGCTTGACTATGCCAGGCGACTTTGCCTATGGCCAATCAGAGCGAGGAGGGAGGTGGTTGCCCTGGATAAATTATTTTCTTTTAGTCGCTTCCATGTAGATGGGGGATCCGACTTGGAGGCGACTTCTATTGAATCCTATGGGCACAAGTCGGATAGAAGTCGCCTAGAAGTAGTACAGGAACCTTTTCAGAAGTCGCCTTGAAGTCAGAGCGACTTCAGTCGCGTATATTAAGACGGCTCCCATTCATTTCAATGGGATTTCAGATGTCAAGCGACTTGGGGCGACTTGAGGCAACTCAAGTCGGATCGCAAGTCGCCCCTATGTGAATGGGCACTAATAGTGCCTGCATTTGATTGTATGCAGGTGTTGTTGGCTGACAATTTTCTACCAGGATTCGAGGGATCCTGGGCAGGAGGTAGGCAACAGGGTTACCAACTGAGCAAATTTCGGCCAGTTCCTGTGCCAGTGAGTGGCCCTGTTGACCACCTCCTGCCCGATATCCCTCGATTAGCTTGTGCATGGCTAGGTTAACGTTGGCAGGCCAAAGCTCTAACATGTTTAAGCCTGGAGGATGTATTTAGATACTATAAGTTCAGAGGTGCTCAGAGACCACAGGAGGAATGCAGTGACCACAGAAGAAATTACAGCTCTGAAAAAGAAAAAGAAAAGAAAAAAAAAGCAAGAACACGTCTACAGATCCTGCCTACATTCGTTTGGGCCATGGGTAACCATATGGCCAGATGTGTCTGAAAACCTGAGCATCGCCACTTTATGCACTCGCTGGACATCCCATTCCAAACCCTGTCCTTTAATTTGCATTTGGCCATATAGCAAATCTCTGCTAGAAATGTGAGTGACATCATAGTGTGAAAATTGTCTGCAAGGTGATAAATCAGAGTTATGTACAGCGGTTACTTCTCATAAAGCTGTGTGTGTTGGTGACATACCGCCGTTATGACACTCTGGGTTTTTCTCCTTTAAAAAAACATTACCGGTTAAACCAGTTTTTGGTTCTTTATTCTTATCACCACCCATTCACACTCATGATGATAACATTCCAGCACCTGAATGATTGGTCCTTTTGTATTTACAGTCCCAGAAGAGTGAGACGCTACGGCACTCCCAGGTCACAGCAGCTCCATTCATTTGTGTGGCACGAACAAGCAAATATTCTGACCAGACTTGCAGGGCCGGTGCAAGGATTTTTGTCCACACAGGCAAAGGTGGATTTTGGTGCCCCCCCTCATCCTACAACCACCCTCTTTCCCCTCCACAATACATCCCCCCACCCTTATATGGTAGCCCATCTACGGCTAATCACACACTATACATATACAATCTGATTGTACAATCCTCTTAGATTTATTAACTCCAGCTAACACTTTAACCGGTTACAGCAACAGTTTTTTTCCCCTTTTGGGATAAAGGTTTTACATAAATAAATGCCAATCATTCTAAGCACCCTGTTGGTGGTAAAGGGTTTATCTCTTTCCTCTAACTGCTACATCTGCAGGATAGGATGTTCTGTTAAATAAACAACAGAGTCAACAGAGAGCAGTATACAGGGCCACCAGAGAGCAGTATACAGGGCCACCAGAGAGCAGTATACAGAGCCACCAGAGAGCAGTATACAGGGCCACCAGAGAGCAGTATACAGGGCCACCAGAGAGCAGTATACAGAGCCACCAGAGAGCAGTATACAGAGCCACCAGAGAGCAGCATACAGGGCCACCAGAGAGCAGTATACAGGGCCACCAGAGAGCAGTATACAGGGTCACCAGAGAGCAGTATACAGGGTCACCAGAGAGCAGTATACAGGGTCACCAGAGAGCAGTATACAGGGCCACCAGAGAGCAGTATACAGGGTCACCAGAGAGCAGTATACAGGGCCACCAGGGAGCAGTACCCCCCACCCAGCCACCCCCCTCGCCCCCACCCCCGCGGCCGACACGGACGGCACTGACCTGACACCACACACCCCCGGCACTTACTGTGTGTAGAGTGGCGGTGTGTGGGGAGGGCGGATGGAGGTTCCGCTCCTCGGGTTTCCTCTTCTTTGCCAAAGCGCCTAGGCATCCAATAGAATCGCCTGGCGCTTTGATCAATCAGGAAAAAGGTCTCATTGGCATATAGTTAGGTAAAGCTTGGTGAGGGATGCCTGGCTTTGGCGCCCTCCCCCTGGCCTGGCGCCATAAGGCAGCTGCCTAAGCTGCCTTATGGTGGTGCCAGCCCTGCATACTTGTATCAACTTCATGCAATTTAATATGCTGTCAACCAGACTTATCGAAAGTGATTGAAAGAATGAAGGTATGCTATCATTATAAAATAATCGAAAGGCAAACTTTGATCAACTTTATGAACTGAAATACAGCAGGTGGACACAATATTGTGAACACCAGTAATATAGGGCTTGATGTTATTTACGTAGGCCACTGGTCTCCAAACTGTGGCCCTTTGCTTGCCTTTTTCCGTCCCTTGGGGCATTTTCATTCCACTGATACAAGACACTATTCCTCCCAATGACATCAACAATGGGGCACTATTTCTCCCACTGAAGCCAACGATGGGGCAATATTCCTCCCACTGATCCCAATGATGGGGCACTAATCCTCCCACTGACCCCAATGATGGGGCGCTATTCCTCAAACTAACATCAATAATGAGGCAATATTCCTCAAACTGACACCAATGATGGGACACTATTCCTTAAACAGAGACCAACGATGGGACACTATTCCTCAAACTGACATCAACAATGAGGCACTATTCCTCTAACTGATAGCAACAATGGGGCACTATTCCTGCCACTGACACCAACGATGGGGCACTATTCCTCAAACTGACACCAGCAATGGGGCACTATTCCTTAAATTGACACCAACTTTGAGACACTATTCCTCCCACTGACACCAACGATGGGGCACTATTCCTCCCACTGACACCAATGATGGGGCACTATTCCTCAAACTGACACCATCGATGGAGCACTATTTCTCAAACCGACACCAACAATGGGGCACTATTCCTCAAACTGACACCAGCGATGGGGCACTATTCCTCAAACTGACACCATCGATGGGGCATTATTTCTCCCACTGACACCAGCAATGGGGCACTATTCCTCCCACTGACACCAACGATGGGGCACTATTCCTTCCCGTAATACCAAAGATGAATGGTTTACTCCCACTGACGCCAGGATAACTTTCACTCCCAGTGGCCACAGTCTGCTCCCCCTAAAGTCTCGAGGACAGTAAACTGGCCCTTTGTTTAGAAAGTATGGAGACCCCTGGTGTAGGTTATACTAAAAAAACAAAAGTTCCAATTACCTTTTGTTTTTTTTTTTGTCTATGCTCGGTAGTTTGTATGCCAGTGTTTTCCACATTGGGCCAGATGAACAATTGATGGGGAACCAAATATTCGTTGTGTGGAACACTGATTAATGGAATGTGCTATTCCATAATTGTTCAAGTTGAAGGGTACACACCTGAAGATTTTGACTAGTGTGCCAAATGTTAAAGAATCAACATGTCACATGAAAGTTGCCCTATCTGGGCCAAATAAACAGTTTTTCAGAAGAAAAGCAATGCACCACGGCTAGATGTGCTGGGCGACATTTAGCATCCCCCTAAAACCACCAGTCATAGTTTAGCGGGCCCATTGTATGCAGCAGCAGTTAGTAGGAGACTTGTTAAACTTATGAAGAGTACAAACCATGGATACCCATTTGACTGAAGCATCTATAACAGCAAAATTCTTCAGAGCAAAAGTCTCCACAGTCAGGCTACTTTCACACTGAAGCGGTCGCGGTAAAACTCCGCTAGTTTTAGGAGAGTTTTACCAGCGATCGGGCTATGCGGGTGGGAGCGCCGCATTTTTAACCCCCCACAAGGGGTTAAAAAGGGGTTAAAAGTGCCGGCTCTCAGCGCTACCGAGGCGGTGTGCAGCCGCTTTGGCAGCGCTTGCCATTCAGTTCAATGGTAGGGGCGGTAGAGGAGTGGTATATTACCACTCCCTTCACTGCCCCAAAGATGCTGCTTGCAGGACTTTATGTAACGTCCTGCAAGCGCACCGCCCCAGTGTGAAAGCACTCAGGGCTTTTACATTGGGGTGGATTGGGGGGGACTTTTGAGGCGCTTTACAGACCCTATTTTTAGCTAAATAGCTTCTGTAAAATGTTCCAGTGTGAAAGTAGCCTTATAACTTCATCAGTGAAGAAGAATAGTGGCCAAATACCAAAACTGAATGATAGGTATAGGTGGGGTGCAGCGGGGTGCAGTGGAATAACACACTCAGTCCCAGTCCAATTAAAGAACTTGTATTGAAATAATGCAGAGACGGTTCACAATTACCCAGTGAGAAGGCAGCCCAGCTGGGAACACCGACAGTTCCAATAGCGTGTAGAGAGCAGAATGTAGGTGAACTGTCAGCATCTGCAGAGAGGGGAAGAATGCGGCCTGGCTTTCTTGTGCCCAACAGACAGGTGCCCAGGGAAGTTGTGAGCCCTATGCTTTCCCTCCTCGTCAAGAATCTTTCCCTGCCACTAGTACTGTTCCTACCAGATGGGGTACCTGTTCCTACTCTACTAACTCCCAAATGCGTGCCAAAGCTGGGGGCCAGGGTCTTAAATAGGCTCTGCCTGGCCCAAGATGGCTACCAGAGTCACATGGAACAGCAGCATTCAATTGAATGCTTCCCCATTGACCCAGGAATCCATAGAGGAGCTGTGTTCCTCTTGACTTCTTCTTTAACTGCAGTGCTGCTGCAGTGGAGAAAGTAGTCTGCACCTGCTTACATAGGGACTGCCAAACATAAATTGTGGTCAAGCATCACAGAACTACTGTCGTAAAAGTCCCATTAGTACTTAGTGTCCACCTTGAAGGCCCTTTTTCTACAAAAAAAATACACAGACAACATTGTAAAACCCATATCTATTGGGAAACTAAAACAATTCAGGTATGAATTATCCTGTACTCCCAAAGTATATCTGAAAGGAGCAATAGACAATGGTTGACCACTAATAATTGAATTACATCACCCAACCTTACCTTTCTCATTCAGCTCATACTTGTGAATAATCTCCCGTGCCCTTTCTAAGGTGGCTTCATCCCCCTGATGATGCAAGAACTCCTGTAACTCCTCCGCAGACAGGACCCGATCCTCACCGGAATACTGGTGAAATATTTCTTCCAGCTCCGGCCGGTACATGAGCTGAGTACAGAACTCTTCGATTTCATGGTCCTCCAGCCTGTCCGTGTTGGAGCGGTCACATTTCTGTACAAAGGGATACAAGATCATCAAAAAGAAAGAATTAGGATCTCCTGTGGTGGGTATTAAAAGATTGAACATCTGTCCTTGAGGCAACATTAACAGAGGACACTTGACCACTGGGCTCCAGCGCAGTGACCATCCACTGGGTGAAGCTTGGATTTTCAGAGCTTGCTTTTGTGATATTAAAACAGAACTAAATCCATCAATTTAACAGTTGAAAAAACAATTACATTTCTGGCAGGTGCTGGAATTGTAACGGACACATTGGTTGTGCTCTTAACCAAACTGTTAAGCCATCAAATGGCTCTGGTGTCATAACTGATCACATGTGCAGCATCATGGCAGTTGAAGATCAGAATTCAAGATGGCAGCTTCCTTGGCTGAATACAATAGGAGAGCTTGGATCCACTTTAACATAGTAATAAATTGTATTCACTTTGAAGCCCAAAAGAGCTTGAAATTTTGGATCCTGCAATAGAAGACTATGCTGACAAGTGGTGAGTCTGCCATGCTTAAAGCGGTAGCAAACCCATTCATTTAACCGTTTAAAAACCAGTTCCATTTCCGGCATGTGCCGGAAATGTAACACTCTCATTGGTTGTGCTCTAAACCAAACTGTCAAACCATCCAATGGCTGGTGTCATAGCTGATCACATGTGCAGCATCATGGCAGTTGTAGATTAAACAGAGGCCAAGATGGCAGCTTCCTTGGCTGAAAATGATAGCAGGGTTTACTACCACTTTAAGCAATAGCGTCTCCAACAAAGTCTTGATGTTTGACGCACTTATGGGTGTGTTGGATGCCTGGTCCCACCCTGCGCTCAATGGTTTCCTTCCACTGGCCCCTGTGTCACTACTGTAGTGACGTAAGGACCGGCTGAAGGAACAACAGCAAGTGCCAGGGGACACCAGGCATTCAACACTTCCGGGAAGTGTATCAGATGTGAGGACTAAAGCCTCTATCACTTGAGTATGGTGGACACACTGCCCATCATAGATGTAAATATTCACCAATCTTCTATTGCAGGGACCTTTCTATGGGGGTTTTTTTTGGAGGGGGGGGGGGTCGTTTTAAGGCTGGTTGCACACCTTGCCGTGCGCCTTTTCACATTTTTTTAT
>BLSH010012269.1:665245-677210 GCA_018402905.1 Glandirana rugosa
CTTTACCCTCATACACGACCATCCCCACCTCCGTAATTTTTCTTGGACAATGAAAGGGGACGTGACCGTTTTTTGTCCAAACGAAATTCCGGACACAGTGGTTCAAAACCCCAAGACAACTACCAAACTATAGTAAACATCTCCAAAGACTCCAGTAAATCTTAAGTAACTAACCACGTAGACTGGACACCAACTGGAAGAAGAATGGACGCAAACTGGACGAAGTTCTTCCAAAATGTAAGGATACTTGAACATACCCTTAGTTTTGGGTGTCCTTCGTTTGTTATGGGTAACCGTGCCCAATGGGTATTGTTTGCTTCCTGTGGGTTTTGATTCCCATACAAGTTCATAGGAATGTAAAACCTTCTTGAAGCAGGTCAAACGCAGGTAAGAAGAAGGTCAACCACAGGTCAGATGCACCAATCAATGAATTCTAAATGACCTCAGAAACCTCTACAAATGATATCAAACCATCAACAGAACCCCAAAACTTGGTGACACAGGCCTTAAAGCAAACCTGTTTTTTGCCAGTGCAGGGGAAAGTAACAGGTTCTTTTTAATGCCTCCACCCCTACCAGCACATACTCCCATTTCCCCAACTCCCCTGCCCCCCCCCCCCCCCAATTTAACTGGCAGAAGTATAGAAATACACAGTACTTACAGGTATGGGGAAGCAAGTGACTTGCTCCATGTGACAGGACTCACCAAGCACTAGTAAAGTCACACGGGGCAAAGCACATGTTCACTTTCAATTCCACCTTAGCTTGTGGAGCAATTATATACACTATAACAGTTTTTAAACAAAATTTGAATCTTTTCTTTAAATAATAGGAATAAAGTAAGTAGACGCACAACCTGTGTAAAAAAAGATATTATTCAATCACAATCACAGTGAGAAGCTCTGCTGCACCAACATGGATTAAAGTGAACCTATCACAAGGAAGCTGCCATTTCCTAAATGTTTGTAAATTAGCTGTCATGCTGACCCACTCAACTAAGTTCCTGCCCTGGCATAAGTAAGCGGATCAGGATCGATAGAATTCCTAAAAAAGCATTTCTATACCCATTCTGGATCAGATGGCCAAGGTACCAAATCCAGAGGGTCACCATGGGAGTTAGGAAACTAGTATTTTCAGAAAGAGGGGTCAGCAATAGTAGTTTCTACCTAATTCTCCTATGACAGTGTTTTTTTATGGTTTCCATTAATTTCTTTAAGGATATTGGACTAACTTCTCCCTCTGGCTCATGGCTATGGCTCTTTCCGTAAGTTTCCGCAGCCCCTGGATCCAACCTTGGGCTTCTTGCTCACTACTGGCGGCAAGGTCCAGGTTTTTTCTCCTCCCCATAAAGGAAATACTGAAGCAGCAACTCTCTGGAAACCGGCGGCCATTTCTTCGTAGCCCTTCTGACTGATGCCCTTCACGAACAGACTCGATGTGTAAGACAGAGACTGTGGAATAGGACAGAGGAGAAATGAGATGAGAACATTAAAAATGTGAACACAGGTTACAAATTAAGAGGACACAGAAAGAATATAGGACAGAAGAGTCAGTGACAGAAACAAATTATTGGTAAGAATACAGAATTCAATTCAGTTCAACAGTTGTTGAAGAAGAAAAGGTAGGGAGATTGTATGGACTAAGGACCTAAACCCTCCAAAAAAACATATGCTATATGAAAACATAGTTCGACAAGGATAAAAAGAGGAGCTCATTAGTCTATAACTATAAACTAGTATCAGCATACAGCGCAAATAATACCACCTCACTAAAAATTAAAAGACATTTATTCAAGTAAAATCTTTTGGTGGGCTTGATGGCCAAATGTGACCCAGCTGGAGAACATGATCTCATGAATGCTTAGATTACACCTATGTTTGTATGCGCCTATCCATCACAATTACACTATATGGCCAAATCTTTGGTGTGGAAGAACTTGGGTGTCCTCCACAAAGCCCTAACCTCAACCCTGCTAAACACCTTTGGGGAGAATTTTAATGCTGATTATAAGTCAGGTCTTCTCATCCAATGTCAATACCCAACATCAAAACTTTTGGCTGAATGGGCAATAATTTTCACAGACCAACTCCAAAATATTGTGGAAACCCTTCCCAGAAGAGAGGAGGGTTTATAGTTGCAAAGGGGAGAGAGGGCTGGGTGGGTAAATCTATATTAAGGTCCATGGTTTTGGATTGGGATGTCCGACAAGCTCAAGTAGATGTGTCTACAAACCATTGATCATAAAGCATATTTTCCTTTGATGCTATCCTAAATGGTATGCTCCTATTACATGTAATTACACACTGTATGTCAGACTCAGAATCAAGCAAACTGGAGAGAACTCTCTAAGCTTTATTAGAACTTGCAACTTGTATCAAATTGCTTGATCAATTGGATATTTCAGTAGAAGGACCTCTTTAATATTAATCCTAAATTCCTTTATATCAGTGGTCTCCAAACTGTGGCCTGGGGCTAGATGCGACCCTTTGCTTGCTTTTATCCAGCCCTTGGGGCACTATTTCATCTACTGATACCAACAATGGGGCATCATTTCCCCCCCTGAGGCCAATGGAGGGGCACAATTCCTCCCAATGACACCAACAATGAGGTACAATTCCTCCAAATGACACCAAGAGTTGGGCAAAATGACACCATTAATGCACAATTCCTCCCACTGACACCAACGATGGGGCACAACTCCCCCCACCCTACACCAATGAAGAAGCACAATTCCTCCAAATGACACCAACAATTGGGCCCAATGACATCAACAATGGGGCACAATTTCTCGCAGTGGCACCAACAAGTGGGCTCAGTGATACTAATGATAGAGCAACAATTCCTCCCAAAGACACCAATTGATGAAGCACAATTCCTCCAACTGACACCAACGATGGGGCACAATTCCTCCCACTGACATAAAAAATGGGACATTATTCCCACTGACGTCAGGACCTTTTCATCTCCCTTTGACCATAGTCTGGCCACCCCTAAGTCTAAGGGACAGTAAACTGGCCCCTTGTTTAGAAAGTTTGAAGACTCCTGCTCTATAATCTTAACAAATTGGTTGTCTAACATGGTCTTTACATTTTACATACTTCAATTCTGATTTGAGCAAGTGAACCACAAATGGGTATTAATCATGTAACTTGGGGTAAAGGTTATAGTCTACAGAAAGATGACAAAAGTGTAAATCCCCAAAAATACTTGACCCTGGTTCTGTTTTATACCTCATGAATGACAGCCCTTGTTAAATGGCCCTATCCAATTTTTGTTTTTCTCACTGCAGCCATACAAAACAGCACTACTGTGTGTGTGACTGTGTCCCTTTAAAAAAGGAAAGAGCTACCAATAGGTATAAAGTGCAGGCCCCTAGACGTACGTGCAAATACCCTTCAACTACAGCTGCATGCCAACTATTTTGAATGGGCTAAGCCCTGGCATTTCCAGGTTGTGTTGGAGCTTGCCTGCCCCCTCCAATTCCTACTAACCCATTAATAAAATAAGCTGCCTGTTGGCTAATAGGAATATGTGTGAGGATGGAGCGTGTTGGAAATCTGTTCATTCAGAATGGAAGAGTTGCCCAAAGCAGCCAATCGGAAGTTATCAGAACACATGATACACCATTGATTATACATTGCCTCTGTCAGCAGGTACTCACAGATCTGCTTGGAGCGAGCCTTTTTCGCTCGGCTCTGGTACCAGATGGTCATGCCGTCAGACTCAAGCCGGTAAAGCCTTTGCTGTCGCCATCCTGGCTTTATTTTCCATAGCTGGGTGCCATTAAGCATGATTTTCACATCTTCATCATCAGACAAGGCTGAAAAGAAGAAGATATTACTTGTAGAACAAGGCTTCGATATGTTCACCTGTATTTACCTTGTCGGATGCTAAAATGTTAGCTTGAAACACAACTCCTAGAATCCTTTGCACTGAAGTAGTACAGCGCAGAGAAGGAATGGCTGTTTAAAGAGAATGGATGAATGGCAGGTAAAACAACTCCCGTATATGTAGGTAACCTCTGTATTCAGCTCTTTGCTTGGAGTTCACTTTTATTAACAGAGATGATGGATTTATTGAAAATGCATAACAGCTGCCAATAAAATGGCGCTGATTTTATCAGTCCACCTTACCTCTCCTACTGGACAAGCTGTGACTCAGATCTGTATGTTTGGTTAAAGATTTCTCTCAGACCACAAAGCGTCTAATTCACTACAAACAGTTTACAGAGCGATAACGCAAATGGATATGAGAGCCACCTGGGAAACCACACAAGCCTGGAGAAAGCAAGGATCTGAAAACACAAACAAGTTAAGGAGAGTGCTCAGAAAGAGAGGGATGGCGTGACTGATCAGATTTCTGAAGATTTTGACCCAAACTTAAGGGCAAGTTGGGAGCCTCTTATAATGGGAACAGGGGTGTGCAAAGCCAGAAATACAACATCAATAGAGTCCTCGAAAGATATAAGAAGTTGTCAGAGGAATGCTGAAATTCTAGTTTTTTTTGTGGACTGAAGCTTTTAATAGCTCTGGCCTGGGTGGCTGGGTTGGGTTCTGGCCTGGCTGATAGAGTTGAATTCTGGCCTGGCTGGTAGGGTTGAATTCTAGCCTGGCTGGCTGGGTTGAGTTCTGGCCTGGCTGGCTGGGTTGAGTTCTGGCCTGGCTGGCTGAATGAAATTCTGGCCTGGCTGGCTAGGCTGAGACCTGGCCTGGCTAACTGGCTGGATGCATTGAGTTCTGGCCTGGCTGGCTGGCTGGACTGAGTTCTGGCCTGGCTGACTAGCTGGTTGAGTTGAGCTTTGGCCTGGCTGGATGGGTTGAGTTCTGACCTGGCTGGTTGGGATGAATACTGCCCTGGCTGGCTGGGCTGAGTTCTGGCCTGGCTGGCTGGGCTAAGCTCTAACTTGGCTGGCTGGGCTGAGTTCTGGCCTGGCTGGCTGGGCTAAGCTCTGACTTGGCTGGCTGGGCTGAGATCTGGCTTGGCTGGCTGGCTGGGCTGCGTTCTGGCCTGGCTGGCTATCTGGCTGCGTTGAGTTTTGGCCTGGCTGGCTGGGTTGAGTTCTGGCCTGGCTGGCTGGGTTGAGTTCTGACCTGGCTGGTTGGGATGAATACTGCCCTGGCTGGCTGGGTTGAGTTCTGGCCTGGCTGGCTGGGCTAAGCTCTGTCTTGGCTGGCTGGGCTGAGTTCTGGCCTGGCTGGCTGGGCTAAGCTTTGACTTGTCTGGCTGGGCTGAGATCTGGCTTGGCTGGTTGGCTGGGCTGCGTTCTGGCCTGGCTGGCTATCTGGCTGCATTGAGTTTTGGCCTGGCTGGTTAGGTTGAATTCTGGCCTGGATGGCTGGGCTGAGTTCTGGCCTGGCTGGCTGGGCTGAGCTCTAACTTCACTGGCTGGGCTGAGTTCTGGCCTGGCTGGCTGGGCTGATTTCTGGCCTGGCTGGCAGGGCTGAGCGCTGACTTCACTGGCTGGGCTGAGCTCTGAGCTGGCTGGCTGGGCTGAGATTTGGCTGGGTCTGAGTTCTGGCCAGGCTGGCTGGGCTGAGCTCTGAGTTGGCTGGCTGCCTGGGCTGAGTTTCTGGCCTGGCTAGCTGTCTGGCTATGTTGAGTTGTGGCCTGGCTGGCTGGCTTGAGTTGTGGCCTGGTTGTCATGTATTACTACTACTTGTTCTGGTGCTGCTTCTTGTGATACTTCATGGTCCTGTGACACATTCAGGCTCCTTGGATCGATGCAAGAGGAGGATCACAGTCAGCAGCGCTAGAACAAGTAGCAGTAATATTTTGCAGCCACCTCCCTGCACCCCTCTGCATATAAGGTGGGAAAGTGCTTCTAAAGAGGGTTAGCATGGTGGGGGTTCTTACATGCACACTGCATTAGTTATTTCTGACCTCTGCAATCTGCATTGCTAATTATTGACCATAAGGAGGAAAGGGTGACCATGTAGTGGATAATTTCATAGTTATCCTGTGGCGCTGTCAACCATACACTTTACTGGCAGAATCAAGAGAAAAGAATTACAATAAAGAAAATGAGATGAGGGAAGGCACATGGCTACCTAAACGTGTACCATTTCAAAAGTGGACAGTTTTCTGGTTTTGCCTGGATATACACTTTTAATACATAAGGAAAATGAAGTAAGATTTTGATCAAATCAATCTTGCTGGACAGTCCAAGCAAGTATAGTGATCACAGACTGTACATTTTTAACCATTTGACTTATGTTAACACCCCCCCCCCCTTTTCCTATACGTAGGTATAAATATCCCATGGTCAGGATGTCCATAAAGTCAGAATGGGGTTATCCTAATATATATTGAGCAATTCTTGTAAGGACTACTTGATACAACTTCAAGAGTAGTTTATAATTAGGTTCAGAAGCATAAGTATTAATAGACCTCTTGCATGTGGTTTTCTGGATCTGCTTCCACTTCCAAACCAGTAACCAAATCAGATTCCTCTTTTAAATTGTAATCCAACAATGTGCCAGGTAAACGAATGCAGGAAGTAATTGGGAAATCAGACCAGAAGCAGAAGTGTTTCTTATTATTTAATGGCCAGTTCAAACAGACATTGATACTTTTCTCGTCCAAGGCAAAGGGACATTGTCTCCTGAAACTGATACCACCCCCATCAAGGTATACTCACCGATATGTACTCCCTCACAATGTGCCTGTTCTGTTGGAGAGCAGAGTTTCCAGTTATAGCAGTACAGGGCTTACAGGTATTGGGAAGCATGTAACTTCCCTATGTGACAGTGCTTTGGCCTAAGCGGGTAAATGCTGAGCCTGAACACTGTCACATGGAAGGAAACAGTGATGTTACCCATCTAAGTAAGATCTGACACCATTCGCCACTGGCATTTACTTTGAATAAGCTCATAAATAGGTCCCAGGTGGTTTATTACATAATGTGTTAGTATGCATCACATACTAGCTTATTAAGACAGACTTACCTGTCAAAGGAAGCCCTCCAGCGCTGACCTGTCACTGCTTTTGGTGCTTCCATCTTCGCCTGGCTTTCCTTCTGTGTTTGTGCTCTCCAACTGCTTGAATGGCCAAGCCGCTATGACATCACTCTTGTGTATGTGCACGACAGTGTTGCCAACCGCCAGTAAATTTAGTGACAGTTTGTAAAAATCAGATTTTTACAACTGTCTATAAATATCAGGGTCTGATAATTTGTCATGCTGTGTTGACTTTTTAAGTGTAAACCGGGCAAACTACTTGATATGGGTATTGTCCGTGTTTCCATGTTGTGTTTAAAGATCAATTGTCTTAGTTTTTAATAGGAGTTCAGTTATTTTTCAGGTTGGCAGTAAAAAAATGTGCTCCGCCAGTAAATTTTCCATGTTTTGCCAGTAAAAAATGCTGAGGGAGGTTGGCAACACTGGTGCACGGGAGTCAGAATTACGGCACAATGCCCTCTGCAATCAAAGCACAAGCAATGGGGTTGATTTATTAAAATGGGAGAGCGCAAAATCTGGTGCTGCTGTGCATGGTAGCCAATCAGCTCTAACATCGGGTTGTTCAATTAAGCTTTGAGAAAAAACCTGAAAGCTGATTGGTTTCTATGCAGAGCTGCACCAGATTCTGTACTCTTCAGTTTTTGTAAATCACCCCAGTGTGTCCCAATGCAGAGTTACTGTGCATGTATGACATCTTCAGCTGGAGCCGACATCTAAATCTACTAAACAGCTTAAGAAGATTTTAAAGGTATGAGGACTCAGTGGGTAATAAGAAGCCTGGGACATTAGGATAAATCAGAAATCTGGTATAGGTCATATGTAACACTGACCTTTGCAGTTTCAGTCCCTTTCAAAAACCAATGTAAGTGTGGACATATTGGTTGAATAAATGGCATGACGATGTATGGGAAGGGGGGGGGGGGGATACTGTTGGGGTGATGGTTAGAGACGATTGTTAGTTAGACACAAGTATGGTTGTTTAGACCCTGTGTGGTCAATGTGCTCCAAATTGTTGGCACCTAATTATTACAAAAACAAGAAAATGAGATTTATAAAAAAAAAAAAAAAAGATTTTAAAGGTATTTTCAGGGAAGACAAATTTCAAGCTTTAATATAGGGGGATATGCAAAAGTTGGTTCTAATACTGATTTAAATCGGAGTTCCGCCCTGTCATGATATCACGTGCTGGACACATGAAAAGCTGTCAACCATTTTGTTCAGACAACGCCATGACAGTTTTAACCTAACAAACACCCAGTGCAGAATACCTCACACACCCCCTCCTCCCTGTTCTGTGTGAAATTCCAAAAAGCCACTTTAAAGAAATTGTTATCTTAGCTACATGAGCCAGGATGTCTGTTTCTGCTAGGCTGCTAATAAAAAACCTACCGACCATGGCATCAAAGAGGCTCAGAATTTACGAGGGTCGTAAACAGGGACACAGAGCACAGTGACCTCCCAGCGATCCCTACTTCATGCCTAAAACTTAAAGAAATATACCCACAGTTCATGACTCCAGATAGGAGCGTAACATATTAATAACACGTGTATATCTGTATGCGGGAAGGCATACCGATTTAAACTAACTCAAACATCGATGTATTCCCTTATAAGGGAACCCACGGATAGATTATCCTCTTCCCAGGGTCACAGAAGGCTGTCATGTTTAGACTTGTTGGAATGCAAAATTCATACTGGACTATAATTGATCAGCTTCAGGAATGTACCTATTGCCAAATATGAATATCGGTACAGAAATTGAATACCAGGGAGGGTCGTTATTCCATGGTCTGCCCCAGACAGCCCATGGGCCATCCTTACCCATGTGAGTGGTCAGGGGCCTATGGCCCCACCCCTTTGCTTCTAGAGAAAAGGGGAATAGACAGGACAGTCCTCAGTTCTCACCTTACCATCAAAGAACAAACATCCAAGAACCCATGGACTCATCATCGAATCTCTGATTGATCACAGATATTTAAAAGCAAGTAACTTTTCTGTCTTATCTCTTTGCTGCTGTATATTATGTCTCTTATTGCTCTATAACATTATTTTTCTGTAAATATTTTACTGCACCGCACTACTACTACTGACCTTTTCATTATTAAACCTTATGCTGAAAAGTGTTAACCTTGTCCCTAAAGCTCTTAACGCAAGCTATCACAAATCTGTTCCTTTGAAGAGCGCTACTGTTTAAGATAACTGATCTGAATATTCCTGTCTGTGGTGACAGCGTGTGTTACAGGTGGTTATTCTAAAATCATAATTGGTATTGCTAAAATTCCGAGTTCCTCTGCTTGGTCCAAAGAAGAGGTGGTGGCAGAGAAAGGGTTTATTGTTTGAATTAGCCCGGTAACAATCGCTCTCAGGCGGCTGGCACTTAGACGGTGGTCCCACAAGCTGGGAAATCTTTGTGCTGGAAGCAGCTGAGAGTGGTATTGTTATGTTAGTGACAAGCGTGGTGTGAGATCAGGGGGGTCATCGGTCACACGTCAGTGAGGAGGGCAGTGATCTGATACCAGTGTTCGTCACATACCCAAAAGTGGAACTTCCGCTTTAAGGCCTCCTCCCCGGCTCCTGTTTGTCAAACTGAGCTTTTGGGGAGGAGGGGGGGAGAAGGTACCCGATTTTGACAGGTACCAGTTCCCACTTCCGTTCCAGTCACCTTAGGTGATCAGAAGCGGAACTTCTCCTTCCAAAGTCTTCTGGGACACATGAAAGGTCCTGGAAGACTTCAGGACCAGTCACAGAGCGCAGCGCCGCTTGCGCATGCGCAGTGGGCACCCGGCTGTAAAGCCACAAGCTGTTACAGCTGGGTGCCCATAGTTCAGATGCCGGGGCCACCGAGAGAGGACATGGAGAGAACACGGCTGGGGTCAGTGCACCGCTGGACAATGGGACAGATGAGTGGCTGTTTATTAAAAGTCAGCAGCTACACTTTTTGTAGCTGCTAACTTTTAATAAACAAAGAAATGACTGGAACTCCGCTATAAGCTCTTTTCAGGTTTTCCTGTTTGCAGAGCTTACTAGCGCAAGCTAAAACACCGATGCACAAGTCAAAGCAGTGACTTCACCCCTTACTTCTTCCTTCCTTTAGGTGGCTTCATACCAGGTTTCAATCAGAGAGTCTCAAAGGAAACAGCTTTTGCTGTCCTCTCTCTTTAGAAACCTCATAGTGCTCTGGGAATCCAGTGCCATGGGTGTGACCTCTGTATTAAAGAAGAAGTAAAGTCTTCCTCTTTAATCGTACCTTCAGGTAAGCCTATAATATGGCGCATGCGCACTGAAGGAACGGTCCGCTCGTGCTATTTCTTTAGGGCCCGTGCCGTGACCGGCGGCTCCCGCGCGCAATGACAATCACAGCGCCAGAGCCTGCGAACCCAGAAGTAACTCCAGGAAAGATGTCAGCCCTGTCAGCGGTGTGCCAGCGCCGATTCAGGGCATCCTTCTAAGGTAAGTATTTCATAATGAGCTAGTATGCCTTTGTCTTGCAGGGTTTTTTCCTTTTTTTTTTTTTAAATGGGTTTACAACCACTTTAAATATTTATTTATAAAACAAATATATATGTGGTAAAAACAGATATGAACCACCAGTTAAAAATGTATAAGCTTAAAAAAAATTAAAATTGACACAAATGAATTTAAAGAAAAAAATCGTAATCCATGCATATTTAGATTGCAGTTCTATATGTTTACAAGATCAGCCATATTTGCTCATTACATACTAAGCAGTTACTTGGAGGTGGAGAGAGAATCCTCTGTAACAGGTAATCACCGATTTAGAATATTCCTCTGCACCACTCTTTAGATACAAGATAATGTTAGCATAAGTATGGCTGCTGCAGTACAGCCAGGCTTGTGCCGGAGGTGGATGCTGCCTGTGTGAACATTCTGGCCCTGTCTCATAGGTGTGCACCCCAATGCTCAAACACTAATGCTTATCTTTGGAACCTCAGTTGCACTGGACAGTGAATGAATGGGAAGTGCTCTGTGCTGAACGGCTTCCTGTTAATCACAACCCAAAGCAGTTATAAATGAACACAGTGAGTGAGTATGTTCACTGTGTTCATTTAGAAAAGGAAGGGGACATTACATGACAGGGGCGTAACGATAGGGGTTGCAATTGCAACTGGGCACCATGGTCCTTGGGGCCCGTGTGTCTCCCTTGTACACCTGAATAGGAGAGATGGCGGGGTGGCATTTAGAGGAACCAATCTCCTCCATTTTCCTCTATCCAGTTTACTTGTCTTCTGTTGTTCCCAGGGTCCCTGTGTGCATCGCTGGTCCCCCCACAGAGCTGCTGTCTTCCCCCCTCCTCTCTCCTGCCAGCTGCTGTAGAAGATGTGTCATGATGGAGAGATGGGAACGGGTTGGTAAATTTGTCATTTACTGGCTCCTTCCTTTTCTGAATGGACAGAGTCAGTGATTGGTACCAATTGATTCATTCATAACTGAAGCATAGTAAACTGTTTTTACTATACTTCCATTTCTGAATGAATGGGAGGCTCAGTGCACAACTATTCCTGTCCATTCATTCTGTACAGCTGAGGTTACACAGATTGAGATTGAGGGCTGAGGTTTGTTTAGACCCCTGATATCTCATCAAAGCCCCCCAACAGAGCTCCTAAAAATTGTAAAAAATTGTAGAAATAAAATAAAATGAAATGGTAAAAAAAATAGTAAAATTAAAATAAAAATTAAAAACTACTGACACCAGTGAGGGAACTATCAGGATTGCAAAGGTTGCAATTGTGACCGGGTCCTGGCATTTCACCACCATGGGGAGGCCCGAAGATGGCAGAAAGGAGGCCCGCTGCAGAACTGCAGTAGGGTAGGGAGATCATGCCATATTGGGAATGACCTAGCAGGGAGGGGGAACCGAGTGAGCTGCAAGTGAGTGGTATAACTGATCCCATCCCTCAATATCAGCACTGCCACTGATCCCATCCCCCCCACACCATCGCTGCTGCCACTGATACCCTTCCCCCCACCCACATCGCCACCACTGATACC
>BLSH010012269.1:755349-771305 GCA_018402905.1 Glandirana rugosa
TAGTTAGTTGAAACCATGTTGGTTTTTCGTTTATGATTGTTTCTTTGACTTCGCGATGGAGGGATTTTACATTTTCTGACGCTCTTGAATTTAGAGTTCTCTTCTATTTACACTTATACACATTATTGGATTATTATTGTTATTACCACCACTGTCTTCCTTCAAGATTCACTGTTAGGGTGGTCACTTTATCAAAGCTCACATTTGTTTGTATATTTAATATCATTGTCTACCACTGTCACTTTATCATAATTGGCACTTTATTGATTTTTAACCCGATATTGGGGGTCACCACCATTATTGTTATTATTAGGTTATTACACATATTCACATTTATCTTCTCTTGAGATTTAAGTTCTCGCAGTCTTTTACATTTTAGGGAGGTAGCGCTTCAGTTTCTTTGTTAGTATTTGCTTTTTGGTTGTACCAAAGTTGATTGATCAGTCAACTTGGTACATTCAGCCTGCCCGTTAACTGTTTGAATCTTGGCCGGTTTCTGCTGAACCCTCCAAGATTTGAACCTTGTATGGCTGGCCCAAAAGACTTGTTAACTTTCTACTGAAGTATTGTATTTTTTTGTTTTTTGGCTTTGTACATGGACTTTAGAACCAGTATCATTACACAATTGGTATCTATTAGTGCAGAATTCCTATTTGTCCTATTCCTATTCATATGTCCCCAGGAGGACCCATGCTGAGATTTTGCCTTCAGGCCTTCACAACGTCCTAAGAAAGCATTCACATGCAACAAGCTAAGGATGGAGATGGCTATTGTCCTCCATGGCCAGACCTAGTGAAACACGTTATTTCATAGGACACTTGGAGCTCCGTAGGATGTAAACACTTATCAGTCCTGGGTGGGCCAGACAGTAATGGCACCACCTTACTCCAGTCTGTGATATGTAAGTTATGTTGGGAACTGGCTGAACTGGAGGAGGGGGAGGTGGCAGAAGCCACATTTCAGCAGTAAAAATGCACTTATCTTTTCAACGGCACAAGCAATGGCACTCACAGCTTCCTTATGACATTTTCATAAAGACAAGGCTTAAAAGCTATGCGTCCTCCAGCACTCCCAGTGTACCCAAGATGGCTATCATTCTGTATGCCTGGATCTGCCACATGCAGATGATATCTCTGGATGCTCAGAGGGTTAGAAGACAACACACCACTCTGGTCCTGGGAACACCAAAATGAATACAGAACAGAAAATAGCACTAACAGATGCTAATTGTGTAAAGACTGCACTCTATACACTGCAGTTCTTTTGGGGTTGATATGAACTGTACTATAACAGAACAGTGGTCCCTAAACTGTGGCCCTGGGGTCAGATGCGGCCCTTTGCTTGCCTTTATCTTGAGGCATTATTCCTCCCACTGACATCAACAATGGGGCATAATTCCTGCCACTGACACCAACAATGGGACATAATTCCTGCCACTGACACCAACAATGGGGCATAATTCCTGCCACTGACACCAACAATGGGGCATAATTCCTGCCACTAACACCAACAATGGGGCATAACTCCTGCCACTGACCCAAGCAACGGGGCACTATCCTCCATTCCCAGTTATGTATAAACATGTCAGACAGGAGAATCTCAGCAACGCTACCCCACTGGTTGAATAAGTGACATCGTTGCCAGATATTATTTCATGCCCTTTTGTAAGTGTAACTTTTAGCCACTTCAAGACCGCCCGCCGTCATATTACGCCCGCGGTCGTTTGAAGTGGAATACCATTGCTATGGTAGTAGATAGCTACCATAACCCCCGGTATCGTTTTTTTCAGCAGGCGATTCTGTGTATGATAAAAGTGGTCTTAGCGGAGGATTCACCACGAGATCACTTTGATCCCCCCCTCCCGCCGCTTTGCAGTCATCTCCGCTGCTTACCGGACCCGCCGCCAGTGGAGGAGATGATCGGGTCCTCTCCCCCCAGTGTCCGTGAGCCCAGCGAGCAGCTGAAGCCATAACATGGCAGGGCGGAAGCGACGCCACAAGTCACTTCCGCCCAATGCTCTTAAAGGGCCAATTTTTTTTTCACTGTCATTTTTTTCAAATAATTTTTTTTTTTTTTTTTTTGCATTTTACTGTAAATATGAGATCTGAGGTCTTTTTGACCCCAGATCTCATATTTACGAGGTCCTGTCATGATTTTTCTATTACAAGGAATGTTTACATTTCTTGTAATAGGACTAAAAGTGATCACATTTTTCTTTAAAAAAAAAGAACAGTGTAAAAATAAAAATGTAAAATAAATAATTTTAAAAAAGTAAAAATTTAAAGTGCGCTGTCCCCGCGAGCAGAAGCAAACGCATACGTAAGTCCCGCTCCATATGAAAACGGTGTGCAAACCACACGTTGGGTATCGCCACGATCGGTAGAGTGAGAGCAATAATTCTAGCACTAGACCTCCTCTGCAACTCAAAACTACTAACCTGTAAAAAATTTTTAAACGTCGCCAATGGAGATTTTTAAGTTTGTCGCCATTCCGCGAGCAGACGCAATTTTGAAGCATGACATGTTGGGTATCATTTTACTCAACGTAACATTATCTTTCACAATATGGAAAAAAATTGGCCTAGCTTTACTGTTGTCTTATTTTTTAACTCAAAAAACGTCATTTAAAAAAAAAATAATAATCGCGTTTGTAAGACCGCTGCGCAAATACGGTGTGACATAAAATTTTGCAACGGCCGCCATTTTATTCCCTAGGATGTTAGAAAAAAAATATATAATGTTTGGGGGTTCTAAGTTTTATAGCAAAAAAACTTGGTTTTAACTCGTAAGCACCAAACTCCAAAAAGAGGCTCGGTCTTAAAGTGGAAACCTTTTATTACATTTTTGCAGTTTTACACTATGAGGCTTTTTTTTCCTTGTCTATACATGAATTTCAATCTATGGAGTTCTATCTAAGATTTTAAAATGTGAATAGCCCGTTTGAATACCACACCTGAAGTATCCAAGCAGTTGAGCCCAAAGCATGGGCGTCCGCAGGTAGGGGCAAGGGGGGGGCAATTGCCCCCCCTGGCATCAGGGATCGGATCGGGGGTTCCCCAGTAGGTCCTTATCCTCTTGAGCCATGTATGCAGTTTCTGACAGTCTCTTGGGCCATGTCCACTGTCTCTGACCATCTCCTGTACCATGTCCACAGTCTCTGACTGTTTCCTGTACTATGTCCATAGCCTCTGACCATCTCCTGTATCATGTTTGCAGTCTCTGACCAACTCCTATACTATGTCTGCAGTCTCTGACCGTGATAATGTAATAATGACATTGTCAAAAAGGGGCAGAGCATGGATGACCTTAAAATTATGCCCTCCCCTGAAAAAAGTTCTGCGGACGCCCATGGTCCAAAGCCTCCCAGAAATATACAGCAACTAAGGAGCCATCATCCAGCCGAGTTTGTGCAACAATAAGACGACTTTGATCCCTGTTATGGGGGTCCACCTCTTCTGGTAAGGAGCCACCTTGATTAGATGGAACGTCATATTATACAGCATAGAAGATTGCTTATATAGTTACATAGTTGGTCAGGTTGAAAAAAGACACAAGTCCATCCAGTTCAACCAAAAAAATAAATAAATAAATAAAAAATGTATATACATATACACACACACATACAACCAAATAATCCCATATACAATCCTTCACCCACAGTTGATCCAGAGGAAGGCAAAAAACCCCAGCAAAGCATGGATCCAATTTGCTATAACGGGGGAAAAAATTCCTTCCTGATTCCCCGAGAGGCAATCGGATTCACCCTGGATCAACTTTACCTAAAGATGTTAGTACCCAGTTATATTATTTACATTAAGGAAAGAATCCAGGCCTTTTTTAAAGCAATCAACCGTGCTGAAGCCATAATTTATAGACAATGTGCAGTTTTTCATGTTTTTTTTGTCTATTGGGGAGATCCATACAGAAATTGTGTGCAAGAATATTTCCCTTTGTAATCATAAGCGATTATATCCAAGAAAAATAACTTTATTTGACCTTTCACGTGTTTGTTACACTTTTTGGAACATTGCAGGGTTTTTTGAAACCTTTTCTGTTAGATTATACATTGTTTATGCACTAGTCACTTTATTTGATTTATTGTATACCTATACACAGCCTTCACTTACCAAGTCACATTGTTACATTGTATGCAATTACACATAGCCTCACAGGCCTTTTCATTCATTTATTAGGGTCCTTTCACACATACGGACCATTTGTCCGTTTTTCATCCATCCGTTGACGGATGAAAAACGGACATCAATGCATCTCTATGGAAAAACGGATGACAACTGACGATCATTCATTTCCATCCATTTTCATCCGCTTCCGTCAGCATCCGTTTTTTCGAACGGATGAAAGTCCTATTTTTCATCCGTCAAAAAAACGGATCGGACGAAAAACGGATGTAAACTGACGAACGGTCAGTTTTTCATCCGTTTTTGCATTGGTAGTGGATATAAAAAAAAACTGATGAAAAACTGATGAACTGATGAACGGTCCGTGTGTGTGAAAGGACCCTAAAGTGGAACTTCTGCATTAAAGGAAGGCGACCCCCTGATATTCCACAATTGGCATGTCTTTTTTTTGGGGGGGGGGGCCCTGTTTTCACAGGCTCCCAGGTCCCAATTCCTCTCCTGGCGCTAAGGAGCTGGTAGGAAGTTTACCTTCCCCCCCCCCGGCGATTTTTTGGGACACGTCACAGGTCCCAGAAGATACGCTGGCCATGCACAATGCACGCCCAGCTTTAAAGCCGGCACCGGGTGAAGAAGGGGGAGAAGAGCGACGCTGCAGGTGGCCGCATCGCTGGAGCCTGGGACAGGTGAATGTCTGATTATTAAAAGTCAACAGCTACACTTTTTGTAGCTGCTGACTTTTAAAAGGGTGGAACTCCGCTTTAAGTCACATTGTTTACATAGGAATAGTGCACCATTTTTTACATTTATTCAATGGGGCACTATGCCTTCCACTGACACCAACAATGGGGCATAATTCCTGTCATTGACACCAGCAATGGGGCACTATGCCTTCCACTGACACCAGCAATGGGGCCTAATTCCTGCCACTGACACCAACTATTTCTTCCTGTTATACCAAAGATCGGGCATTGTTTACTCCCACGGGCCACAGTCTGGCCCCACTAAAGTCTGAAGGACAGTAAACTGGCCCTTTCTTTAGAATGTTTGGTTACCCCTGATATAGAGAATGCACACCTCCCAACTTTTTTAGATGGGAAAGAGAGACACCTATTGGCAAAAGTCTATAGGCATAGGACACACACCCTGCCACGCACCCTAAAGGACAATTGTACAAAAAGAAATATGATCAATTAACCTTCCGGACTGCCCCAAGCAGATATACTGCGGCAGGGTGGCCCTCTTGCACAAAATCATGTACCTGTACGTGATTTCATGCACTGGGTCTGAGGCACACACGCTTTGCCTTGAACACAACGGGAGCCAATCAGCAGGTCTGGTGGACGCCAGCACCCGGTGATCGTTCTCAGGAGAGGCAGAACTGCAGTCTGTCTATATAAACAAGCAATGAGGACTGGTGGTTGTCTCTTTTTGGAGAGGGTCTCTCGGTCAGTCGGCCATTCAGACCTGCATTTACCCCATCTAGGTTGCGGAGCGGTGGCTTCTATCATGTCTCCTGCTCCTTTGCATCATGACGGCTTCGTCCATTCTTCTCCTCCCTCCTCCTCCTAGGCATCCAATAGGATTACCTGTCCTTCCAGCCAATTGGGCGATGGGTCTCAGGACCCACTTCCTGATTGGCTGGGAGGAGGATCAGTGTGACAATAGCGAATAATCATTCGCTATTGTCAAACAACTGGGTGGACTCTGCACCCCAAGCCCACCCTTTTTTGAAGCCTATTAGAGCCTCTGGCTCTAATCCCATGCTTCAAAAAAAACACCCTCCCCATTGGAATAAAGGGGGTTGATTTACAAAAGGAAAATCCACTTTGCTCCACAAGTGCACTGCTAGTACTCCACAAGTGCACTTGGAAGTGCAGTCGCTGTCGATCTGAGGGGGAAGATCTGAAATGAGGGGAATCTCTGCTGATTTTATCATCCAATCATTTACAAGCAAAAATGCTGTTTTTTATTTTCCTTGCATGTCTGCCTCGGATCTAAGCAAAGCAAGTATACAAAAAAGGAAAATGTAAATAAAGAGAAAATCCACAAAAAAATTAATAAATAAAATTATATATATATATATCCATTCCCCATAGATGGGAAGATGGTTGCATATAGAGCAAGGAAGTGGCAATGGATTTTTCTCTGGGAGTATAGTAAATGGCACCACAAAATAAATTAATAAAAACACATTTATTATTCACTTGACCTCCCGAAGATTTTACTCCCTTCATGACCAGAGAATTTTTTGCTGTGAAGCACTGTGCTACTTTAATTGATGATAGCGCGGTCATGCAGCACTGTACACCAAACTTAATTTATGACATTTTTTTTTTACACAAATAGAGCTTTCTTTTGGCGGCATTTGATCACCATTGGATTCTTTTGATCTTTTGTGATATCAATGAAAACAAAAGATGGAAATTTTTGAGAAAATTTTTTTTTTTACGGCTATAAAACATATGCAATAAAAATGTTAAAAATAAAATTTCTTCATGAATTTAGGCCAAAATGTATTCTGCTACATGTCTTTGGTAAAAAAAAAAATCCCAATAAGTGTACATTATTTGTTTTTTGTGAAAGTTATAGCGTATGGTATAGATACCGGATTTTTTAAATTTTGTTTATACTGTGATAGTGTGGCGGGCAATCTGACACTAGCTGATGCTGGCTGGGAGGTACACTAACTGACATCAATAGTGACACTAATACAGTGATCAGTTATAATACTATACAATGTCACTGCACAAATGCACTGGCTATGAAAGGTTTAACATCTAGGGGGCAATCAAGGGTGTGCCTAACAATGTGTAATGTGTGCGTTATGTGGTGATTTTACTAAGCGATCTTGCTGTTTTTTTCCCTGCTTTGCAGGGAATGAAAAAACAGCAAGATCACCTGTCACTATTCGGAGCTCTATGTTGTTTTCATTCCCTGAATGACAGAGCCAATCAGCGGGTGCCGGCAGTCAATCAGTGGCCAGCACCCACTGATCAGCTTGTGCTGGGACTAGTCATAGCACAGCCAGGGCACATGTGTGCCCCCTTCCCAGAAGTACTGGATCACGTTACGTATACATAGGTCTGCGCAGCCTATTGCACCCCAAAGCTCAAACACACATGCTTTCTCTGCAGACTCAGCAGCACGGGACGAAGAATGAATGGGAAGTGCTCTATGCTGAGAGGCTTCCTGTTCATTCACAAACTGGAGCATAGTAAACACAGCGCTTCAGTATTGTATGAACACAGTGAGTGAGTTTGTTCACTGTGTTCATTTAGAATAAGAAGGGGCCGGTAAATTATATATTGACTAGCCCTTTCCCCTGCTCTCCATCCTGAAACATACCCCTCAGGAGCTGCGGGGAGAGAAGAGAAACCAGCAACACTGTCGGGGGGGCAACAACACAGGGGTAAGCCTGGGCAGTAGGGAGTATTGGCACCTGGCACACCCCCTGCACATGCCTATGATCACATATCAGATACATTGAGCCCGCTTTGCCGCCATAGTTGTAAGTGAAGCGATCAGCAAGCGGTTACACAAATATTTAAATCATATATAGCACCATATCCAATGTTTGCAAACTAGAGTTCACTGGTCTTTTTCCATTTCATAATGTACATGTCATCTCAACGCGTTTCGAATGCTTTGGGCATCTTCATTGAATATTCCCTCCTGGTATTGAGTATCCTTACTCCAGCAAACCATATAGGAATTCTGTGATTGTATACTATTGGGTTCTTCTATACGGGTAATGAGGTGTTTTATTGAGTTTGGTTCTCATTATCTGCTTTTATGTTATTTTGTTATAGCATTCATGTTCAAATGTTACATTTGTGGATAATGTTCCCATGTGCTCCTGAGGAAGATGTCCAAGGCATTTGAAACGCGTTGAGCTGACATTTGGGTGTTGAAATGAATAAAGAACTCTACTTTGTAACTATTGGATATGGTGCTATATATGATTTATATATGTGAATAATACATTTTGTGGTGCCATTTACTATATGCCAAGAGAAAAATCCATTGCTATAAAAAATAATTTTGCTCTATATGTATTTTCAGATGTGGACATATGGAACAGAAAATATTTATCCAATTTGTATGTACTAAGATTGATGCATAGCTGTGTTAAAAACATTTGTATCATTAAAAAAAAAAAACATTGTCAGTGTACAGCCCCTTTACTACGTGACTAACTTAAAGAAAAAAATGAGCGACCTCACCTTGCTGTGTGACGGTGACCAAGGCTGAATAAGTAGACAAGAAGGAGCAATTTCCATTTGGAATGCTGCAAAACACACAGAAGTGCAATATATAATAAAACAAACAAAATAACAGGCAGTAGGTTATACACATAAAACATATCCAAAGTAAAAATCATTCATTGCCCATGGCCCACCCTTTTCATTACCCTTCAAAACATGGATACAAACCAGACTTCCTGTATTTTCTAAATGAATATGTGGAACAGTGTTAAAAAAAGAACATTTTTCACAAACCTAATAATGTAAAAACCTCTGCCCAATAAAAAAAAATGTTTCCATTATTACATATAATCAATTTAACCTGTAGAGATCCGCGCTATAGACGAAAGACGTCTACAACGCGGATCCGAATCTCCGGGAGGACGTCTATAGACGTCCGCCCCTTTACACGCTCCCTGCGCGCACTCACAAGCGGCGGCGGGCACGCACGCGCGGCCGCCGCACTCTGCGTGGGCGTGCCCGCGGGTCGGGCGGACTCGATGTCCGCTCCTGACCCGCGATCACCTTACAGAGCTGTAGAACGGGGAACCGCCGATGTAAACACGGCGGTTCTGTGAGAGGGGGACAAGCAGATCTACTGATCCCTGACACTGGGATCAGTTAGATCTGTTATGTCCCGGCCAACCCATCCCCCCCACAGTTAGAACACACCCAGGGAACATTTGTTAACCCCTTCACTGCCCCCTGCAGGTTAACCCCTTCACTGCCAATGGTATTTACACAGTAATCAGTGGACATTTACATTTCTGATCGCTGTATAAATGTCATTGGTCCCAAAAAAGTGTCAAAAATGTCCGACATGTCCGCTGCAATATCGCAGTCCCAGATCGCCGCCATTACTAGTAAAAAAATAATAAAAACGCCATAAATCAATTCCCATAGTTTGTAGATGCAATAACTTTTGCGCAAACCAATCAATAAACGCCGATTGCGATTTTTTTTTTTACCAAAAATACGTAGAATATAAATCGGCCAAAACCGATGAATAATTGTTTTTTTTATTTTTTATTTTTGGATATTTATTAGAGCAAAAAGTAAAAAATATTGTTCTTTTTTCAAAATCGTCGCTCTTTGTTTGTTTATGGCGCAAAAAATAAAAACCGCAGAGGTGATCAAATAACACCAAAAGAAAACTCTATTTGTGGGGAAAAAAGGACATCAATTTTATTTGGGTACAATGTCACACGACCGCGCAATTGTCATTCAAAATGCGACAGCGCTGAAACCTGAAAATTGGTCTGGGCAGGAGGGGGGTTTAAGTGCCCAGTAAGGAAGTGGTTAAATCACTGAACAACTCTCTGGTCCTGTTTGTTGCAGTATCTCTCATTAACCACAAGATGTCCTCAGTCTTGCAGGTTGAAGGATACTTGCAATCATTTAGCTTGGAAGACCGAGGACATACTATGAGTGCAGGGCGTCATGGACCCACATTCTGAGTGCAGGGATGCAGAGAGTGGCAGTGACATTTTCATCGCTGATGTCAGTGCTGTTGTCTGCATCATTGAGGACCGTTCACTGCTGGGAGAAGACCAGCCTGAAGATTTAGGAGAAAAGGTAAACATATAAAAAAAGCTAAACTTACTAGAATTCAGGCTCGGGGGGGCATCTCAGGGTTACACAGATCTTTTCTGACACCCACAGATCCACCCACAAGCCTAGACCGGCACCCGGCGGCAAAGCCTCTCAGAGAGCCGCTGGGAGCCTGAGCCTGCCGCTCCCACCCCCTCCACAGCCCAGCTCTCCAGTGAGCTCGGAGGTGGGGGTGGGGGGACAGAGAGCCTGTGACTGATGGAGATCTGTGAACCAAGTGATCGGCGGAGTTTGATCGCTCGGTTCTCAGCCTAGAACCTGCAGGGCACAGATGCAGCATCGAACCAATGCTGCATCCAGCTGGGTATGTATGATTTAAAAAAAAAAACTATTCCCATACTTCTCTTTTAATTAAAGCGTAACTCTACTTTTGTTGAGAAAAAAACATTCCCTCTCTGGGTGGTCTGTGTACATTGCAAGGATTATAACAACCTTTGTTGCAGATTCCTACCTTTTGTTTTTCTGAAGAAATCCCTGTATGTTTGTCTGTGCCTCTGTGGTGAGTAGGTCTAATGGGAGTGGTTTCATAATTATCAGTCAGCTGTGCACTTGCTGGGCACTAATGAGGAAAGCTGCTGGGCCTGCATCCCTTTAGACGTGTTCCTATTGAAAATATCTCTCCAAAAATGACATTTTTGTTGCAGGGGATGCCTGATATCTGACTTGTACCTTAGTACAGACTTCTGGGAAAACACAAGCAGGAAATGATGTTTCTGGGGAGTGGTCAGTATACAATCTGTGTACAGAACAACTCCAGGTAGCCATATTGCAATGCATTCTCAGAACTTTACAGCAGCTGCAGATTGAAAAGGAAAGGTATTTTTTAATAACATTCAATTACAATATGACTTGTGTCGCAATTATATGCTCTATATTATTTTTACTTTATTTGCTATTTTTTTCCCCATGAAAGTGGAGTTACCCTTTAACCACTTCCCACCCGGCCTATAGACAAATGACAGCTGGGCGGTGGTTCAGTTATCCTGACTGCGATCGTACGCCTGCGGGGGCATGCAGCACAGCGATCGGTGGTGTGGTGTGTCACTCTGACACACTGCAACTCTGATCGTGGTAAAGAGCCTGAAACTGAGGCTCTTTAACATGTGATCAGCTGTGTCCAATCACAGCTGATCCCTCTGTAAACAGGAAAAGCTGTGTATCAACTTTTCCTCTACTCGTGCTGCCAGATGCGTGTAGAGGAGAGCCGATTGGCTGCTCTCCTAACAGGGGGGTCTGCACTGATTGATTATCAGTGCAGCCTCCCCCTGAGGATGCCCACCCAGGACCACCAGGAATGCCACTCATGGCGACCAGAGATGTGCCCACCCAGGACCACCAGGGATGCCGACCCAGGACCACCAGGGATGCCAGAAAGAACCACCAGGTGTGCCCAATAGGGATGGCACTCAGTGTGTGATGCCTGCCAGTGCCTCCTTATCAGTGCTGCATAACCATGCCATCTCTCAGTGTGCATCAGTGCCCACCAGTGCCACCTAGCAGTGCCCATCGGTGCCACCTATCATTGCCATCCATCAGTGCCACCTATCAGTGCCCAGTGCCACCTGTCAGTGCACATCAGTGACGCCTATGAGTGCCCATCAGTTACGCCTATGAGTGCCCATCAGTGCTGAATATCAGTGCCCATCAGTACTGCCTTTCAGGGTCCATCAGTGTTGCTTATACAGTGCCTCATCATCAGTGCCCATCAGAGCCACCTCATCAGTGCCACCTCGTCAGTGCCAATCAGTACTGCCTGATCAGTGCCGTCAGTGCAGCCTCATCAGTGCCCATCAGTGAAGGAGAAAACTTACTTATTTACAACATTTTGTAATAGAAACAAAGAAAAACCTTTTTTTTCAACAATTTCTGTGTTTTTTTAGTTTGTTTAGCAAAAAATAAAAACCCTAGTGGAGATAAAATACCACCAAAACAAAGCTCTATTTGTGGGGGAAAAAATGATTAAAATTTTGTTTGGGTACAACGTCATACAACCACGCAATTGTCATTCAAAATGGGACATTGCTGAATGCGGCCAATTGGTCTGGGCGGGAAGGGGGGAAAGTGCCTGGTATTGAAGTGGTTAATGTTGCCATATAGATAGTAACTATACAGATTCAGCTTAAAGACTTTCAGCAGAAGAAGCAATCAAATCCATGCTTATGCTTACAACCATAAGGGAGCTTTTTGATCCTATTATTTTTAAGGTGCAATCAGTCAATCATTTTTTTTCCCATGCACTAAAGTTATACAACTTTCTTTTCCAGACAATTACATTCAGTACATTTAAAAACATCACTGAAATAACAGTAAGTATTGCCTTAATGCAATTGATTGCTGATCCGGTTCAAAAGACAGTAGAATTCGGCATTCACTCACATGAGTAAAAATAATGTACTCCAAAGTAAGCGATTGACAGGCGTGTGTCTAAAAATCACCGGTATAGTGAAGGGTCAGTGCTGAACTGGTATAGAATGCTATTGATTTTCCATATAATATGGTTCAGGCATTTCGCTGCTACGGCACGACCCTAACTGATCCCCTGGGTCACCCAGCTTGGCTGGATCCTCCAAATTTAATGTGAGTTTGTAGAAATTTTAATGCACGAGTAGCTCTTTTTCTTTGTAAATCTATAATACGCAGTGACAATCCATACATAAGCAATCGTTTTTTTGCACCCCACCTTGCAGATTTGCGCCTTCTCCACCACCAAAGTAGACGGTTCTGCCCCTTCTCCATCCTTGTTTGCAGTCAGAGTTGTGACCTAGCCAGGGAATGAAAAGGAGGTCTTAGGGGATTCACACATAGGCTATAGGGAATGTGCTGACATAAGAGTTCCGCTGGGAATAGAGGAATACTATTATCCTCCAGCAGTGCCAGGGCCACACAAGAGTGAATATCTCTTTTTCATTGTAAAGATACAAAAAAAACAAAACAAAAAAGACGAAAACACAAAACAAAATACATAATGGGATTGCCAGGGCTGAATAAAATTGTGCTGTGTCTGGACAATTCTGCCCCACTCTTTATTCCAAAGGCACCTGAAGCTGTCATTTCAGATCTGCCCACACTGCCACCTGTAGGTGAAACCTGGTAAACAGCATTTGTAGTGAATTTGGACATGCATGCAGGGCTGTATTTACCACAGGGCAAAAAGGGGCAGCTGCGTCGGGCCCAGGCATTGTTGTGGGGCCCAATGCAGCTTCCCTTAAACCCGCAAATAGTTGATAAGTGGATTTGGGCGGGCCCAAGAAAAGGTTTGCCCAGGGTCCAATCAATATTAAAGACGGCCCTGCATGCATGCACAGAACATGTTGTAAATGAGACATGAGATTTTAAAATATAGTCCTTACCATATTTTCTCCATGTAAAATATCTGTATTTAGAATTATGCTCTGGGCTTTCAGGAGGCCAGATGCTGAACTGGTGAACCCATGATACATGCTGGGCCCAACAGGTGACAGTCTGATCATAACAGGCAATGTCTTCCACAGCTGTGTCATCAATGGCGACTAACCTCCTGTAAAGGAAAACAAACAAGAGATGTAAGAGGAAAGATGAGAGAGAGAAAACACGGGGCCCAACAAACAGCACAAAGGGTAAAGTCCCAAGACCAAGGGGCTTCGAACCCATAGCAGCCAATGAGAAATCGCATTACTGACAGGCCAGTAAAAGATGGATTTTGTTCGGCTGCTATGGGCGCTGCACTCTGCCCCTCGCACTGTTTATTGAATAAGAATAAAAGAGAGAAATATAGAAAGAGCAAAAAAGAGGATGGGTAAAGGGGGGGCAGTGTAAGGAGAGGGGGCAGACATCAGAAAGAATGGAAGAGTAATAGAGAGAATTTAGAGGAGAACCAGTTGCCGACTGCCTGCCGTGGATTGACAGCGGCAACTTGGCTTGATATCGTCGATTGACGGCGGCTGCGAGATCGCGGATCACTGTGTAGCGGGGGAGCCAGGGAGTGGGTAGGGCGGACCCAATGCCCGCCAGCTACCCGCGTTTGATCCCCGCAGTGACAGAATGGGGATCCATGTGTGCAAACACACAGATCTCCATTTTGAGTGGAAGTAGTGATCGTAGGCTCCCTGTATATCGGAGCAGCGATCACTCTCCTCCCCCAGTCAGCCCAGCCCCCACACAGTTAGTAACTCCTCCCAGGGAACACAGTTAACCCTTTGATTGCCCCCTAGCGTTAACCCCTTCCCTGCCAGCGGCATTTACACAGTAATCAGTGGGGGCTTTTGAGTCGCATTGGGGTTTTGATTTTGAGACACTTTTTCTAGTTAGCCTAGTGGTACGTTTTTTCAAGTGTTTAGGTGGAGGTTAGGGCTTTGTTTTGCATAATGTTGTAGTTTGCTAGTAATACAATTATGTTTGTAAGCGTGTTTGTTTTTGTTTATTTATGTATATATTCTTTCTTATTTATTTTTGTATATATGTAAATTATGTTTTAATAACGAGCTGTATGCTTGTAAGATTTTTAATAAACCAAAATTTACACAGTAATCAGTGCATTTTCATAGCACTGATCGCTGTATAAATGTCAATGGTCCCAAAAGGTGTCAAAAGTGTCCGACATGTCCGCTACAATGTTGCAGGCCCGCTAAAAATCGCAGATCGCTGCCATTACTAGTAATAGATAAATAAATAAAAACCCCATAAATTAATTCTCATTGTTTGTAAACACGGCACCTTTTGCGCAAACCAATCAATATACACCAAATGCGAGTAGGGGGAAGAATATATATCAGCCTAAACTGATGAATAAATTTGTTTTTTTATATATATTTTTTGGATTTGTATTTTAGCAAAAAGCAAGAAATATTTTTTTTTTTTTTTTTCAAAATTTTCGCTCTTTTTTTGTTTATAGCGGTGATCAGGAATGACGCAGAGGGGATAAAATACCACCAAAAGAAAGCTCTATTTGTGGTAAAAAAAGGACGCCAATTTTGTTTATGTACAACGTCGCACGACCGCGCAATTGTCAGTTAAAGCGATGCAGTGCCGAATCGCAAAAAGTGCTCTGGTCCTAAAGTGGGAAATCCTTCTGGGGCTGAAGTGGTTAAAAAGAGAGAAGGGAGGAGGGAAGGCAAAGCAGCGAGAATAGATAGAGAAGATAGAAAGAGAAAAGAAGAGAGAGACAAAGTGAGGCAGAGGAAAAGCAAGAGAAAGCTAGGAAAGGGAGAGAAAGAGGCAGAAAGAGAGAGAGAGAGAGATGGGGAGAAAGCAAGAGAAAATAGGAAAAGAGGGGGGGGGAGAGAGAATGAAAGAGAGAGGAGAGTAAAGGAGGAGAGAGAAAGAGGAGAGAGAGAAAAAAAAAGAGAAAGGGGGTAAAGAGCAGTATTATTTTTGTCAACTAAAATACAACTAAAACAATTCAGATGACTAAAATACGACTAAAACTAAAATGACATTTTAGTTAAAAGACTATAACTAAAACTAAAATGAATTTATATCACAATGGCTAAATTTGTGTCTGTAGATTTTACTTTTCTATATTATATAATGGTTGCCAGTTCTAAAGAAATAATGCAATAAAATGTAACTAAACCCATCAGATTTTTGTTGACTAAAATGCACTGGAGACTTTAGTCGACTAAAATACGACTAAAACTAAAAAAAACAACGCAGGTGACTAAAATACAACTAAAGCTAAAATGGCATTTTAGTCAAAAGACTATAAATAAAACTAAATTGAGATTTGATGTCGAAATGAACACTGGTAAAGAGAAAGAGGAGAAAAGAGTAAAAGAGGGGAGAGAAAGAAATGAGGAGAAGAGAATGAGAGGGATAAAGTAAGGAGAGAGAGAGAGTGGAAAAGAAAGGAAGAAAAGAGAGAGAGAGAGAGTAAATGGGAAAAGAGAAGTAGAGAGAGAGAGGAAAGAGGGAAAAAGAAGAGAAGGAGAGGGGGGAGAAGGAGGAGAGAGAGAGGGAGGGAGAAGAGAATGAGAGAGAGGGGGAGA
>BLSH010012269.1:772068-785662 GCA_018402905.1 Glandirana rugosa
GGGTGGGGGGAGAGAGTGGAAGAGAAGAAAAGGGTGGGGGCGAGAGAGAGAGGGGAGAGAGAGAGAGAGAGAGAGAGGAGAAGAAGAAAAGGGGAGAGGGGGGGAGAGGAAGAGAAGAGGGGTGGGGAGAGAGAGAGGAAGAGAAGAAAAGGGTGGGGGAGAGAGGAGAAGAAGAAAAGGGGAGGGGGGGAGAGGGAGGAAGAGGGGGTGGGAAAAGAAGAGAAGGTGAGAGAGGGGGGTGGGAAAAGAAGAGAGGGGGGGAGAAAGAGGGGTGCCATAGGAAAAGAAGAGAAGAAGGAGAGAGGGGGAGGGGGAGAAGAGAGAGGGGAAAGGGAGGAGAAAAGAAGAGGAGAGAGAGAGAAGCAGAAGAAGAAAGGAAAGGGAGAAAGAAAAAAGAGAAGATGAAAGGAAACAGAGAAAAGAGATAGAGATAGGGGAGAGGAGAAGAAGGGAAGAAAAGGGAGAACAAGAACAGACAGAGGGGAGAACAGGAAAGAGAGGGATAAAGAAAGAAAGGAGAGAGAGAGAAAGGAAGGAAGGGAGAGGAAATGAAAAAAGGGAGAAAGAAGGGCAGATAGAGAGAGGAGAGAAATGCAAGGAAAGAGAGAAAGAAAATACAGAAAGGGAGAGAAAGGGAAGGAGAGAGAGAGGGAGAAAGAAAGAGGAAAAGAAGAGAGAGAGTGAAAAAAGGAGAGAAAGGAGGACAGAGAGGCAGAGAAAAGAAAGAAAGAAGGAAGGGAGAGGAGAGGGAAGAAAAGAAAAGAGAGAAAGTGGGGGTGATAGAGAGAAAAGGAAAATTGAGGAAGGAAAGGGTCTATTTATCAATATTTTCACCATCTTATGTGAAAAGATGTGAAATCTTGGGTGATCATTGGGTAAATTTTGAATGAAAACATTGATAAATAGACGGCAGATATAGAGGAGAGAGAGAAAAAGGATGGATGAAATGAGAAACGCTCCTGAGGTTAAACCTCCCTCTCCTGAACGTGGAAGAATCGTGTTCAGGAAAGGAACATTTTGACCGCCGGCCGTGGGAAAACGCGAAATCGTGGCAAAATCTTTTGCTTTTTCCCGTGGCCATGGCCAGGGTAGGCTGGTGTCCATGCAGTCTTAGAGGTTTTAGAAGCAGATAGTGTTATCCTATGTGTCCATGCACACTATTTTAGTCTGGAAGCGTTTCTGAAGCTTTAGCTTCTAGGAAAAGAAGAAAACTCTGTTTTTGGGGGTGATTTGCCAGCAGGAAAACAAAAAACAGAACACCCCTAACTGCTGCTAAAAGCTGCCACAAACACAGCATTATGAGTGTTTTTCACCCAGCATTTTTCTGACTTTCATTTAGCTTATAGTGTGCATGGAGCCTTAAAGAGAAGGGAGAGAAATAGAGAAAGGAGAGGAATGGCAAGGTACACAAACATGGGCATCTCAGGGTAATGAAGAAAGAACAAAAGGCTCCTGAAACTAGAATTCTCAGGTCTATTTCTGCAACAACTAAAGCAGTCAGTAAATAGTGACTTGGGTACAATAACCATCCAGTGTATCTCACAAATGCAATGTATATCAAAGCAAGTCAGCAGAACAATTCGTCTCAGTTGTTAGAGTCAAGGAACACAGCTATGGGGTTGTCAGCCTGATAAACTGTTTACTGTAACAGGAAATGACAGTATAAACCTCACTAAGCCCATTCATACATAATAGTTCATGAATAGTGGAATGTTACAGTGAAGAATGGAGGAGCAGTGCCATCTAGTGTTCACATAACAGTATTCCAACAAATATACCCAGAGATGTGCAATTTACTCTTCTAATGGTGACTTAAAGCGGTAGTAAACCCGCAAAGCTATTTTTACATACAGGTGAGCCTATAATAAGGCTTACCTGTAGGTAAAAAGAATATCCCCTAAACCTACATGGTTTAGGGGATATTCGCCCTGCATGCAGCCGTTGACATTAACGGTGCATGCGCTCTGACGATCCGGCCGAGGCGGCCGGCAACTCAGAGCTGGCTGCCGGAGTGAAGAACTCCTGCCTGCATGCGCGGGAGTGACGTCACGCGGCTCCGGCCACTCACAGCGCCGGAGCTGCGTACCCGGAAGAAAGAAGAGGACCAACATGTCAGCGTCCTTAGCGCTGACCGACTCGGGCATCGGGGGCCTCGTTCTAAGGTAAGTATTTCATAATATGTTAGTATGCGATGCATACTAACATATTATGCTATTGTCTTGCAGGATTTTTTTTTATTTTTTATTTTTTTAGCAGCGGGTTTACTACCGCTTTAACCACTTAAGGACTGGAAGGATTTTCCACTGTAGGACCAGAGCACTTTTTGCGATTCGGCACTGCGTCGATTTAACTGACAATTGCGCAGTCATGCAACGTTGTACCCAAACAAAATTGGCAACCTTTTTGTCCCACAAATAGAGCTTTCTTTTGGTGGTATTTGATCACCTCTGCGTCACTTCTGATCACCACTATTAACAAAAAAAGAGCGAAAATGTTGAAAAAAAAAACCAATATTTTTACTTTTTGCTATAATACATACCCAAAAAAAAAATGACAAAAAAATATATATTCATCAGTTTTGGCCAATTTATATTCTTCATCATATTTGTGGTAAAAAAAAAAAAAAATCACGATAGGTGTTTATTGATTGGTTTGCGCAAAAGTTGCCACGTTTACAAACCATGAGAATTCATTTACTATTTTTTTTATTGATAATGGCGGCGATCTGTGATTTTTATTGGGACTGTGATATTGCAGCGGACTGTCAGACAGTTTTGACACTTTTGGGACCAATGACATTTATACAGCGATCAGAAATTTAAATAGCCACTGATTACTGTGTAAATGTCATTGGCAGTGAAGCGGTTAACCTGCAGGGGGCGATCTAGGGGTTAACTGTGTTCCCTAGGCGTGTTCTAACTGTGAGGGGGCTGAGCTGTCAGGGTTTTAAGAGATCTAACTGATCCCAGTGACAGGGATCAGCAGATCTCTTACATGCCGCCTGTCAGAACGGGGAACCGCCGTGTTTACATCAGCAGTTCCCCGTTCTTCTTCTCTTCCAGGCAATCAGGAGTAGCCGGCAAACATCTAGTCCACCTGACCCGCGGCTACACTGCTGCAGAGTGCAGCAGGCACAAGAGCGCACCGCCGCCGGCACGCTCCCGCCCGCTAGCCGAGCACGAGCGAGCCGCCGTTTGCAAACGGCGATTTGGGCTACAGCGCCACTCTGTAGCAGTAAATGTACGTGAGCCAGTTAGGGACCCGGTTAAGCCTCGTACTCACGGTACGATTGTCGTACGACCGCGCTTCTGATTTTTTTGTCAAAAGTGTGTTTCCGTGATTTTGTAAAGGGTACTGACTATCCTAAAATTTTTGTTCGACCTGAACTCAACGTCAGAAGTGAAATTTTTTTTTTCCTTTCTGAGCATGCGTAGTCTCGGTGGTACGATTTTTTTCATCTGAAAACCGTACTAACGTAAGGAAAATTGGACGTGGTGTTGTCGTACAACAAAAATGTTCTAGTCTGCACATCCAGCTTTTGTCTGATGAAAAAAGCAAATCGACTGTCGAAAGGAGTGCACTAACGGTAATAATTTTTCACGACAGGCCGTCAAACGACAATTCCCGTCCGAATTTCACATCGTGTGTATGGGCCTTAACTCACCCAACTCTTGTATATGTGGATTTTCTTTCAGTTATTAACCAAGACGTGACATGACTACATCACAAAATATATTCACTTTTACCTCAAGCTGTGTTCATGAACAAACCTTTGTGACTATGCAGCGTCTACTGTGCTCTTCTCGTTGTCCTGTCACACCAGTGTAATAAAAGTGCCTGTATTTGTGCAAATGGAGAATTTTATATACACTCACTGGCCAGTGGTCCCTTTATTAGGTACACCTGTTTAATTGTTTAATAACACAATGTGCTATCACATGGCAGGAGCTCAATGCATTTAAGCATCTAGATGTGGTGAAGACGACTTGCTGAAGCTCAAACCGAGCATCAGAATGGGGAAAAAAGGGGATTTAAGTGACTTTGGCATGGTTGTTGGTGCCAGATGGACTGGTCTGAGTATTTCAAAAACTGCTGATCTGCTGGAATTTTCACACACAACCATCTCTAGGAATTACAGAGAATGCTTTGAAAAAGAGAAAATATCCAGTGAGCGGCAGTTGTGTGGAGAAAAATGCTTTGTTGATGTCAGAGGTTAGAGTAGAATGGGCAGACTGGTTTGAGATGATAGAAAAACAGTAAGTCAAATAAACACTTGTTACAACCAAGGTATGCAGAATACCATCTCTCTGAATGCACAACACAGAACTTTGATGGGCTACAGCAGCAGAAGACCACACCGGGTGCCACTCCTATCAGCTAAGAACAGGAAACTGAGGCTGCAATGCGTACAGGATTACCAAATTGGACAATAGAAGATTGGAAAAACTTTGCCTGGTCTGAGGAGTCTCGATTTCAGCTGCAAAATTCAGATGGTGGGGTCAGAATTTGGTGTAAACAACATGAAAGCATGGATCCATCCTGCCTTGTATCAGCGGTTCAGGCTGGTGGTGTAATGGTGTGCGGGATATTTTCTTGGCACACTTTGGGCCCCTTAGTACCAATTGAGCTCCTTCCAGCAGGATAATGCACCATGTCACAAAGCTCCAATCATCTCACCACTGGTTTCTTGAACATGACAATGAGATCACTGTAATCCAATGGCCTCCACAGTCACCAGATCTCATCCAATAGAGCACCTTTGGGATGTGGTGGAACGGGAGATTCGCATCATGGATGTGCAGCCGACAAATCTGCAGCAACTGTGTGATGCTATCATGTCACTGTAGTGTCCCCCATAGTATAGGTGCTTTTACTTTGTCGATTTTTGGTAGGAGAGGAAAAATCTAGTCAGGCCTGACTGTAAGTGCAGGCCTCAATGTTTTAATCTGGGCTGGAGATGGAGGGAAGGGACACTTCTTGGAGATTTCTTCTCCTTGAGCTGGGAAAGCTCTAGAAGGGGGATGGATGAGAAGGTATCATTTTCTGATGTATGACAAGGAGCTCTGACCAATCCACCACCTGGATTGGCAGGGGTCAGGCTGCCTTGAATACAGCAATCTGCCAGCAGGTGTTAGGAGAGTTTGGGTGGAAGAGATGAAGATGTAGCTGGAGCTGCGGATCAGGCCTCGCTTGGGAGGGGAGCCCCCAGTCTGGGGGGGGGGGGTGAACCTGAGGCCTGGGGCTTGGGTGCAGCCGGGAGTGGGAATCGGCTCCTGGAGTGGCACAGGAGGAGAAGCAGGAGAGCAGCTGAGTTCTACATGGAAGGAGACTCTTTAAAGGATCCACCACATAGTCGGTGAGTGGCGGCCCCTGGGAGTTGGATAAGACGGCTGAGACAGTCTGGGAAGGGAGCAAGCAGTCTGTAGAAGTCAGAGGAGCCAACCAAGTGGAAGGAGAGCCATTAGACCACAGGAGAGGCCGGATGGGTCTGGAAGATGGATGGGCTGGGAGTTGTAGTTCATCCAAGGCCCAGCTAGTACCAATGTACTTAGCTACACAACAGAGAGTCCATGGTTTCAGGGAAGGAAACCTGCGATTCGTACCCACAAAGGGTGGTTCTTAGGCCTTGCCCACGGCTGCAGCAGGCCTCACCATGTGCTAGCTGTGGTGAAGAGGAGGTGTCATGGAGGTCTGATAAATTTCCTTTCGGACCAGGGAAACAAGTGTAACGGTCAGCAAATAGTGTGCTGGAGGAGAAGAAGTGTATATACTGGAGGTGCATATAGAAGGTCCCGTGTATTACGTATTGGGCATCCCACAGTCATCCTTAATCCCTATCCAAGTTTAACCCCTAAATAAAACAACAAAACAAAGTACCAGTCTGTTCAGTGACTCCGGGTGTGTGGAATTCGTGTGATTGAGGGCAGCGGACAGGGGGACCACAACTATCAGCCACTCTTAAGGGAGCACATGGCTACATCACTATGGACCAAAATCTCTGAGGAATGTTTCCAACACCTTGTTGAATCTATGCCATGAAGAATTAAGGCCGTTCTGAAGGCAAAACGGAGTCCAACCCGGGACTACCAAGGTGTACCTAATAAAGTGGCAGGTGATTGTAAATTTAAAAACATATGAACTTAAAAAGTACAATATGATTGACCCAAACGTTTATCATTTCCTTTTAAACCTGAGTATTCAGACTCTGGTATAGCCCCAATCGTGACTGGTTCTCTTTAAGCATAGTACTGCAGTTCTGTTCAACAATGCATTAAACCTAAGTGCGCACAGGGTGTGCCAGGTGTGCCTGGGCACACCCTAATCACCCTGTCTGGTGCAGATTCCCCCTGTTAAGACCCCTGATATTTCACAAAAGCTCCCTAACGGGGCTCCTAAAAAATAGTAAAAATAAAAGAAAAACGAATTGTAAAAAATAATCAAAAATAAAATAATAAAAATAAAAAATACTGACACCATCCATTGCCCTACTGACACTGTCCACTGCCCTACTGACACCAATCTCTGCCCTACTGACACCGTCCACGGACACCATTGGTATATACATATGCACACACACACATATGTGTTTGAGCTTTGGGGTGCACACTGTAATGCAATAGGCTGCGCACACCTATGCTTCTCCGTATCGTAAATGAAGGAGATCTTCAACCCAATGTCCAACCTCTGCCTTCATCATGTTCATATGAGTTTGGCATTATGCCTTTTGGAGCTGTTGTCTGATCCATATATTCCTATGGAAAGTTCACCATTAAATGGGTGACACCCCTACTGAGCAAAAAGCTAAATGAGATGTTCAGAGGGGCCTGAACACACTTTTCATCACAAATTACTTTTTCAAGGGAAGGGAAGTCCTTAGTTGCAAAAATTCTTTGAGATGAAACATGTCAGATGAAGGGGCCAAGCACGCATTTTGTCACATAGATCTTTTTCAAGAGATCCCTTGAAATAGCTAAACATGTGCAGTTCGTTTTGTTCCGATTTGAAATTCAGACAAATTTTTCGTTATTCGGAAATTTGGTTACAGTAGTAAATTCAAATAGGTTTATAATCAAAGTCAAATAGTTTTCGAATCAAATTCAAACTTCCAAAGATAATAAAATATAATAGAAACTAAAGGAATAGAATAGAAAATAGAATAAAGCAGAATATAAAATAAAAGAATAGAATATAATATAGAGTAAAACAGAACAGAATATAAAAGAATAGATAAAATAAAATACAAAATAAAGGGATATAATAGAAAATAAAAGACTAGAGTAAAACAGAACAAAATATAATAGAAAAATAAAAGAACAGAATAAAATAACATAGAAAATAAAGGAATAGAATAAATATAACCATCCTCTGAAATTAAAATTTAAAATAGAATACATATGAAATTAATTCTTCAAACAAAATACATTTGAATTTGAATACAATAGAAAAGAATAGAAAAAATGAGCATAAAAAGAGAATTGAATAGAAAAGAATAGAATAGAATAAAGAATGGAATAGAATAGAAAGAATATAACCTTCTTCTGAAATTCAAATTTCAAATAAAATAAATTTGAAGTAGAATAGAATAAAAAAATAGAATAGAAAATAAAAGAGAATAGAATTTAAAAAAATAGAATAGAATAGAACCATTTCCCAAAATTTGATTAGAATAAATTCAAATTTGAATAGAATAGAAAATAAAAGAATAGAATTGACTAGAATAGAAAAGAATAGAATAGAACAATACAATAGAATAGAAAGATCTTAACCACCTTCCGAAATTTGAATAGAATAAATCTGAATTTGAATAGAATAGAAAATAAGAGAATAGAAAATAAAATACTAGAATAGAAAAGAATAGAATAGAACAAACAATAGAATAAAATAGAAAGAATATAACAATATAACCGTTTTTCCAAAAAAAAATTGAATTTGGGATAGCATAAATTTGAATAGAATAGAAAAGAATAGAATATAATAGAAAAGAATAGAACAGAAAATAAAACAATAGAATATAAAAAAACAATAGAATAGAATGGAATAGAAAGAATTTAACCATCTTCCAAAATTCAAATACAATAAATTCAATTTTGAATGCAATTTGAACGGGATGCAATTCAAATTCAAATGCAATCTGAATGCAAATCAATTAAAATTTTCCAAATTTGGTCAAATTGAACTCAATTCGTCTGAATTCGGAAAATTCAAATCTATTTGAAATCGAATCAACAAAACGAATTCCGGCTGATGACCTCTTACTGTTTTTACAGGACGCGGGCCCGTCGTTACAGGGCACGCTTCAGGTGTTAAATACTTTTTCCAGGGTCACCGGTCTAAAAGTAAATTGGCATAAATCAGTTCTATTCCCCATAGACCAGGCTGCTGTCTCGCATGCCCCACCTGATCTCCCATTACAGTGGGTAGAAACGTTTCGCTATCTAGGAGTGGTTGTCTCGAGAAAGGCGTCTGATTATATTGCGCTTAATCTGGTGCTGGTCTTACAAGAAATGAAGGAACGGTTGAGGGTGTGGAGCAAGCTGCCATTGTCACTACTGGGTAGAATAAATATATTGAAAATGAAACTGCTTCCCAGGTTCAATTATCTATTTCGTCATTCTCCTCGGTGGATTCCAAAGACCTTCTTTACGCAATTAAATAGTGTAATTTCCTCTTTCATCTGGGAAATCAAGCCCCAAGGTACTAACTAGCTACCTTGATGCGGCCCATGCTGCATGGGGGTCTGGCTCTGTCGGATAGCCAAAATTATTATTTAGCTGCACAGCTGGTGACTGCCCACTGGTGGTTACAACCTGACGTCTCCAATTCATGTACGATGCTCGAGGCTGCCATATTGGGCTCACTTGAGGCGCTGAAATTATTACTGCATCGGGGTTCGGGAGCCCTGTACCCTCTTACCCCATCAATGCTGACCACACTCAGGGCCTGGAGTCCAGGAGCCCAGATGTAGTCTCCCCCCATACTCCTCTTTTATCCCACTTCTATGCACTTCCAGAACCACAGGCTTGGGCCAAGTTCAAGATAAGATCCATATCAGACATAACGGAGAACAGAGGCATTCTTCCCTTCTCTTCGAGCTAAATTTGGCATCCCTCTTTTTTATTTTTTTAGACATATGCAGCTTGCTCACGCTTTTGATAGTCAGTTCTCCCGCCAGCCTATAATTTTGAAGTGTTCGGATTTGGAGGCCCTCCTCTGGTCGGACTCTCTCAAAAAGCCCACTTCTGAGTTGTACTCCCACTTGAAAATGGTTGCGCTGCCTGACCTCACCGCACTCAGGCAAAGAATGGTTGACAGACATTCCAGAGATGGATGATGATGATTGGTCAGACATGTGGGATGCACCATTCAAACAGCTGGTATCTCTCAGGGATCCGTTTATTCAATTTAAAATCCTTCATAGGGCTTATTTTACCCCTACCAGGGTGCATCAACTAAATTCTGAGGTCTCATCACAGTGCTGGCGTCAGGGCTGGTGCAAGGATTTTTGACACCCTAGGCGAAAACTCATTTTGCCGCCCCCCTTTGGCTCTACCCCTGACTCCACCCCCTTGCCCTGTCAATTTATACGATGGAGGTGGCGGAGGTAGAGATTTTTTGCAGAGCCTTTCTACCCATTTCTTTAGCCGTGATCCACAGGACCGTACCTGTGCCCCTGGATCCGCCTCATTTTACCGCCCTGGGGTGCTGCCAGCCGCGGCTCTCCATTGACATGTGTGATTTATGCAGAGCAGTGATGGATAAATAGCGGATGGGCGCCCCTGGTGGTAATGGCACCCTAGGCGGCCGCCTACTCCGCCTAGTGGTAGAGCCGGCCCTGGCTGGTGTTGTCAGGGGGCCGAGGGAGATTTCTTCCATATTTTCTGGATGTGCCCGGTGCTCCAGCCTTTTTGGAGCAGGGTAGTTGACACGGTTAGTGTAGTTTCCAGGATCGCGCTCTCCCCCACGCCCCAGATATGTCTGATGGGGCTGGTGGAGGGTCTCACAAACACAAATTCTGGTAGGACATTAATAGGTCTCCTGCTTTACTACGCCAGGAAGGCGATAGTGCTTCATTGGAGGAAGCCTTCGGCCCCGACAGTGGTTTATTGGAGACAGCTGGTCAATTCACAGCTGCCTCTCTATAAAGCCACTTATAAAAATAGAGGTTGCCTACGCAAGTTTGATAAAATATGGACCAAATGGTTGGAAAGAGATGACACAGCATAGAAGCATGGCACCTATCATTGGGACTGGATCTGAGAGGGGGTTGGAGGCAGGGGAGGGCTGGCAGCCTTAGGCCTGGGGGGGCAAGTCCAGTCAAGTGGCCCATTGAACCCTCAAATCAGCTCACCATCCATGCCCACCTGGTTTTATAACGGATATTGATGTTATGAAGCAAGACAAATAGTGGTAACACAATTTAATGTTAATAGCAACAAAGGAGCTTTAACAAAAATAATGCATCAATGTAGCCTCACCACCCACCAATGCAGCCTCACCAGTGCCCATCAATGCAGCCTCACCAATTCCCCCCCCCCCCCCTTTGCCTGCAGTTAGTTGGTGGCTGCGCCCCTGGCCCCTACTTCCTTCCTCCACAAGAAGAAAAAAGTGTGAGCGGCCGTCTGTCATTTTGAATGTAAGTTAGGGTGCCACCCTGCCCCCCGGCCCAGCCCTCCCCTGGATGGACTTCCTTCCTGACTGTATATGTTCATGTACCCATGAATTATGGGCTGTGTACCTGCGGATTTGTTCATATATTGTATCTTGGAGCACACTAGTTCTTTACTAAGACTTAAAATATATATCCTCTTTTTTTTTTCTCTCTCTCTCTGTTTTTCTCGTGGGTTGTATAACAGGCGGCCTCTCCTGTGTGAGTTGAGTAGCCGAATGTGTGTCAGTTTTTTTCACTGTTAAAAGCAATAGAGATTTTCAAAAAAAAAAAAAAAAAAAACATAACGAATTCCGAGAACGATTTAAACAAATTTATGCAAATAATGAATCAAAAAAAAAAATCATTTTTTTCATTCTGCCAATGTCTAGAAATAGCCCTTTGTGATGAATCGCGTGGGAAGTAGGGATCTGTGCATGCGTTTTTTTACATTTTTTTCAAAGGAATTTTTTAAAGGGATCCCTGGAAAAAGCTCTTTGTGACACAAAAAAAAATATTTGTGGCTTTTTCAAGGGATCCCTTTAAAAAAATCCATTGAGACAAAATTCATTGGTTGGAGCGGCCGAATCATACGTATTGACACAAAGAACTTTTTTAAGGGATCCCTTGAAAAGTCCTTTATGATGAAAAAAATGATTTGTGACTTTTTCAAGTATTTTGTGACATTTCAACGGATCCCTTGAAAAAGTTCCTTTACATGTGAGTGCAATCTGTTATTTTTAAAATTTTAAATAATGTGATTTCCGCAGGATAACACTAGGTGGCGTTTTATGGGTTTTTATATTACCCGGGAGGATAGGCAGAGTGGACAAACATTTAAAGAACGGAGGGGAGGACTCTTTGAACCAAGAGCATTTGACCTGAATATTAAGGTCATGCTACCCTGGTGAGTTTATTTATGAGCACGGGCATTGGGCACAGCGCTGGCTTGAAGCGTGGGCATACTCAGAGGTGTTGGAGGATTAAAAGATACAAAAAAGTTACACAGTCACATAAAAAGTCATCAGAGAGACTTTTGATACATTGTGGATACTTTTTTTTTTTTTAACTTTTCTCTGTCATATCTCTAGAACTGTATTTGGAGGTATTTGTATATAATTGTTTTTTTTTTATGGTATTGTGCTCAGTAAGTGCCCAAAACCTGTGCTCAGAAATAAATTCACCATGGTAGTAGGACCTTAGTAAAAAGTTTTTTTTTATCTCTCTTCAGTGTTTTTACAGAAAGCGTCAATTACTGATTTTCTGTATTGAATATCGTAGAGCGTGTATGTTGGCTAAGATCCGGCAGGCAGCAAGGGCACAATGAGATCAGGTTGTTGATCCACATGTATACAGCCCTCTGACCTACCTAAACATGTATATGGAAAGATATGTGGAAGGCTCTCCTGGATGATTCTAGGCTGACAATGTATTAATTTAATACATTACTGCCTGATTGACCTCCCATTTTGTGATGCCTGCATAGTTCTGGCGTCAGTGCCCCTTGGCAGAGCTTGCACCATGAAACCCACCAATGATCATTTTAGCTGTCTGTAAGGGTGGCATTCTGACCACCAATGTAAAGAGCCATCCTTCCAACTAACCACCAATGTAGGGATATTGGTTCTCACTGACTACCAATGTAAGGAGCATTTTTCCCAATGACCACCAATGTAAGGAGCATTCTTCCCACTGATCCCCAATGTAAGGGGCATTCTTCCCACTGACCACCAATGTAAGGGGCATTCTTCCCACTGACCACCAATGTAAGGGGCATTCTTCCCACTAACCACCAATGTAAGGGGCATTCTTCCCACCGATCACCAATGTAAGGGACATTCTTCCCACTGACCACCAATGTAAGGGGCATTCTTCCCACTGACCACGAATGTAAGGGGCATTCCTCCCAATGAACACCAAAGTAAGGGGCATTCTTCCCACTGACCACCAATGTAAGGGACATTCTTACCACTGAGCACCAATATAAGGAGCATTCTTCCCACTGAGCACCAATATAAGGAGCATTCCTCCCAATGACCACCAATGTAAGGAACATTTTTCCCACTGACCACCAATGTAAGGGGCATTCTTCCCACTGACCACCAATGTAAGGGGCATTCCTCCCAATGACCACCAATGTAAGGGGCATTCTTCCCAGTGACCTCCAATGTAAGGGACATTTTTACCACTAACCACCAATATAAGGAGCATTCCTCCCACTGACCACCAATGTAAGGAACATTTTTCCCAGTGACCACCAATGTAAGGAGCATTCCTCCCAATGACCACCAATGTAAGGGGCATTCTTCCTACTGACCACCAATGTAAGGGGCATTCTTCCCACTGATCACCAATGTAAGGGACATTCTTCCCACTGACCACCAATGTAAGGGGCATTCTTCCCACTGATCACCAATGTAGGGAACATTCTTCCCACTAACCACCAATGTAAGGAGCATTCTTCCCACTGACCACCAATGTAAGGGACATTCTTCCCACTGATCACCAATGTAAGGAACATTTTTCCCAATGACCACCAATGTAAGGAGCATTCTTCTCACTAACCACCAATGTAAGGGGCATTCTTCCCACTGACCACCAATATAAGGGGCATTCTTCCCACTGACCACCAATGTAAGGAGCATTCTTCCCACTAACCACCAATGCAAGGGGCATTCTTCCCACTGACCACCAATGTAAGGGGCATTCTTCCCGCCGATCACCAATGTAAGGGACATTTTCTCCACTAACCACCAATGTAGGGAACATTCTTCCCACTGACCACCAATGTAAGGAATATTTTTCCCCAATGACCACCAATGTAAGGAGCATTCTTCTCACTAACCACCAATGTAAGGGGCATTCTTCCCACTGACCACCAATATAAGGGGCATTCTTCCCACTGACCACCAATGTAAGGAGCATTCTTCCCACTAACCACCAATGCAA
>BLSH010012269.1:826818-838260 GCA_018402905.1 Glandirana rugosa
CCCCCCCCCCCCCCCCCCGTTGGGGGCATGGCCTGGTTGGAGTCCAGGCTGAGGTTGCCACTCTATTCACCTCTCTAGGATATCTTGGATGTGTGACTTCCAGGGGCTACCCCTTTCTTTTTTGTAGCCTTTAACACCTTGGTAGGGGCTTTAATGCTGCCCAGAATGAGAAATGTTAGGGCTAGGATTAAGTGTTTTTTTTTTTTTTAATTTGCTGTCAGTTCCCCTTTTGAGATTATTTCCTCTCCTGTGTGGTCACTAGCACAAGAAGTGAAGGTGAATCAAACAGGGACACAGCTATAAAAGCCCTTTTTTAAAGTAGAGTGAAAAAGACATAGAACCTCTTATTGTGGACACCCATCTTAATTATTGATTTTAGGTGCACAAAGCCAGCTCCATTAAGACACGGTTTGATGGGTTTGGTGTGGAGGTACTCATGTGGCCTGCACAGAGCCCTGACCTCAACCCTACTGAACATTTTGGCATGAACTTGAACACCAACTGCAAGCCATGTCTTATCATCCAAAATCCATATACGACCTCATAAATGCTTCCCAGAAGGCTGGAAGTTGTTGTAGCCACAGAGGTCTACAGCTCGTTATTATTGTCTATGGTTTTATCGTGGGCATAAGTGCAGGGGAAGCAGGGGTTGCAATTGTGACCCATCCCCATGCTCCAGGGGGCCGGTGTGGCCCCCTGTACACTGGGATAAGAGGAGTGGTGGGAGCAGCATATAAAGGAATCAATCCACCTTTCATGGGCTGCAGGATGAAAACGGAAGGTAGCGGGTCCTCTACATGTTGCCCCCCCCCCCCCGCCCCTCCTATCTACCTTCTGCTGTGATCAGGCTTCTGTGTATTCCCCAGACCCCCCCTCATCCTTCGCAGCACTGTCGGGTTACCCCCTCCCCTCTCCCGCCAACTGCATTCCAGATGGAGAGAATGGAAGGGATCGGTAAATGTGTCATTTACCGGCTCCTTCCATGTCTTAATGAATGTAAGCACAGTTTACTATGCCTCAGTAATGAACAGAGTTGGTGAACTGTACGAATCACTGACTGTTTCTGTTCATACCTGAGGCATAGTACACTGTGCTTACTATGCTTTAGTTTGTGAATGAACGGGAAGCTCTGTACAGAGCTATTCCTGTCCATTTATTCTATGCTGCTGAGGCTGCTGAGATGGAGATTGAGGGCTTTGTCCCGAGTCTCCTTTCTCTGTCTCAAAGGTGAAACATCAGAGGTCTGTTTAGACCCCTGATAGGCTCCTAAAAAATTGTAAAAAAAAACTAAATTAAATAAAAAAAATAACAAAGATAAAAAATTACTGACACAGTGGCGGAACTACCAGGGTAGCAAATGTTGCACTTGCGCCTGGGCGCTGGCATTCTGCCACTGTGGAGGGGGGGGGGGGGTCCTTTATGGTTTTATGCATTGGGGCCCTGAAGCCTTTAGTTACACCTCTGGGTTTTATTATGATTATACAGGGTTTATATACAACAGTTTGTGCAGCATATTACAATATAAGGGAGAAGGTATAATTATAATACAAGAGAGTTAGGAGGGCCCTGTCCGTAAGAGCTTACAATCTAATAGGCATGGGAATGGGATGTTTAACAAGCTCATATACAGTACATGTGAAGCTTTTGGCTATATAGCAATCAGACCCTTTTAATCTCTCTTTCTCTAGGCTCATATCGCCCTTCCTATGAGGAGATGCTGCTCTTTTACAGCTACTACAAGCAAGCCACGGTTGGATCCTGCAATATCGCCCGCCCTGGTTTCTGGGATCCCATTGGAAGATATAAGTGGTATGATCGCTGCTGTACAGTTGATAAATACAGTGAGGAAGGCAGCTATGTTGTTTATGGCAACAGTTTAGCAGATGTCATATAAGTCGCAGGTGTTACCTACCTGTACCTGTACAAATAAATGACAGGATGTGAGCGTACGCTGGAAACCTAGATCCAAACGTATACATTTGTACAGGTATGGATGTACACCCCTGGACAGAGGCAGTCTGCTATGATTGAGGCTTCACACAGCTGAAACGCGTTAGCAGACTTCATGTCATGTTTAATGTTTGCTGAGGGAAGAATAAACTTTTAGAACTTAGGACGGTGTGGGCTGGGGATTATTCAGCTTACACTGTGGCTCTATGCAACACCTGTGACATCCAGGTACAGAAATAAGATCAGAGTTTGGGCTGTACAAACCCCTGTGAATGAGCCCTAATAGACTTTGTATACACAAAACTCACTGAGCCAATCACAAATATATTTCACAATAAAATGTTAATTTATGGTCCATATATATCATTTGGTCGCTAGAAGTTTTGTGCAGGGTTCAACTTTCAGCAGCATTTTTCTCCTCAAGATCATTCATTTGTAGTGATGCTCATGTAATGCCTATAGGTACGTGTAAAGTGGACTTTTCATAAAATAAACCCTTCACATGAATCCTATCAGCCTAACTACAGTGAATCACGTTATCATTCTGGGGGAAAAAGTACCTCTTCCTTGCTGTGGAGCTCTGCTTTGGAGCATGGCCTCTGGCCTCCACTGTGAGTGCTTCGTGTCATTGGAGTTTGCAGTGACGCTCATGTAATGCCTATAGGTACGTGAAAAGTGGACCTGTCATAAAATAAACACTTTACATGAATCCTATAAGCCTAAGTACAGTATATCACATTATCACTGTGAGGGAAAATGAACCTTTTTCTTGCTGTGAAGCTCTGCTTTGGAGCATGGTCTCCATTGTGAGTGCTTTATGTACATAGAGTTTTGCAGAGAGATTGTAGTGGTTGACCCACCAGACCCTGATCTGCTTCCTGATCACTGTCCCAACATACTGCAGCCAAAGACAGCCAAGCAACTAGCATTTTTTGAGGGAGGTCAGCAATAACAGTCCCACATTGCCCATAGGATTACTACAGATGAGTGCTAGGTGTAGAGTGCACCAAGTTCTTGTGTTTTTAGTGTTGCCATGCAAGCCCTCCATGAGGACCTTTCACACGTAAGGGAAAATAACTGGTACGTGACACCAGCGCCCCACAATGCCAAGAGCACTGCTGTTCTTGATGACATCCAGTGCAAACCAGATGTTTGGCTTAGAAAACCCTTTAGCCTTGACCATGGGTGCAGTCAGCACCCTTTGATTTCTAATTATCATAGATCTTTGATAGCGGGGCATGAAAATGAAGGTGAGTGCATAAGTTTGATGACAGCAGTCTTATTACATATCGTTAATTGATGTTTACAGGGATGCCTGGAACAAGCTGGGTCAGATGAGCCAGGAAGATGCCATGTGTGCCTATATCAGGGAAATGAAGAAAGTAGCCCAAAAGGTAACACACATACCCGCTAATTTCATTGCAATAGAACAGAAAGTGTTTTTTTAACCCATGGCAACCTGTCAGATTCCAGCTTCTGCAGACTGGTTAGCACCTGGGGGTTAGCTACTGAAAACAGCACAATTTTATTAAAATAGTCCTAATGCAGTTGAGACATGGTGGCGGCATTTTTTGGGGCAGTGCCATTCTCATGTCAGTTGGGACCTAAAAAAAAATCTTTAGCGGTCAGTTTATCCAAAATTAAATTTCATTCATAGGTGGACAAAAAGTGTGCTTAAAGCTGACCTTTACCCTAAGGGCTCTTTCACATGGGCTGAGTTTGCCAACGTATCCACCTGCTAAACGGAGGAATCTGACCGCTGATCCCTGCTGAGCAGGCGGATGACAGGTCCATGTTCGCTCCGCTAATGCAGAGCGGACATGGGCACAGCTCACTTTCCTCTATAGGCGGCCACCTTTCCTTTTACATCTGACTTGACATCTTTCCCCCATCCGTCTGTTTTTAACGGATAGGATCAGATGTCAGCAAGTGTAATCCATAGTCCATAATAGCCCATAGAGGGCAATGAATGGTCCGAATGGGTCCGCTTGTCAGTTTTTTAGGCGGACCCGATCCAACCGTCTGTGTGAAAGGGGCCTTCAGGTCATATAGTTCCACCCTGCCTCCTCCTTCCTCTGTTACAAATTGCCAATTTTCCTGCCTAGACTAGTTCTCCCCACCCCCTTTGAGATGTGCAGATGTGCTGCAGGTCTCAAGACTTGAGAGAGTCCTGCACCTCCTCTGTGCATGCATCGATCTCCCCAGGCTATCTGCACAGGCGCAAGGTTTCCTACACACATGCCTGTCTCTGTGGTTGCATGTAAAATAACCCGTGTGTGTGCAGATGTGTCAAGGGGCTCTGACAGGACCAGACTGTCCAATTGCTTGCTTAATCTGGCCAGACACAGCCTGAATTTCAGCCAATTCCTACTGAATCAGCTGAAATTCAAGCCGAGAGCGCTACCAGCACCACATGAGTCCAAAAAAAAAAAGTTGATTTAAAAATCACCTGACTGTGGAAAATTATTGACCAAATAGTGACTGCATCCTCCCAGATGCAGTCACTGTTTGGGTAGTCAGGCAGTTGCATCAGCTGCCTCAATACAATTGCTGGCAGTGGAGATTTCTCCATGCACGCTGTTTAGCATAGATGAGCCAATCAATACATTTTCTGTTGTTCAGCTGTGTATGGCTAGCATTGGTAATGTACAAACAACTACCCACTGCCCTCACCTATAATTGGCCTTCACAGCACGTGAAAGGACAATGCATGCAAATCAAAAACAAAGAAAATTCCCAGCTCAATTCCCCAGCCAATCTGCTACCAACCAAATTATCCTGTCTAACAGTTTGCGTTAAAAACAAGTTTAGTTAGCACACATTTGCATATACATGCGTAAGCTGCAGAGCCGCTCCAAGGAACCCCAATATTTCTGCAGTCCTAACTCTTGTAAATTTATGAGAGCCTCCATAGTAGAAACACATGCATTCTAATGGATAGATAGAGGGCAGGGGAGCCTGGAGGTAGCCCACCCCTCCTTAACCACTTCTCGTTAGGTGGACGTCATATGACATCGCTACCTTTGAGAAGTGATATCTGAATGGTGCCTGCAGCTGCGGCGCCATTCAGATACCGTTTTTTAGAGTCGGCGATTCTGAAAATGATAAAAGTGGTCTTAGCGGCAGATTCGCCACAAGATGACTTTTATCAGCGGCGGGAGAGGTGCCCCCCCCTTCCGGTCATCTCCGCCGCTTACCGGACCCGCCGGCAGCGGCAGAGATGATCCGATCCGTCCTTCCCAGTGTCCGAGAGCCGAGTGACGGCTGAATCCGCTCACTCGGCTCCATAGTACAGCAGGGCGGAAATGACGTCAGAAGTCACGTCCGCCCAACGGTCTTAAAGGGCCAGTTTTTTTTTTTTGGGCTGTCATTTTTTTCAGATTTTTTTTTTTTTTTTTTTTGTTTTTTGCATTTTAGTGTAAATATGAGATGTGAGGACTTTTTGGCTCCAGATCTCATATTTAAGAGGACCTGTCATGCTTTTTTCTATTACAAGGAATGTTTACATTTCTTGTAATAGGAATAAAAGTGATAATTTTTTTTTTAAAAAAAAGAACAATGTAAAAGTAAAATAAATAATTAAAAAAAAAAAGAAAAAGTGAAGCGCCCGTCCTTGCGAGCTCGCGTGCAGAAGTGAACGTATACGTAAGTCCCGCCCACATATGAAAACGGTGTGCAAACCACACATGTGAGGTATCGCCGCGATCGTTAGCACGAGAGCAACAATTCTATCACTAGAACTCCTCTGTAGCTCAAAACTGCTAACATGTAGAATTTTTTAAACATCGCCAATGGAGATTTTTAATCTGCAAAGTTTGTCGCCATTCCGCGAGTAGACGCAATTTTGAAGCGTGACATGTTGGGTATCATTTTACTCGGCGTAACATTATCTTTCACAATATGGAAAAAAATTGGCCTAACTTTACTGTTTTCTTATTTTTTAACTAAATAAACTGAAAAAAAAAAAGCACGCTTGGAAGACCGCTGCGCAAATACGGTGTGCCATAAAGTTTTGCAATGACTGCCATTTTATTCTCTAGGGTGTTAGAAAAAAAATATATAATGTTTGTGGTTTCTAAGTAATTTTATAGCAAAACTGATTTTAACTTGTAAACAACGAACAGAAAACAAGGCCCCTGACTGAAGTGGTTAAAGGCACAGAGGTCCAGCACATAGCACAATGGCAGCAACAGTGTTTATCCATTAGACTGCATGTGCTTCTACTGTGGAGGCTCTCATAAATTTACAAGAGTTAGGACTGCAGAAATATTGGGGTGCCTTGATACAGTTTACACATGTATTTGCAAATGTGTGCTAACTAAACAGCTGTTTTTAATGCAAATTGTTAGACAGGATAATTTGAATGGTAGCAGATTGGCTGGCGAGTTGATCTGGGAATGTTCTTTGGTTTTGTTTTGTAGCATTAGTAATGTACAGGAAATGTAAAATACAACAGGAGGTGTAAAGATGGCCATACACTGTGTGAACCTCAAGCTGTGGATGGCTCTGTTGGTATCCTTCCACCCAACAGCCTTTGCTCTTAAAATCGAAGGAGCCAGGCAGAAAATTGTCAACTGAACAGCAGCTGCATCCAATCAGATGCAGCCACTGTTCAGGTTATCTGACAGCTGTAGGTGCCCGCAGTTGAAATACAGTAGCCTGCAGGGGAGAAATCTTATAGTGTATGGCCATCTTAAGACCCCTTCAGAATAACTGCAGTAGGTGGGTGGGGCTGGGACATCAGGTGCACAAATCCTGCTGGCCCCAAGAGAAATAAGAACCAGCAGGGGCATTCAGATTACCATTATTTCTGTTTCCAATGCTATTGCTGTACACTTTATTCAGTTAAAAGAGAAGTATATATACCAAAGCTATTTTGGCCATACATCTCTTGTGAGCCACAGCAATGCACTTATTTCTGCACTCCCCTGTCCAGATTCAACCAACAGCAGGCTAAAAGCCCACTGTTGGCTGACATCACAGAACCAGTCCAGGCTCTGGACGGATCCCAACTTTAAGGTTGGATCCACCTAGATGCCTGGCCAGCAGCTGCCTTGGGCTCTCAGCATGCCGCTCAGAGCATAAGCAAGCCACTTCCTCTGCCTCCACAGCCTGGTGCTCACTGAAGGGGCAGAGCAAAGAGCACTGACTGACCGTTCCCTCTCTCTGTAGGTGAGTACAAAAGTTTGTCATTTTGAATTCTCACACTTCTCCTTTAAAGTGGTTGTAAACTTTAGCCATGAAATATGAACAAAGCATATCCCTCTATAGTGTGTACTTGTCCCAATCTAGAGAACTGAGTGTAATTCCTATCTGCTGCTTCATTCCTCTGCTATCAGCATGAATCACTTCTGACAAGTTTTCCTGACACCAAAAAAAAAAAGGTGACAGGGAAGGAGCTCCAGCTTCAGCCTCAGCTCTGTTCCTGAGTGCTGTGTGGAGGATGGTGTGTGTCCTTTTTCTCCAATCAGCTCTCAGCGCTCTCCACACTGAGCTCTGTAGAGTGTAACTTCACCTTTCTCCTTTTTTCTAAATGCTCAGACAAGCTTTATAAATTCTGCACTTTGAATGGATGTAGAGAAGAGGAGCAGATAAACAGGTACAGGAGGATTTGTTTCATCTCTGTGTATCACCTGAGGCCAGTCACTTCACTGGTTGTAAGTAAGGGTTTACAACCACTTTGTTAAAAAATATTGTTCCATTTGTGACACCTTATAGGATTCTCTTTAACGGTCAGGCCTATATTTTTAGCCTTCCTTTAGATCTGTATTTATTTTTCAACCTTGACAGACTATGTAACAATAAAAGTATTCAGATATCAATATACACCCATAACTGAATTACTCTTAGTAATTAGAATTGTTACAGTTACCTCGGATACCCATCTCATGCTTAAAGCCCAACTCCACCTTTGTAACGAACGAAAAAAACAAGCAGCCCAGACCTAAAATGAAAAACAACTTGTGCTGCAATATTCAGCTTCTCTTCAGCACTGTCCCCCACAAACTCAAAGATCTGCAATCCAGTGCCAGTCGTCTTCCAGGTTGAATTATGCTTGGCATCATTCATTCCAATGCCTGTGAGCCCAAGCTGTCATGGGCACATACCCCTCAGGGTGCGGTATCACTGCTGGCTTGAGCTGATTGCACTTTTAGTAAAGAGATTCACTAGCTAGCACATCATTACATAGGCATTGCTCTGTTCAGGGATAAGGACTGCTCATCGCCACCCCAGTGAAGAAGAAGGATGACCTCTGACTTCACATGACATCTATAAAAGCAACAGAGTTTAAGATATATATATATATATATATATATATATATATATGCATTTTCACTAAAAAAAGGGGCCTGATGGTGGGGGGAACATACAAGGGGGAGTTTTCCTTTAACACTGAAGATGTAAGTCATCATTACTATCTTTTATTTCAGATTATCGACACCGTCCCTCTGGAAGACACATCACCTGACATGTTTGAGCCTTTCCGTCCTCTGTATGAAGTTATTCCAGACATGCCCCGTCCCCCAGATTCCTTTTTCAAGACTATCACTGGTGAGTGAGTGGGCCTCCTTAGGGCAATCTACACAATCTTGTTGCATCCTCCAGTAAGCTATGCAACTGTGCTAAAGTCAGGTAATTCCCTTAGTTGTAAGCAACCCTTTGCAGATAAGCACACACAGCTCTCTATAGGGCAGTAGCAGTGTACTTTCTGAAGCCTGTGCTATCTAAACGCCTTCTCTCTCCGCTTCCTGCATGGCCAGTCATATTCAAACTACCAAGGTGGGCTTAAATTTGACTGGTGGCTGTGATAATCCAGTTGGAATCCTTGCTTGATTTTCCCATTTCAGTTAATGCCTTGTTGTTATGGACAACATCCTTAGCTTTTCTGGTTCCACTTTTCATGAATCATTCCCATTGGTGCCATAGGCAAATTAAATAGAATGCACTAATACATAGCTACCAACTGTCCCTGATTTGGAACAAAGTCCCTCTTTCCCCCTCATTTTTGTCTGATCTACACTGAGCAAAATTATAAATGCAACACTTTTGTGTTTGCCCTTATTTATCATGAGCTGAACTCAAAGATCTATGACTTTTTTTATGTACACAAAAGGCCTATTTCTCTCAAATACTGTTCACAAATCTGTCATAGCCCAGGTTCACACTGACTGCGGGAATGAAACAGCTGAACTCGCACCATTTCGTTCCCGCATTTCAGTCCTGATTTCAGAGACATCTGTGCGGGTTGCTGGAAATCGCACCTGAAATCGCAAGAAGTAGTACAAAAACTACTTTTTGAAATCGGTGCGGCATCGCACCGATTAGAACGGTGCCATTGCCTGCGATTTGGCATGTCAATTTGCATGCCAAAATCATGTCAATCTGAACCTGGGCTGAATCTGTGTTAGTGAGTACTTCTTTTCGAAGATAATCCATCCACCTCACAGGTGTGGCATATCAAGATGCTATTTAGACAGCATGATTATTGCACCGATGTGCCTTTAGGCTGGCCACAATAAAAGGCCACTCTAAAATGTGCAGTTTTATCACACAGCACAATGCCACAGATGTCACAAGTTTTGAGGGAGCGTGCAATTGGCATGCTGACTGCAGGAATGTCCACCAGAGCTGTTGCCCTTGAATTGAATGTTCATTGTCTACCATAAGCTGTCTCCAAAGGCGTTTCAGAGAATTTGGCAGTACATCCAACCGGCCTCACAACCACAGACCACGTGCAACCCCACCAGCCCAGGACCTCCACATCCAGCATCTTCACTTCCAAGATCATCTGACACCAGCCACCCGGACAGCGGCTGCAACAATCAGTTTGCATAACCAAAGAATTTCTGAACAAACTGTCAGAAACCAGCGATGCGATCAATGGTGTGGTGTGTCAGTCTGACACACACCGCATCTCCGATCTTGGTAAAGAGCCAGTGACGGAGGCTCTTTATCACGTGATCAGCTGTGTCCAATCACAGCTGAACACAGTGTAAACGGGAAAAGCCATGTATCGGCTTTTCCTCTACTCGCGCTGCCAGACACAAGTAGAGGAGAGCCGATTGGCTGCTCTCTTGACAGGGGGGGTCTGCTTTGATTGATTATCAGTACAGCCCCCCCGAGGATGCCCAGCTAGGACCACCAGGAATGCCCACCAAGGATCACCAGGGATGCCCACCCAGGACCACCAGGTATGCCAATCAGTTCCCAGTAGGAATGACACCTCCTTATCAGTGCTGCCTATGAGTGCCCATCAGTGCCACCTATCAGTGCTGCATATCAGTGCCACCTATCGGTGGGCATCAGTGCTGCATATCAGTGCCACCTCATCGGTGCTCATCAGTGACGGAGAAAAACCTTTTTTTTTTCAAAATTTTCGGTCTTTTTTTATTCATAGCGCAAAAAATAAAAAACCCTAGTGGTGATCAAATAAAATAAAAACCCTAGTGGTGATCAAATACCACCAAAAGAAAACTCTATTTGTGGGGAAAAAATGATAAAAATTTGGTTTTGGTACAGTATAGCATGACCGCGCAATTGTCATTCAAAATGCAACAGCCTTGAAAGGTGAAAATTTGTCTGGGCAGGAAGGGGGGAAAGTGCCTGGTTTTGAAGTGGTTAAAAAAAAATTTTAAATAATAAAAAATATTGTAAAAAAGAATTAAATAAAATTATAAAAAATAATTGAAAAAAAAAAAAAAACAAAAACTACTGACACCATCCACTGCTCTACTGACATCAGTGTCTGCTCTAATGACACCGTCCACTGCTCTGCTGATATACACTAAACAAATTTTGCTATGAATACAACAAAATGAAATTAGTGTGTGTTCTGGGGTGCACATCCTAATGCAATGGGCAATATTACACCCACTGACACCAACGATGGAGCGCTATTGCTTTCACTGACACCAACGATAGAGCAATTTTCCTCTCACCAATATAAACGATTGGGCACTATTCCTTCTGTTTGAAAACAACAATGGGCCACAGGTACTATGTAAATTGTTTCCTCCCATTGACATTGGGGCATTTTCTCCTCCCACTGCTGACAGTCTGCCCCCCTAAGGTCTGAAGGGCAATAAAGTGGCCCTGAAAGTTTTGGAGACCCCTGATGTAGGCTATAGGTGACAACAAAGCAATAATGTTTGCGCAAGTGAGAAGGGAAGTCTGGAATCCCCCCGTCTGACAGTCGTCACCCTCCTCTTTTACGGGGTTACAGTTACCCTCCTTTGTTAAATGTATCATGGACACCGGGTAACAACAAAAGTTTGTCTTCCTTATCACGGGTTAGCAAATATAACCACTCTCCTTTTAACGAGATAGCAACCACAGTCACTTTCGTTATCGCGAGGTAGCAACCACAGTCACCCACATTATAACGGGTAACGTAATCCTACACGTGGGGTCTTGTGTGTGATTAAAGTAAAACAACATAAGTATCGTTTTAAACAAATCACATATAGTCGTCTCGTCACCTGCCACAGTAAT
>BLSH010012269.1:838698-849253 GCA_018402905.1 Glandirana rugosa
AAAGTCATAATTGTTTAACAGGCAGTGCATTCCCCCTATATATAACCTGCTAAAGCTTAGCCAAAACTTAAAATATTAATTCTGGGTGAGCGTCAATGGTTGTTAATGTTTTTTCATCTGTGCCAGATATAGACAACCCTTCCAGGGGACCAGTTCACAATTCAACTACTAGGAGGCTGCTAAGCATTCCTTTGTTTTTATGTTGCAGAAGAGGAGACTTTTGAATATGACAAGTACCAGACATCAAAGGAGGAAGGAGAAGAGCAATATGGATCCAAACCAGAGCAAATGGAACTGGGTGCTCACCGAGATGTAGGGGAAGAGGAAGAACGCAGAGACCCTGTAGGTCTGTGTGCTATCCACATTCTAGTCTGTAGTTGCATTTTACTCTAATGGATGCTGTAATTATGTGCCTAATGTTACAATGGCTAGTATGAATATTTGTATCTTATTAGAATTTGTTAATACTGAAAAAAAAAGGACACCTAGATCTCACTTAAATCTTCCAAATGGTCAGTGGAGGGAACAGTTAGCACGGCATGGAGTTTCCAGAGTTCTTTCTTGCCTGTACTCATTTTGTACAACATTTTTCTAAATAAGTGTTTACTATTCACACCAGTCTGTCTCACCGGAAAGAAAAAGCAGGCAGGTGTGGATCTCCAAAATGGACCAGCTTGGTGTGCCCACTAAAGTGCTGACTTGTGAATGGACTCTGGCAGGTTTTGTGCTCAAGCCCTACCTACATTCTGGCTGAAGCCCTGATCCTTGAGAAATACTAACATCTCTGCTCCCTTTGAGCTGAGTAAAGCCGGCCATAGATGGTTCGAATGTTGACCGGTTCAGCAGGAACCTGCTGAGATTTGAACCATGTATGGGCAGGCTGAATGTACCCAAGTTGATTGATCAACTTGGGTACAACCAGCCTGCTGGATTTTACATGCCATTATTGCTAGTGGCTGTGTTCTCCCCCGCCAACCCCCCTGCCGAGAGAACACAACCACGGGTGGTAGTCCCTTGTCAACACTGTCTTCGTTGATTGTGGCATCAAGCAATTACCCCCATCAACCATGGTTGCAAGAAAGAAAATCACTCCGACATTCAGGCTGTGTGTACGGCAGCCTGTCCGACTGAATGTCCAGCTTCTGTCGAAGGAACATGCCTGAAATAGCTCAGCAGGGAGATCGCTGAAAGTGTGCACCTAGCATTACTTACTGAAGTCCATTGCTGTAGATTGATCCTCTGATAAGCCCACAGCTTACAGCAAGTTAAAAATACAATTAATTTGACCCATTTCAAATTAAAATTTTAAATGCACTGCTCAACACGTCCTTGGTTTGTCCTTCTGTCTTAGTGGTGCTTACAACGTACACGCCAATGTCACTATCAGAGTCACACAAAGCATTGTTATATACTATAATCTCATTACTCAGTTGGTTTATTAATAGGCATGGGAAGAAAACAGAAATACCAGAGTTACCATTACTTCTGCAGAAGTAGGTTACATCCTCTGTGCAATTCTAAGTCAGGTTGTCATATCCAGAAAAGATGGTCTTCATTTAATCTCTTCACTGATGAATACATTTTTCACTATATATCCAAATGATTGTGGACAGTTGATCATTATACTTACCTATATGGCTAGATACCCCTCCACCTCTCCAAATTATTGATTTCATGTGCTTCCATTGAAAGACCTGTTAATGCCCATAGTTGACCAGAAATATGGATCTATTGTAGCCACAAAAAGATGGGTAAATCCGTGCTAATTCCCACAGTTGACCAGAAATATGGATCTGTTGTAGCCACAAAGAGATGGGTAACTCCACGCTAATGCCCATAGTTTTGGAATGCGCTGTTCAACAAGGTCATATAGGTGTGATAGCAAGGTGTCCACAAACATTTTTCTATATAGTGTACAGTATAATGACCAGGTATCAAAAGTTTTGAGGAACACACCCCCAAAGAGAAAAGGTGTACCGATGTAGAATGTTCACAAGTATATTAAGTGTCTATAGAACTGGGATGCTCAACCTTTTGAAGAGTGAGGTCCACTTGAGTGATTTGGTAATCAGTCGCGGGCCACAATGAGCTATAGGGTTTTGCCGCCACTCAAATGGCAAATGTAAATGAGCCCTTACTGATTTACCCACAATGTGGGTGGAGTGCAGTACACCTGTGGCTTACCTGTTGGTTAGCTGCGCTTTGCCATAGACCTCTATTACATCTTGCAGGTGTGGTGCACTTTCTGAAAGCATGCCAAAATTCCTACATTCAGAGTTTTGGTTTGCTTTCAAAAAGCACACCAAACTTTCAGGATATAATAGAAGTCTATGGCTCAGTGCAGCTAACCCACAGGAAAGGCGCAGGTGCAGCGCATCAGTGTGAAAGCGGCCTAAAAACCCCTTTTTACATACATGCCAACATGCTCATTGCAAAAGTGCAGTGTATGGTGATGTTTAATACACTGTCCTTGTCCTCTACCAGCTTCTGCTCTCCAGGCTGCTAGAAAGGTCCCAGGCGAAGTGCACTTGGTATCACTCCACCTGGGACAGGAGCGGGCACTATAGAGGAAGCATTGGCTTAAGTGGCTTCTGCTCCCTCCTTGGCCTCTTGCTTTCTCCGCTGCTGGCGCCAGCTCTATGCACTCTGATGTCCTGGGATGGCAGGTCAGCAACCCATTGATCACGATCTGTGCTTGCCGACACACCATCCCAGAGCATGAAGTTGTGGGCCACATAAGAGGACTCCACTGGCCACAGGTTGAGCACCCCTGCTATAGAGCATACTTCACCAAAGAAAAGATAGAATCCCTGTAGTTCACCACTTCAGATGTTACCTGAATCAAAATTATCAGTTTTATGGTAGGAGGTGATCTTACTAAACTCTGATTATGGTGAAAGAGCAATGTTGATGTTTCTATTTATTGTGACATTTCCAGGTGAGGCTGCCCAGTCAGAAGCAAATGACAGGAGACTGGGAAGCTGGGGGTCAGAAAATGAAGACTTCTCCGATAGTTTGGAAAGACTAGGAACTGATCAGGTGAGGGCAAATCATACTAAGACCAATGTTCTCTTCACATGACACAGCCAGGGTCCTGAAAGATCCAGAACACTCTTAGGAGCACCACCTAAGATGAAAAGTTAAAGTTTTACTAAACCCACAACAGGAAAATCAGCCTGTATTTGCAGTAAAGCATGCTTGTTATACTCACCGTGGAACCTAAGGGGTTAATCCTCTGCACTGTGTAAAAAGGGTGTTTGAACCTGTCTTCTCTGATTCTCCCCTTCTGCTGATATTACAGAGCCCTAGGAGGCACTCTGTACATGCTCAGTTTGGTGCATGGGTGTGCACAGTCTATTGCATTAGGGTGTGCATTGCAAAACTCAAACACACATGCTTGTGTGTATATACAGTGTATGTGTATATATATATATATATATATATATATATAGACACACACACACATTCTTATGGCAGAGCTGGCAGTGAAAGAGAAGTACAATAGCACTTCATTAACCACTTGCCGAATGCCCATCGTGGCTTGACGGCGGCAAAGTGGTTTGTTATCGCAAAACGCCATCCCCTGATGGCAGCTGCGATAACGAGTATTGTGGGCGCGCTTGCGTGCTCACTGTGTTCCGGGGGGGGCCAGGGAGTGGGTAGGGCGGACTCGATCTCCGCCGCCTACCAGCGATGGCTCCCCCCGCAGTGAGAGAACGGAGATCCGTGTATGTAAACGCGGATCTCCATTCTGACAGAGGGGAAAGGGCTGTGATCACAGGGTTCCTGTATATGGAAGCTGTGATCACTACCCTACCCCTGCCAGCCCAGCCCCCATACAGTTAGAACACACTGAGGGAACACAGTTAACCCTTAGAACGCCCCCACCAGGTTAACCCCTTCACTGCCAATGGCATTTACACAGTAATCAGTGCATTTTCTTAGCACTGATCGCTGTATAAATGCCAGTGGTCCCAAAAAAGTGTCAAAATGGTCCGACATGTCCGCTGCAATATCGCAGTACCGCTAAAAATTGCAGATTGCTGCCATTACTAGTAAAATATAAAAAAAATAAATAAAAACCCCATAAATTAATTCTCATTATTCATAAATGCGGCAACTTTTGCGCAAACCAATCAATAAACGGCAATTGCAATTTTTTTTTACCAAAAATATGAGGAAGAAAATAAATCGGCCAAAACCGATGAAAAAAAATGTTTTTTAATATTTTTTTTTTTTGATTTGTTGTATTTTAGCTAAGTAATTTAGCAAGTAGTGAATATTGCTTTTTTTGCAAAATTTTCGCTTTTTTTTGTTTATAGCAGTGATCAGAAGTGACGCAGAGGTGATCAAATACCAGCAAAAGAAAGCTCTATTTGTGGGAAAAAAAGGTTGCAAATTTCGTTTGGGTACAACGTCGCACAACCGCGCAGTTGTCAGTTAAAGCGGCGCAGTGCCGAATCGCAAAAAGTGTTTTGCTCCTAAACTGGGAAATCCTTCCGGGGCTGAAGTGGTTAATAGCAGAACTGGTCAGAGGGAGATGTTTTCCATCTCCCCGCCAGCACACAGAGCGGTAATGCTAATGCGCTTGGGCTGATTAGGGTGTGCCCACACCTCGCCCGCGCACGCCTATGGTTTGGTGTGTATTGCTAGAGAGTTTTTTTTTTTCCTTGGGGGGGTGCATATGATCGGCACAGGGCCAATAGGGGTCATGCAATGCAGACTCATAGGACAGTCAGAGGAGAATGAGAACTCCTCCTACAAGCTTTAACCAGACAGTAATAGAAGTCACAAAACTATATACTGCTATACCCTTCTGATGAGGAAAGGTATTTATCAGTTTATAGTTACTAAAATAATTGCATATCCATGTTCTTTGTACTGCGGGAGACCAGATATAGTGAATGCAGGCTCCTGGGTTTAGTAACACTTTAAGGAATGACACAGTAAACAGAGCACATATCCTTTACTGTTTTGTTATCTCCTGTCTCTATCTCGTTTATTCCTTTCTACTGGTGTCTCTTTTCCTTCCCTTATACCTTAAAGCGCAGGTTGCAAAGGCAATGCAAAAGTAGTGCATGCAGTGCGATTTCAGCCCATTCATGAAATTGCATTGCACAGAACTGCATGTGAATCGCACAGGAGCTGCACTTAGTTAGTGCTTGACTCTGGGTTTAGAGATAGTCTAGCTTCCTGCTGCTTGCCCTCTACATCAGACAGGAAGCTTCTAATACACTTTGTGCCCAACCCTAGAAGGACATCTGTGTGTCTGATACAAGGGTATATTTGCAGCTCTGCCCCTTAGACATAAACAGTTGGCTTGCTGACCCTCTTTAGGAGATAATATTTGGAGGCCTTAGACCTTGGACACTTAGTGGGAGATCTGTGCCTGTGTCCCTGTTGTAGAAACCTAAAGAAATATATGGCTTAGATATATTTTCTACCCCATCCTTAGTAGACAGTTCTTTATGTCCACGATTTTCTACCTTGCAGAACTATAAAGATGACGGCTCCGTGATTCATCCCCACTTGTTCCAGGCTTCTGGGCCCACCCATAAAAAACCAAAGCCTAAGGCCAGGAGGCACAGCGCAGAGAGGCAGAAGGATCATGACTCAGGTACAGATTGAGGGGTTAGGTTAGGAGGGTGTAGACTTCATTTTGTTTTTGACACACAATGACAGCCAGCTGTGTACAAATTGGTCTAACAAATTATTTTAATTTTAAAAGATTACAGCGTGGGTATGGATTCTGGTATCAATCATATGAGTACTGCATGTCATTGCAATAAACAGCATGCTATGGAATCTGCCAATATTTATAGATAGGGATGTCTGCTGGAAAAGTGGTGTCCAGGGACTGTCTGTTGCTGCAGAAATTGAAAGAATTGGGCTAAATATGCTTTAAAACAAGACCTCACTAACCTATGTAGCTGCAGATACTGTGGAGAAATTTATTCTCAAATTTCCCAGCAGAAAATCTGAAGCTGCTCAAGTCTCTCAGCAGATCAGCCCCACCTGCTTCTCACTCTTAGCAGTAAACCACTTAAAATATTCTCATCGCACACATTTCTGCACAAGGCCTGAAGTAAGGGGAACTCATAGCAACTGCCGGCAGGTTTACTGGTATCAGCATGAATAGGAAAATATGTCACCAGCCAGAGCTAGGTTAAGGGGTGGGCAGGAGGGGTGCCTGCCCTGGGCACTGTGGTATTATGTGAGGTGGGGGAGGGGCACCATGAGGAGATTTGAGGGTGGGGGGGGGATTTGTGTTGGGAGGGGGAATTTGGAGATGTGTGCCAGGAGTGGTGATTTCCGGGGATTTATGCTAGTAGGGATATTTAAGGGGTATTTGTGCTAGGAGGGGAAATTTTTTGGGGGGGCGGGATTTATGCTAGGACGGGGGATTGGAGGAGGGGAATTTGTGCTGGAAGGGGGAGTTTGGAGCAGGGGGGTGGTTTGTACCTGGGGGGGGGGGTTGTGCTGGGGGCATATGAGGAGAGAGACAATTTGGGCTGGGGGGCAAATATTTTTGCTGGGATGGGGGATTTCAGTAGGGGGGGCAGATTTGTATTGGTGGGAGGGGAAATTTATATTTAGGGGAAGCATGCAGATTAGTCCTCGATTTTTCATTTTTTTATTGGGGGAGGGGGTTATTGACACACAATGCTCATACACCTTGGGGGGGCACACATAATTTGGCCTGTTCGCCCTGGGCTCTAGATGACCTTGTGCCAGCACTGTCACTAGCAAACCAATGATCAATAATCAATAGTCCAAGTATTTATTGAAAGTGATTATTGCACTACACTACTTGTGATGGGATTGATTTTAATAAACGGTTGGGCTATTGATTACTGATCCTTGGTGTGATGGAGTCCTATATTTCTTCCCCTCCTAGCAGTGACTCAGCAGCTTCGCTCAACTCCCCTGCTTCCCCATCCCAGCAGTGACTCAGCAGCTCTGATAACAGTGACTGAGCAGCTCATCCTACTCTCCCCTCCCAGCAGTGACTCCGCAGCTCACCATGCTTCCTCCCCCAGCAGTGACTCAACTGCCTATTCTCTGATGTAAAAACAAAGTAGGCCCTCTTGGAGGAGAGAAAACTCATTCACTGCTTGGAGGAAGGAGCAGGGTGAGCCCACCTGCTGAGAAAACAACTTGAAGAAAGTCAGTATTTCTGCTGTAAATTTTGAGGATGAATTGCTCCATGGTGCCTGTAGCTGCAAGTGTCAGGTGTTGTAAATCTGTTAGGAATAGGTAAATGGTTGAATATCCATAACCTGGCCACAGTTACACTTTTTAACAGCTCTGTTACCATATATACCGCTCTGTTTTCCATATACTGACCAATTCCTGTCTACAAACTATATCCCTTGTATTCTTTAGTATATGGAATGGATTGGAACTGTCCACTGGCAGACCCCAGCACTGTAAGACCACTTTGTTAAAGGAATCAGTTCAGTGAGAAGTATGCAGGCTGCCATAGCTTATCTCTTTCAGAAAATGCCAGCTGCCTGGTCATCCTTGCCTTCAATACGTTATTCTGAATCTGAAAGAGGGACGATGCTTTGAAAATAAGTCCTTCCTGAAATTAGAACAGTTATTTCAAGTCTAAATAAACTAGGAGGTTCCTAAGCATTTGTTTTTTTTTTTTTAGGGGCACCGTCCTTCAGCAATGCCTGCTTGAGGAATCCTGGTGAGTCAGACAGCTCAGACATGTCCAGTGAGTCGCAGAACAAGTCCCGAAGTTCATCACACAACTTGAGCCCTCAGATTGCTGCCACAGTGGAGGCTCTACAGGCCTCGGCTCAGGGGCTCTGTCAGCGGCTGGAAAGTCTGGAGCGAGCGCTACAGGTATTATAGCATAATGACACGAACATCGCATTAGATCGAGTAACAGGATTGCTGATAATAAAAGCTGTAATGAGAAAAAAATAATTCTGCTTATTGAAATTGTGTTACCCTTAGTAACATGTCACATGACTTTTTTTTTTTCTTTGGACATACACTGTATTACCAAAAGTATTGTGACGCCTCACTTTACACGCACATGAATTTTATTGGCATCTCAGTCTTAGTCCGTAGGGTTCAATATTGAGTTGGCCCACCCTTTGTATGTATAACAGCTTCAACTCTTCTGGGAAGGCTGTCCACAAGGTTTAGGAGTGTCTATGGGAATGTTTGACCATTCTTCCAGAAGCGCATTTATGAGGTCAGGCACTGATGTTGGATGAGAAGGCCTGGCTCGCAGTCTCCACTCTAATTCATCCCAAAGGTGTTCTATAGGGTTGAGGTCAGGACTCTGTGCAGGCCAGTCAAATTCCTCCAACCCACAGGTGTCAAACACAAGGCCCGCGGGCCGAATCCGGACCCTCCAGGCCATTTCATGTGGCCCTCGCACCTCTCCTGCAGCTGCAGGGGAGCTCCAGCCCACCTCTGGTCCTCCAGACCCTGTACTTTCTGCTTTCCAGCAATGCATCCAGCTTCTTCCCAGCAGCAGTATGGGGGGGGGGGGTGACTCTTGACATCTAATGTAAGTGAGGGGGATGCTCTGGACATATAGTCTTAAAGATACAACCGGCCCTTTTATGGGCAATCATAATGCTGATGTGGCCCACAATGAAATTGAGTTTGACACCACTGTCCAACCCAAACTCGCTCATCCATGTCTTTATGGACCTTGCTTTGTGCACTGGTCCAAATCATCTGGTGGAGGGGGGATTATGTTGTGGGGCTGTTTTTCAGGGGCTGGGAACTCTTAGGGCATCAGCATACCAAGACATTTTGGAAAATTTCATGTTTCAAACTTTGTGACTGCATACCAGTGCACAAAGCAAGGTCCATAAAGACATGGATGAGCGAGTTTGGGGTAGAGGAACTTGACTGGGCTGCACAGAGTCCTGTCCTCAGCCTGATAGAACACCTTTGGGATGAATTAGAGCGGAGACTGCGAGCCAAGTTTCCCTCTTGGACAGCTGTCCCCAGAACAGGGGTCTCAATTGGAAGGTTTCCTCTTACTGTGTGTTCTAGGGACAACTCTAACATTTTGAAAATTTGGATTTCCTCTCATCTTCTATTTAAAACATGTTAGTTATCAGGACAGAAAGGGTGAATCTTCCCCGCGTCATCCAAAGCTAGGAAAAAGTTTTACCTAGAGATACATTTTAAAGAAGAACAATGTCATTTAAAGCGGAGTTCCACCCGAAAGTGGGACTTCCGCTTTAAGCACTCCTCGTCCCCTTACATGCCACATTTTTTTTTTGGGGGGGGGGGGGGGGGGAGTGTGTACCTGGTTTTGACAGGTACTTCCTTCTTCCAAATAATGGTGGCCACACAAAATATTGAAACTTTGGGCATTTTCACTTAGGGGTGTACTCACCTTTGTTGCCAGCGGTTTGGACATTAATGGCTGTGTGTTGAGTTATTTTGAGAGGACAGCAAATTTACACTGTTATACAAGCTGTACACTCACGACTTTACATTGTAGCAAAGTGTCATTTCTTCAGTGTTGTCACATGAAAAGATAGAATAAAATATTTACAAAAATGTGAGGGGTGTACTCACTTTTGTGAGATACTGTATTTCAAAAGGCCTTTTAAGGTGAAACTCCAGCTATGTATAATCTGCCCCCACCATGTACTACACATATGGCAACAAATTTAGATACATTTAAATTTAGGTTCTTACCCCCTTCTATTTCAAACCCTCGTTTTCTTTTTTTTTTTTTTGTTTACAAAAGATATTTTATTTAGAAGGTTAAAAGAACATACAGTTTTTGGATACAGAGTAGCATATGTTTACAGTCTATGGTACAGAATAGACATTATATTGTTATCTAGTGTGAGAGAAGCGCAAATGAAAAACAACTATATTATGAGAGATTCAGATTGGAATATTGGGAGTTATGTAGTTGTAAGTATTTTTGAGCTTTGTACAACAGCTTAGGAGTTGTCCCAATAATTCCATTTTTTATTAAAGCTTTTTAAATTGTGATTAAGGGTGAAGTGTATATATTCGGTTCTTTATGTGGACCGTTGTTCGGTGGTGAGACCGTAGGTTCTATCGTCCGTTTCTATAGTGTAATTGAGGAGTCTATACAGAAGACATGACGTGGTATGGGCTATAGGGTGGTGGTACGTTATTAAATTAGGTGAGTAATACGTCACGTTAGGTTACCTACTATCGTAAATTGACCTCTAGGTGATATGATGGTACCAGTGTCCAAAACACATCTTACCTCGAGTAGTCTTCTTGGCTTATATATGTGAAGTGGGAATTAGTGTTAAATTTTTCGAAATTATTTTTTACCTTAATAACCCTGTTGAGGATTCGACAACATGTTTCGAGTTTTTATGAATGTTGATGTATTGAGGGTTATAAGGTTAGACTTAGAGAGTATTATATCAACAAAAAGTAAACGCGAAGAGAGTGTGATCTATTGTTATATTACAGATAAGACATGGTATCTGACATTTGTATACGATGAGACATAGGTTTTTGACATACAAGAAAATTGGAAGATTTATTTTATAGAAAACATTTGTTTTTTTTTTTT
>BLSH010012269.1:849531-861795 GCA_018402905.1 Glandirana rugosa
ATGTCTGGTGTTTCATGCCCACCAGACCTAAGTCTGACAGCTAGAAAATATTCCCATATATTAGGCAGGCCCAGACCACCCGTACTTTGTGGTCTGTAGAGTAAACTATTGCTACATCGGGGTTTCTTTCCTGCCCATATAAATTTGTTGATGTCTCTTTGTAGGGAGACTAATTTGTATTTGGGGATGTTGATTGGTAATGATCTATAGTGGAAAAGTAGTTTTGGTAGAATATTCATCTTGATAGCGCATAGTCTGCCTGAGAATGAGATCTGATATGTAGTCCATAGCTTAAGCAAGGTTTTGATTTGGGTGAAAAGTGGAGGGTAATTAGCCTGATATAATGTTGGGTAATTATTAGTGATGTTAACTCCCAGGTATCTAAATGAGTGGGAGCACCATTTAAAGGGGAAATTTGACTGCAAAGAAGCTGTAATGTTCACTGGCAGATTTATAGGTAAAGCTGAGCATTTAGATAGATTTATTTCTAAGCCGGAGATATTATAAAATGTTTTGAGCTCTTTAATAAGATTTGGTATGGAAATCAGGGGTTCCGATAAAAATACTAGAGCATCATCAGCGTATAAACTTATGTTGTGTTCATTTGGGCCTTTTGTATATCCTTTAATGTTTACATTATTTCTAATAGCACAAGCTAAGGGCTCAATAGCTAACGCAAACAATAATGGGGAGAGGGGACATCCTTGTCTTGTACCTCTGTTTAGGGGGAAAAATTCTGAGTTATTACCCGGTATTTTTATTCTAGTCTGAGGGTAGTGATAGAGGGCTTTGAATCCATGTATGAATTTTTCCAATATGCCAAATTTCATTAAGATGTTATCCAGGTATGACCTCGTTTTCTTTTAACCACTTGAAGACCAGGCTTTTTCTGGCACTTTTTGTTTACATGTAACAATCACGTTTTTTTGCTTGAAAATTACTTAGATCTCCCAAACATTATATACATTTTAAGGCAGAGCCCCTAGAGAATAAATTGGTGGGCTTTGCAATTTTTTTATGTTACACAATACTTAAAATATAAAAGCTGATGTTACACCAAGTAAATAAAAAACATGCCATGCTTTAAAATTGCACATGCCCGTGCAGCGGCGACATACAAAGTAAATTTACTATTTATAGGCAATGCTTTAAAGCCTTTAAAGGTTATCACTTTAGTTTACAGAGGAATTACTGCTCATGATCTGACATTCGTGGCGATTGCTGTTTGCGCGCTTGCGCTTGCCTTTGCATGCAAGCAGGGGTGGGTGTTTTTTTATTAATTCGTTTTTTTTATATTACACTGTGTAAGGGCAATTATAATACCTTGTATGCATTATATTTTGCCTGCGCTAATAAGCGCACTTTTCAGCTCTTTTGCATAATGCATTTGAGTGCACTCATGTTAAAGCAAGTAAGACAGACACAAATAGCTGTTCTCACATGGCAAGCTCGCAGGGCAGTCCTGGGTGGCCGAGCTTTCAGGCTTTATTTATAGGAATCAGACAGGGATTAAAAAGAGACTTGGTGGCTTCGCAATCAGCCAATCAGCCTCCAAGGCACAGTCACATGACATGAGTTCAATGCAAACCACCAACCAATGACACACTTGTTTATATTCAAACAATGCAATAGAAGAGGCATGCATGCATGGGGATTGGCCGGCCTGTATGAGAAACAGCTGTCTCCAGATAACAATGAAAGCCATGTGGACACATGGCCTCCATTGAAACCAATGCGCTATCTCACAGAGGCCCTCCAAGCAAAATGCCATGCATGCAAAACCTCGAACTGCCATTACAACGAATCGCCATCAAATACAGCTCTATGAACTATACTCCATAGTGATTATACTACTGTTCCATTAAAGGGTAAATTATGCACAAAGGAATATAGCTGTAGATTTCTGTCACATTGATCAGATGCGACAGAAAGCTTACAGATCATTATCCTTACATAAAAGGCAATACTGATTCCATAACGCAAGTAAACCGCCGCCTAGCAGATCAATCTGTACATAATACAGGGGCCCCCTGATTGACGGTAATTTACCCGCGCCACAGAACGTGCATTGCACCCCAAAGATCCGGACCGGCATTTGCTCCAGCGTTAACCGATCAGGGCGCCTGCTGGCCGGGATGATTAGGCGGGTAGCGTGTAGTTATCAAATAATGGAAGGTTTCCATTGTAAATGGCCTTTCCTCAATATCGGTTAAAGCCATATTCGCTGTACACAGAGAATACCGGTAAACCGACACTGGGAGACACTGTGACAATACATAATACACATCCTAAATTTCTACAACAGCTGTTGCTTTACATTTTTTTTTTGATCACTTTTATTGCTGCCACAAGGAATGTAAACATCTTGTGACAGGTACTCTTTATGGAGAGATCTGGGGTCTATAAGACCCTGAATCCCTCCTCTGCACTTAAAAGCATTCAAAACACCAAGATCGAAGTTTTTGAATGCTCTTGATTTTTTAAAAATGGCGCCAATGACATCAAGGAGTGATGTCATGGCTTCCGGGTAACTATACCCAACAGCCGATCAAAGCTGATTCCAGTGGGACGGGAGAGCCTGAGCAAGCTGTGAAAGGTGGTGGAAGAGGGGGGACACCCCCTCCCGCTGCTCGTAATAACAGTTGAGCGGCTAGTTAGCTGTAAAAAATGTTACTGGGATGATGCCTGCAGTGCAGGCACCACCCTGGTACAACCACTAGCCTTCCTCTTCTCTACTGAAAAATACCTTTCTGTTTGTGTTGTCTTGGGTAGCAGTAAAAAATCCAAAGATTTTTTTAATACTTTTCCCACTCTGTTCAAAACAAAAAAAGGGGGATGGGTGCAACATACACCCTAAATCCCAATTAAACTTTCAGAGTCTTACGGTTCTTTCAAAGTCTTATGGTTCTTTAGAAAGCAGTCATAGCCTGAGTAGAAAAGCCTGTCCACTGCCAGCATGCTGCACTGAAGGAGCTTTGTTTTTTGAGCTTTAATGATTGCACAGCTATAGGTCTCACTTAACAGTGTGTTGGACCTCTGCAGAGACACCACTGCTTTCACACATTAAGCATCAGTCATTCTCTGCAGTATTCCAGCAAATGGCAGGCTTTTCTATTTTGGTTATATCTGCTTTATAAAGAAAATAAACTATAATACATTGCACACCTTATTCTTTATGTGCATGGAATGTGTTTAGCTGATTAAACTGAAAGTTCAGTTGGGCTTTACCTAGTAACATTTTTCAGAATGTGAGGTTTTTTCAGGAGTTAATAGCTCAGTGCAGAGCTTATTATCAATTGGTGTAGGAAAGAGATAAATTTGTTTCCCTTAGTATCTCACTGTACCTAACTAGTACAGGCACACTAATACAGTTTTAGATATCCAAGGATGTTTTCTAAGCAGCCAAGTTACGGTGCAATCACAAACCCGGTTTTAAACCTCAGTGGTGTTCACAGAACTACCCACAGCTTGAATTTTAGGAATCAGCCGAAATTTGAGCCACGTAAGTTCAGCTTAAGGCCTCATAGACACAGCGCGTATCTTTAAAAATAAACAAAACGTCGGCCCTGACGTCAAGGGAAAAAAATCAGAGGTTTTTGGCGTTATGCATCGGCGTTAGTGAGCGTTTTTATTGTTTTCAAAATCAAACAAGAGCATAGGTAGCATACAAGTAAGAGTCGCTCAATGAGCGATTACAAATACAAATAATCCAGTAATTCGCAGTAATATTAGGCAGATAGAATTATATGAATAGCAGTCAACATAAGTGGCAGTGTCAGACACATTTATCATACACAAAGACCGGATTAGTTACACATACATCTCCCCCCCCCCCCCAAAAGGAAGAGGGGGGGGAGCGGGCCAGGGACCATCTCAGAACCGTCAGGCCTTCCCCCATTCTCCCCAAATTTTTTCAAATTTCTTAGGGCACTTTCTATTCATATAAGTAAGTTTATATAATGGAAGGACCGCATCTATCAATGTCTTCCACTGAGACACCATGGGAGGGGCGGCCTCTCTCCATTTGAGCAGTATAGTTTTCCTAGCATAAAATGCTGCATAGAATAAGAACAATTTTTTATAGGTGTTCTTGGTCACCATATCCGTGACTCCCAGCAACAGGACCACCGGATCCAGTCCCAGAGGAATACCAGCCACTGAACTAAGTACCTGAGTCACCCCCAGCCAAAATTGTTGTATCACCGGGCAGGACCATGTGACGTGGATAAAGGTGCCCTCCTCCACAGTACACTTAGGGCATCTATCCGACCTGGAGGGGAAGAGTCAATAGGCGTTTTTAAAAAAAATCATCCCGCTATTTTTCAACCTAAAAATGTTGGCGTCAAAAATGCCGGAAAACGCCGGTACAATATTAGTTGGCGTTTGTTGGCGTTTTGCGGCGTCGGCGTAAAAAAATGCCAAAACGTTACAGCCTCAGAACGCGATGGCCGTGGGTTCTACTTTCAGCTCACTAACGCCGACGCCACCTACAGCTCAAAAACGCCGACGTTTTTATGGGGCCATTGACTAACATGGAGAGCTGCAAAAGACGCCAGAAAACGCCGGCGTCAAAAAACGTCCGTGTGTATGAGGCCTAAAGCAAAACTTCAGTCCTGCCTAGTCCTCCACCCCCCCCCCAGGTGCCACCATAATGGCACATATGCAGATATGCCCATGAAATTCAAAATACTAACCACAACATACAAGGCCATCCACAACACTGCCCCCCAGCTACATCACCAATCTCATCTGCAGATATCGCCCCAGTCTCTCCGCTCCTCACAGGACCTCCTGCTCTCTAGCTCCCTTGTCACCTCCTCCCATGCTTGCCTACAGGACTTCTCCAGAGCCTCTCCCATCCTCTGGAGCTCCCTGCCCCAGAATGTCCAGTCAGCCCCCCCACCCTGTCCTCCTTTAGGCAATCCTTGAAAACTCACTTATTCAAGGAAGCCTACCCCACCTCCACCTAAGAACTGTGTTTGAGTCACCTCTATCAGATCATCCCCTGCAGCCATTACCTTTTGTACCACCTCCCCCTCCCTTTAGATTGTAAGCTCCACAAGCAGGGCCCTCCTATTCCTTCTGTATTGAACTGTATTGTAATTGTACTGTGTCCCTTCTTTATTGTAAAGCGCTGCGCAAACTGTTGGCGCTATATAAATACTGTATAGTAATAATAATAATGAGCTCTGTCCAGCCTTAGGCTCTTTGCAGACCCATCAGACAATTTTCCATGCTCGCACAAAGACAGAGTAGGTCCCGGACTTCCTTGGTATCAGGCACATGCAGGGAAAACTCTGCGCGTGCGCAGATAGCCAGCGCATGTGCAAATGTGCTGCAGGGCTCTCTCGGGACCCAAGCCCAGTGGCGCATCTGAACATGCACTGGAAGTGCAGAGAAATTCTCACCTAGATGAGAATTGCGGAAGGGCTGCTTTTCAGCTCAAATAAAGCACTGTTAAAACAAAAGCAAAAACGTCCATGTGTAGGAGAGGGAAGGGAGGCAGGGAAGCTCAACATGCTCTTTAGGGTGAAGGTCCGATTTAAGGATAGACATACAATGCTTAATTTGTCTTGTTTAGCTCACAGGCTGAACTAAAGAAAAGCAATTGATTCTCCTAACCATGCTAAACAGAATACATAGAGGAATCTCCATTGCCGGCTATTGTATTCAGCAGCCACAGCATCCACGGCTACCTGAATACACCTGATGCAGTCACTGGCTAATAATTTTCCACCCGGCTCATTGGATTTTTAAAATCAACTTTTTCAAGCCAGGTGGTACTTGCAGGGTCACCCACAGCTTGAATTTTAACCAATGCGGCAGGAATTGGATGAGAATCAGGCTGTCTATTGCCATCTAGAGGAAATGGTAGATGTTATATCAGGCGCCCTATACTTACCTCTCATTGTGGCTAGTTTCATTACAAATAGAAGAAGAAAAGACCCCAAGTTACCTCCTCCTCCAGGTGCAAGCCTACTGTGCCCAGCACCAAATCCATGAATGTGTATTTTATACAGCCAACATTAATGAGTAGATTAGATATGTAGTCACAGTGAGAACACATAGACCTGTAATATAATAAGTCACATCTACCCTGTGGTTACTTTAGTTGCTGTTGTACAAGTCCTAGCAGCAGGTGATCCATAGTCAGCTAAGAATAATTATTAATGACTCAGGATGTAATTGTGAAAAAGAACAGTTTTTGTTGCCCATGGCAACAATTATGGATCTCCCTAAACCTCACTGGTAGCAAGAAAGGAAGAAGCTGATTGTTTGCTATTTGCAACAACAAACAGTCCTTGTTTCGTTTACTTTTATGCAGTTAGGCATTCTCAGAATGTAGGCTTAATTTTCCCTTTGTGTAATAATTATAGGACAGCATTGTTTAGATAAACTTTAGATTTTTAAGTTGCTGAGCATGTATTTGTTATTAACACAAAGAACCTTTTATCTCTTACAGGATCAACAACAGTACATACGTGAACGAACGCACAGATCACTCAAACACCCGGTATGCTAGTGTTGTGAATACGTCGTTGGCATAGAATGTTTGAGACAGGAGCACATAGAATAACTATAGGTGTTGTACATTATGTTTGCTAAATAGGAGTCTACAGTGCTAGAGTAAAGGTGGGCATAGATGGATCGAAATTCGAACAGTTCAGCATGGTCCAACTGAATTTCGATCTGTCTATGGCCTTTCCTGCTATAAAGAAGTCAATCTAACAATCGGCTTCTCTCAAACATGAATGTTGGAAAATTTTCCTTCGCTCTGTGCTGCAGTCGGTTGGTGCTAGAGTAAAGCTGGGAATAGATGGATCAAAATGTGGTCAGTTTGGCAGGTACCAATGGAATTTTAATCCATCTATGTCCGTTCCTGTGTGGGTAGTCAATCTAACAATCGGCTTCTCTCTAACAGGAATGTTACAAAATTTTCCTTTGATCAACGCTGCAGCTGATTGGTGCCAGAGTAAAGCTGGGAATAGATGGATCAAAATTTGGCCAGTTCAGCAGGGACCAACCAAATTTCGATCCATCTATGGAAAAATTTCCTTCAGATTGGCTGCAGTGCTGATCAGTGTATTCTGACAGCAGAAGACTCCCTGCTGTCAGAATACAATAACAAAAAAAGAAAAGAGGAATTTCTTGGGCAATCACAATGATTAAGGTGTGAGTTGAACTTTCCCTATCCCTGCTGTTGAACAACAAGAAACAAACCCCCTAGATGGGACTTTCAATTGGGAAGACCAACTCATTCAGAAAGAGAGAGTATATTAAAATGAACAATATTTATTAATATAGTTTAAAAAACAACAAAAACATATCACAAAATTAGAGCCAGAAATGGACACAATACAAGAATAGCAAGAGGGAACAAACCATATCAAAACCTGGATTGCACCCACTGCCTAATCAGACAAAAAATGATGACAGTGACATAAAAAGACCACAGGTCCTGTTCTGCCCCCTGTGTGAGGCAGTCCAGTGGTCTTTTTTTTTTGTAATTCCTTTATTTAGTAGCACAGAGGTATACATACAGCGGAAAATGTCATGTCAAAAAACACTTAATAGATACAATTGAATGGATTCAAACAGATAAGCTTAGAGTGCGCAAAACCAATAGTTGTGACTGTGAGGCTTGGTTGGGAACCCCATGGGGAAGAAGCATGGAAACAACTAGTCAGTAAGAGTGGGTGAACCAACACATCGCCCATCCGCAACTCGGCTCCGAACGTCACAAGTTATGGAACTCAAAGATTATGCTAAGTGTTTACATTTTATTTTGTTATGAAGGCGCAAGAGAAGAGCGCCCCGGGGTAATATGTTCTATGGCTAACAGAGATGGGGAATCTCACGGGCCCCTGCGTGAGGGGGTGGCGCAGGGACCAGAAACGATCCCCTGCCCCCCCCCCCCCACCCGCAGCGGAATGCACTGAAATTAAAATGGCAGTGGGAGGGAGGGGAAAAAATTGGGGTAAGGGGAAAAGGGAGACGTAGCAAGAGAAGGTGAATTGGATACATAAAAGAGATTGAAAAACAGGGTAGGAAAGGAAGAGAGAAATAGGGAGAGGGATAGGGGGGGGGGGGGGGGGGCGGACCAAGCCAGGATGATTCCCATTGCCCCCCGCCCAGACCGCACCGAGCGGCCCATAACGGCCTGTAAATCATGACATCGCATCAAGGTAGGGATCGGTGAGAACATAGTAATTCGTCCAGTGGTCTTTTGATGTCACTGTCATTATTTTTTGTCTGATTAGGCAGTGGTGAAATCCAGGTTTTCGTCTGGCTTGTTCCCTCTTGCTATTCTTGTATTGTGTCCATTTCTGGCTCTAATTTTGTGATATGTTTTTGTTGTTTTTTAAACTATATTAATAAATATTGTTCATTTTAATATACTCTCTCTTTCTGAATGAGTTGGTCTTCCCAACTGAAAGTCCCATCTAGGGGGTTTGTTTCTTGTTGTAGAATACAATAGCACAGCAGGATTCCTTCACCCACCTTGAATATGTGAATAGGGAAATCTGTTTGATTTTTTTTTTTTTGGATCAGCCAAAAAAAAAAAAAAAATCCACTTATGGCCAGCTTAACATTAAAGCTGAACTCCAAGCAGATATGAAAAAGACCAACTATTTCTGTGATGTATTCATAGCAAAATAATGAAATGTGTATTAAAAGGCAGCTAGTGTAAGTACATAACTTTGAATTGGCATCAGCCTTTTGGAGTCCCTGTTCAGCAGCACTCAGATTGGAAGAGGATGGGAAGCACAAAAGACGCCAATCAGGTGTTTTGCATGTACATGAGTTGCCAAGTAACACAGAGGTGAACTGCTTTTACTCCTTGACTGTCCAATCACAAGTTGGAGCCAATGAGGTGACCTTAAAGGAGAAGTATAGCCAAAGCTTTTTTGGCTATACTCCTCCTGAAAGGTCACAGGAGTGCAGCTCATTCTGTTGGCTGATGTCACTCATCTAGTCCAGGCTTGGGAACGATCCCAACCATATGGTCAGGATCCACCCAGAACCCTAGACCAGCTCCTGGCTCAGTCTCTCAGCCATCCACTGAGAGCCTGAGCCAGCCCTTCACACTACCTTTACAGCACTCCAGTGAGTTCTGGAGAGGAGAGCAGAGAACTGGTGACTGACAGTCACGCCTCTCTGCTCAAAGCAGTGGGGAGCACTGGGCAATCAGTGTGGTTTGATCCCCCAGTTCTCACTGCAGAGCCGGCGGGGGACAGATACAGCTTTGGATCGATGCTGCATCACCTAAGTGAGTTAAAATGTTTATTTTTTTCTAATTCCATACTTTTCTTTTAAATGCAGCAGAGAAAAAGTGAGGTTACCAGCCTGACTGTATAGTCTGTTTAAATCATGGGATTGACTGGATAGACATGCAAATACTTGAACAACTAAAAGCTATTTGCCTGAAGTTCAGCTTTAACATGGTCATGAATAATATATGTATATTCAAATAACATATACAGTATATATATTCAGATAATATTCTATACAACAATAAATAAAACAATTGTGCAGTTTTGTATAAAAAAGTAAAAAAAGGAGAGCAGCAATGCACACAGAATGTGGAAAGGCACCAAGAGGACGGCGCCAAGTGTAGAGGTATAAATGAGAGGAAGGTGGTGCCATGCATTTCCAACTACTCACGGCTAAAACTGGTCACACATTATTAGATTTCTTTAACTCAGCCCACGGGCATAAGGAAAAAAAAATCTGAACTAAAACAGATTCCTCAATCTATGCTAAATAGCGCGGATTGACGAAACCCTCTGCATTCAAACTGCAGCTATATCTGTTTGGGTGAAGCTGCTGTTTGGATGAAAATCCTCCGACAGGCTTCTTCAACAAAAGTTGAGCAAACTTTTGTCAAAAGGAGGTGAGCCCGCAGGCCACCCACTGAGCAAATTTAGGCCGAGCCAGAAAGAACTGTCGAAATTTGCTGTATGGCCAGAGTGTAAATGTTGTAATATTTACCTTTCCTGGATAAAACTGCTTTGCATTCCTATGTATTGCTGATGTCATCAGTATCCTAAATTTGTGGTCCCATTTTCTCTACATTTGCAGATCAGAGTGCAGATTGGCTGATTCCCAGATAGCAAGGATAACTTGCCACAAATTTGTGGCAGTGTTGAATTGTAAGTCTGTTAACTTGCTGCACATTTTCTCTGGCAAATTGTACACTTGCAGAGCACTTGAAGCACAAGTTCGAGTTGACACTTTTCCAATTTGTAGCAAATTTGCATGGCAAATCTCTAGCAAGAGCAAAGTTGCAGCGGTGAGTCTACAGCAAGAGCTCTGCAAGTCTACAGCATGGAAAATCAGCCACAGTGACTCCTGTGGTGGGTTAACCATTGCACAACATAACTGAACTTGCAGCATATTTGCACAATGTTTGCAAAGAAAGTTGATGTGGAGTCATGCAATGTGAACTTTCTGCAATTGTGCAACAAACTTGTGAAGCCTGGCAAGTCTAGCAATAGATTTGCAAATCATTTTCAAACTTGCAGCTCAATTGCTTGCTATCTGGGTTCTTCTAATCATGCAGCCAGATGACTTGGATCAGCATTTTCTCCTGTCTTAGCTCTTAGTGCCATGGTGCACCAATTGTATATCAGTGCCTTTTTTGACAGGGCTTTAGGTAATCGGTTCTTAACCCGTGGGTTGCGACCCCCTGGGGGTCGATTGCTGATTTCCAGGGGGTCGCGACGCTGCATGTCTCGCTGCACATCTCGCTGTAATCCAGACAGATCCGACTCTGTAGTATGTCGGGCCCGTTTTGGCCAGTAAGATGTCACTTTTGGGAAAGGAGAGAAAGAGGAGGAGGGAGTCTAAGGGACACACTGTGCATTGTTCTGAGGTCTGTACACTGATTATTAGTAATGCATATGGACAGAGGAGAGAGACAGTGACCAGGAAGGGGGACAAAACAATGGAGGAGTGATGGGGGGGGTTCAGGATGACGTGCTAGCGCCCCCCCCAGCACAAGTGGAGAGGGGGGTATATACTGATTGGGGGGGTCTATACTGATAGAAGGGGTCTGAAGAGAGAGCAAAAGAGGGGGAGGAACAAAGTAAAAAGGAAGGTAAAGACAGATAGAGAGAGAGAGATGGGGGGAAAAAAACAAGAAATTAGGATAGAGAGAGATAAAATGGAAAGAAAAGAGAAAAAGTGGTACATCCTAAAATGTACCATAAGGGGTTTTAATACTTTGGAATGGACTCAGGGAGCGCTAAATGTCCACAGGGTAGGGACGCAAATTACTTGCCTTACCTTGGGTGCTGACAACCCACGCTACGAAAATAATTTTATTGTTAGGGGTCCCGCAACTTGGGAAATTTTATCAAGGGGTCACGGCACTATAGAGGTTGAGAACCACTGCTTTAGGTGAATCTGTGATTTGGCTATGCCAAGCAGCGTAGCTATTTCACGCTACTATCATGCTTCCCAGCTTTACATAGTCAGCTACCCTTTACTACCCTGCTGCTCTGTTTGGCCACAGGGAGGGAAGAGAAATACCTTGTGTTTCCAGGGATGGGGAGCATCTGACTCACTCCTCTTCCTTGTAAAAGCACTGTTGCTTTTTAACTGAGCACTTTGGGGTTGATTTACTAAAACTGGAGAGTGCAAAAATCTGGTGCAGCTCTGTATAGAAACCGATCAGCTTCCAGTTTTTTTTTTTTGTCAAAGCTTAACCACTTGCCGACCGCCGATCGGCATCTGACGGCGGCAAAGTGGTTCGTTCCCGCAAAACGCCGTCATACGATGGCGGCTGCGGGATCGAGCTTAGTGAGCGCGCGCCGCCGGAGGTGCGCCCGTGCGCTCACTGTGTTCGGGGAGGGCCAGGGAGCGGGTGCAGCGGCTTCGATTGCCTCCGGCTACCCGCGATGGCCCCCCCGAGCGGAGGAACGGAGGTCCGTGTATGTAAACACGGACCTCCGCTCTGTGTGAAGGGGGAAGGGCTGTGATCACAGCCTTCCTGTATACGAAGGCTGTGACCACTTCCCTTCCCCAGATAGTGCAGTCCCCCTACAGTTAGAACACGCCCAGGGAACATACTTAACCCTTAGAGCGCCCCCAGCAGGTTAACCCCTTCACTGCCAATGGCATTTACACAGTAATCAGTGCATTTTTATAGCACTGCCGCCGCGCGCGAGTGATTCGAGCTAGGGCGTCGGCGGTAGCATACTGCCGCAAAACGCCCTTGCTTGGTGAAACGGCGGCAGTCTACGGCTAGCCGCCAGCCGT
>BLSH010012269.1:861852-872462 GCA_018402905.1 Glandirana rugosa
AAACCCAAAAATGAATTCTCATCATCCGTAAACGCGACCACTTTTGCGCAAACCAATCAATAAACGCCGATTGCGTTTTTTTTTTAATCGCAAATATGAGGAAGAATATAAATCGGCCAAAAACGGTGAAAAAAAATGTTTTTTTATTTATTTTTTTTTTATTTGTATTCTAGCAAAAAGTAAGAAATTTGGGTTTTTTTGCAAAATTGTCGCTCTTCTTTTGTTTATAGCGGCGATCAGAAATGACGCAGAGGTGATCAAATACCACCAAAAGAAAGCTCTGTTTGTGGGAAAAAAAGGACGCAAATTTTGTTTGGGTACAACGTCGCACGACCGCGCAATTTTCAGTTAAAGCGACGCAGTGCCGAATCGCAAAAAGGGCTCCGGTCCTAAAGCTGGAAATCCTTCCGGGGCTGAAGTGGTTAAAGTGGCTGTAAAGTCAGAAGGTTTTTTTTTTTTATCTTAATGCATAGAATGCAAGAAAAGCCTTCTATGTGCAGAAACCCCCCTAATACCTGAGGTCCTTTGTGTCCAGTGATGTCCACGAGTGTCTCAGCCTTCTGAAATTCTCCCTCCTGATTGGCTGAGACACAGTCCATCAAAGTCCTTTAGCCAATCGGGAGAGAGAGGAGCGTGGCTGTGACTCGGCTCGGGTGCCCCCATAGCAAGCTGCTTGCTGTGGGGGCACTGAACTGGAGGGAGGGGCCAGGAGCACAGAAGAGGGACCCAAAAAGAGGAGGATCCAGGCTGCTCTGTGGAAATCCACTACAACAGGGCAGGTAAGTATAACATGTTTGTTATTTTTATAGGAAAAGAAACAAGACTTTACAATCACTTTAATTGAACAAGCTAACTTTAGTAGCTGATTGGCTACAATGCACATCTGCACCAGATTTTGCATGCTCCAGTTCTAGTAAATCAACCCCTGTGAGCTATTATATGCAGTGGGGAGAGCGTACTCTGTGTAAGCTCCTAGTCTTAATTTCATGTCCCTTATGGCAGAACAGAACAGAGTGAAAGTGAAGGGAAGGTCAATATGTACAACTGGGGAGGGTGGCAGTCTTGTGAACTGACTGCTCTGCACTGCATGGGCAAAGTACAGGTTCACTTTAAGGATTAACACCAAACTGTAATTATATAACAAGGAAAAAAATTACCATTACAAACCAAAGGAAAAAGCAGATAGTCTAAGTGTTTTTGATTTGTCTTTTTTTTTTTTAATTTTGTCAATATAATGCCATGATCTTCCATGGCACTGTACAGTGTTAAAGCTATAACAAAGAATTGTACAGGAAGCACAGTAAATAAAAATGTTCAAAAGACCAACACATACATTTATTTAGTAACATAGTTGCAAAAATAAAAAGCAATAGCTTAAAACAGAATGTTGCTGTCTTGTATATTTAAATGCAAATTTGCAGATGCTAATGTACAATTTTAGAATCTGATCAATGTCCATAATCATTTTAAGGAAAGTCTAATATCCTCATCTCTCCGCACAGAAGCCGCAGCACTCTGGAATTGCCCAGTCCCAGACCCTCCTTTTCATCGTTATGTGGCCTTTCTTTGTACACTGGCTTCTTCGAAGACTTTATGGAAGAAAAAGTTGACCTTTCTTGAGAGCCTTTTTGACAGATACCCTTGATTTTGTTCATAATTGAAGTGGACAATCAAGCAAATGAACAGGGGCTGTCACTTTCTAATAGCTTTAAAACTAATTTTGGGACTCAACGACTGGTAAATTTGATGCTGCTTTGTTGATTGAGCCTGGTAATGAATAGGTTAATTGTCTTAATCTTTTCTTGTACTTTGTATAATATTGCATTGTTTTCCTTTATATCCTGCAGAGGTTGAAGATTTACCTGATAAATGACCTTTTCTTTGAAACACCCCAGGGAAAGCTAAGACAAAGGCGACATAAACATACTAAAGCCAATATGCAATTGAGATCGGCACAGCAGGAGATCATATAAAGTACAGCGAGTATTGGGCTGATTGTGGATAGAACTGATCTCAGATTTGGTGATGACAGAGCTGGCCATACATAAAAATAGCCAGGGTTAGGAAGAGTGTGCATAACTTGGAGGTAAACACATAACTGGCATAAAAGGTGCTAGAAAACGAATAATGGACTTTAGAGGCACGTATCATAAAAATGAACAGTTTGACAATTTTTATGATACGTGCCTCTAAAGTCCATTATTAGTTTATCTAGCACCTTTTATGCCAATTTCGGGACGTGCACATGTTTAATAGTTGTGCCCAATAGCCACCCACAGGCACCCTAACCAAATTTTCCTTTATAAGCATATAACTGGTCAGGCCTAGGAAGGGAGTAGTTAGGTAGTGAGCCTGGAGATGTTCAGGACTAATAATTGAACAAAGATCTAATCAAAGGCTAGGGATCAAGCATGGAGCTGGCCAGGACTAGGATGGGAACACATAGATGGTCAGGACTAAGAAGCAAACACAAAGCGTGTCAGGGCTGAAAATCAAGTACATAGCTGGTTAGAACTTGGAATGCAGCACATATTTGGTAACAATGATAGGTCTGTCATAGTAAATACAGAGCTAAAGAGAGCAAAGCAGGACAGCATTAGTAATGGCTGAATATGATAAATTAGGCTGGTGAATCAAGGATGAGGAATGCAACTGTAGTCAGGGAAAAAGAGCATACAGTTAGTCTAGGATAGGAAGAAGACTGGAAGGTATGAGATAAAGAGTGAAATGTTGGTCACACCAAAAAGTCAACTGAGAAATGATCTGTAGAGTATAGCGAGCACAGTACTGGATCATAAATATAAATAAGTCATGGCCAAATGGCAACCATTTACCTGGTAAAGGTGGTGCAGCAAACAAGTGAGCCAGCACAATAGCTAGATAGGGCAGGTAAATGGCCATAGAAATGGTCAGGATAAGAGAGCAAGCACAAACATGGTCAGTGAAAACACGTCTGGTTAGGTATTAAATTGGAAGTTTCCCCAAAAGGGGAAGTTCCCTTCAACTTTTGGATACATTTTTTTTGGGGGGGGGGGGGGGATGTACCTGGTTTTGATAGGTACCCACTCCCACTAGGCAATCTGAGTAGAAATTCCCTCCATCTCTTTGCCAGCAGCCAGAGCCGTAGGACCATTCACAAAGCGTGGCTTGCCTATGCGCAGGGGGAAGCCGGTTGTTAAGCCACAAGAAGTCACAGCCGACTTCCCTTAGTAAACATGCCTGCGCCTGGGACCTGAAGACTGGTGAAGAACTGCACTGGATCCCTGGACAGGTAAGTGTTCTTTTATTGAAAGTTAGCCGATACAGTATTTTTGTAGCTACTGACTTTTAATGTTTGCAGAACCAACTGAAGAACCGCTTTAATGTTCAATGTCAGAGAATGGCCATGGTGCTGCAGAAGTAAAGCTAATGAGTGCGAAGCTGGTTAGGACAGGGGCGAGAACATGGTGCTATCCATAATGCCCAACTCAGGTGCATAATGCATAATAATGCCCAACTCTGGTTTTCCAGGCCCAGTAAATTTGACCTCTTAATTAGGTCAGCATAATTCAACCTGATAAAGAAGGTAGATCTCCCAATGGCAATCCATCAGAAACAAACATATGAGAGCTCACTATGGAGATCAGAGATGGTATCTTGTTCATCTTCTTTGTTTAATTTCCCTGCATCAGTTCTATTCCATCCAGTGCTGTTCAGAGTCTGGAATGAGTTCAGGCCTGCCTTTCGATCAGACCCAGAGTAGCAATGACAGCACGGAAACCAGAAAAAAATAACACCAGTCCCTACAGTACATTTAGACAAGAGCCACACCCAAAACTGACATTTCAGTCTTGGATGGGCACCCAAGGGATGATGTCATCTGCTAGCTTCTTGTATCTCCTAAAGAGCCCAATGGTGAGATATTTATGCAGTGTGTGTCTTGGCCTCCTCTCACCAAGACCTTAAAGTGTCTATGCAGGGCAAAACAACAGGGTTACTTAAAAGGGTGTCTCTTTATTTTAGCTTTTAATGGACATGCACATATGCATCTGCTGCACAAATCAAAATACCCTTAAGCTCTATTCTAAATCAATTTTGTTACGCAGCAGGTAAGGAGGGGGTGCTAAAATATTCTTACCAGATCCCCCTCATCTTCTCCCCAGGATAGAAAGGAGGAATACAAAATTTTACAGCTGTCACCGCCGGAAATGGATATGAGGGAAAAAGAAAATTTTCCTATAGAAACATCCTTCTCCAATGAAAGCTGTCCAGGAGGAAATTTCACCCTATTTTGCAGAGATGTCCTCTCCCTTGCTGTTTAATCTTTGGGACAGGAAGTAAAGGGAAATCTCTCCAATGTGATGCAGACGCAGGCAAGCAAAAGAAGAAAAAAAAAATGACTGTCACGGGGTCTAAACGATTCCGTTTTTTTTAAATGTCTGTAGCTACTCTTTAATTTCTTCTCCTTGTCCCTCCTCCACCCTTCTTACCACATCTGTTCGTTCTCCCTCTGGAAATTATAGGTGTGGCCACTATGGCACCCAGGGGGTTATTTACTAAAACTGGAGAGTGCACAATCTGGTGCAACTCTGCATAGAAACCAATTAGCTTTCAGGTTTTATTGCCAAACCCTAATTGAACAAGCTGATTGGCTACCATGCACAGCTGCACCAGATTCTGAGTGCACCAGTTTTAGTAAATCCCCCTACCCCAGTGTTGCAATATAGAAGGAAGAGAGTGGGGTCACATGCTTGTTCATACCCAGAAGTACTGGGTATTTTATTTTGCTTCTGCCAGTGTCTTCTGGTGACACGTCACTATGCAATGGCAGTTGGCAGAGCTGTCATTTCTTGTATCAATTTCAACCAGCATCCTTGTGTACATAATTCAGTTAACAACCATGCAAATATCAGTTTTGGGTGCACTCACAAAATATGCAAACCAAATTCTTAAAGCTGAGAACATGAAGCATAATTTTACAAACAAACTTTGTAAACCAATAAAGCATTTTTCTGGATATACTCTAGTATCTTCTTTCTATCTATAATTCTGACTGCTTATACATGCCAGGGCTTGCTACAGACCGACAGCTGCACATAGCTTGGTCCGGTTTGCCTTAACAATGAGCCATGGAAGTCAACTCAAAGAGAAAGCAAGAACCGCCATGGACTAGAACTGAAGCGAAAGTGATTCTCCTCAAGTGACGAGTTAAAGATATTTAAAAAATTTCTGTTGAAGGTGTCACGTTCAGAATTAATAATACATCCTCTTACCATGGAGATTTAATCCTTGCCTGCAGCGTCTTTCATAAAGTGACCCAGTTACTGATTGTATTCTGAAAATCAATATTTCTCCCATCCACGGAATTATAAGGCAGTGTGTTGCTGACATTTACTTTCTTACCCATGGTTTCTGAATCGTATTAAATACTGAATTAATTTATACTCATTATCTCATATAAATATTCCACAGTCACGTACCTAATTTGCTTAGACTACCTTCTCAGAGACCTTGAAGACCAATTTTACATACAATTGATATTGAAGTTGGTGCAGACACTGCTAGAATGAATGACTAGTCTGAGATATTGACCATATTCTCTACCCCCTTCCGCAGTAATTTGTGTTGTTGTCCCCTTATAGGATGGGTTATGTCTCCACTTTTTTCCACTGTATTTTGTCTCTCTGTCCTCCGATACAGTAGTCTGTGTCTTTTTCAACTTCCAAATAGGTTTGTAGTTTTGTATCTTTCCCCTGTAGTAGGTGTCTCCTCTCCCCTCCACTGTAGTAGGGGTCTCCTCTCCCTTCCCCTGTAGTGGGCATCTCCTCCTCTTTCCATTGTAGCAAATGTCTCCTTCATCTTTCATTATAGTAGGTGTCTCCTCCTCCTTCCCCTGTAGTTGGTGTCTCCTCCTCTTTCCAGTGTAGCAAATGTCTCTTTCATTGTAGTAGGTGTCTCCTCCTCCTTCCCCTGTAGTAGTTTTCTCCTCCTTCCACTGTAAGAAATATCTCCGTCTTCCCTTAAAGTAGGTGTCCCCTTTTCCTTCCACTGTAGGAAATGTCTCCTTCCCCTTCCACTCTAGTAGTTGTCTCCTCCACCTTTCCCTGTAGTAGGTATCTCCTTCCCCTGTAGTAGGTGTCTCCTCCTCCTTCCCCTGTAGTAGGTGTCTCCTCCTCCTTCCACTGTAGTAGGTGTCTCCTCCTCCTTCCCCTGTAGTAGGTGTCTCCTCCTCCTTCCCCTGTAGTAGGTGTCTCCTGCTCCTTCCCCTGTAGTAGGTGTATCCTCCTCCTTCCACTGTAGTAGGTGTATCTTCCTCCTTCCACTGTAGTAGGTGTCTCCTTCCCCTGTAGTAGGTGTCTCCTCCTCCTTCCCCTGTAGTAGGTGTCTCCTTCTCCTGTAGTAGGTGTCTCCTCCACCTTCCACTGTAGTAGGTGTCTCCTCCTCCTTCCACTATAGTAGGTGTCTCCTTCCACTGTAGTAGGTGTCTCCTCCTCCGTCCCCTGTAGTAGGTATCTCCTCCTTCCACTGCAGTAGGTGTCTCCTCCTCTGTCCCCTGTAGTAGGTTTCTCCTCCTTCCACTGTAGTGGGTGTCTCTTCCTCCTTCCACTGTAGAAAATGTGTCCTCCCCCTTCCACTGTAGTTGTCTCCACCTTGCACTGTAGTTGATGCCTCCTCCCTCTACCAATAGTAGTTTGTGTCTTCTCCACCCTCCATTTTATTTGGTGCCTCCTACCCCTTCCACTGTACTTTGTGCCAAAGCACCCCCTGTTGTTTTTGTCTACTCCCCCTTTCACAGTAGTTTAAGTCTCCTCCTCTCCCCTTTCCACCATAGTAGGTGTGTACTCCCCCTTCCACTGTAGTTGGTGTCTTCTCCTCCTTCCACTGTAGTAGGCATCTCCTCCACCTTCCATCGTATTTGACGTTTCCTCCACCTTTCACCATCGTAGGTGTCTCCTCCCTCTTCCACTCTAGTCGGTGTCTCTTCTCCCTTTACACTGTAATTTGTCTTCTCCCCCTTTCACTGTAGTTCCCTCTACTGTCCGCCATAGAAGGTTTCTCCTCCCATTTCCACCATAGTAGTGTCTCCTCTTGCTTTCACAGTAGTTTGTGACTCTTCCTAAAAGGAAACCTATCGTGATTAATTAGGGAGGTGGCATTTTCTGATCTAAAAGTGCTAGTTGCCTGGCTCTGCCTTAAGTATGCTGTGGCTCACAGATTCAATGTAAACAGGCAGATAAGCAATTCTGATAGAGACAGCCAGGCAACTAACAATTTTTGGACATCAGCAATGGCAGCCTCTGTTGTTGTCATGACAGGTTTCCCAAAATGAAACCAATTCCACCTATAATTCTGGCTTTTAGCCACCCCGATGATTTCATTATTCTACATTATGGGGAATCCATCAGTATGATGCTGTCACCATTTGGCTTAACAGCCTCAGCGTTTGGGTAGAACCAATAATTTAAATCATTGTGACAGAAATATCTTGCCTCTGGAATCCTTTAGAGACATAAGAAGCCGTTATTATGCGAGTCAAATCACCAACAACCACATAAAACAGAGATATCAGTTTTGGCTAGAGGTTAAGTGTATATTTATTTTAGTTTTTTAGTTTTTGATAGAGCAGGGAAGAAATACAACTGTCATTGGAGGCTCCGTTGGATAGATTCCCCATACTTCCGGTCCGGTAAATAGGTTGTCCCAAGACAGGAAGTGAGGGGAAATCTCTCCAACAGAGTCATGGATAGCAGTAAGGCTAGGTTTCCACTATTGCAACCCCAAAGTTGCACAATTTTGCTGCGATTTTGATGCCACTTGAAGCAATACCTATGTATTCTTGAGGTCTATGGACCTCAAGTCGCATCAAAGTCGGACCAAAGTAGTGCAGGGACTACTTTGAAGTCACTGTGACTTGAAGCCACACAGATATGAATGGTACTCCATTGGAAATCATGGGGTACGACTTGTCATGCGACTTGGGACTGCAAAGTCGCATGACAAGTCGCACTAGTGGAAACCGAGCCTTAAACCTGACAGGTCTTCTAACCTTTCCTCATTCTATCCCAAAACAAAGAGTTTGTATCCACTTAGCAACTGCCTGCCTGAATGTACTGCGGATGGGTGGCCGTTGTAGGCAAATTGATGTACCTGTATGTTGCGGTCTACTTCCAGGTTTCGGGAGCGTGGCACCCACTGTGATTGTACACAGCAGGAGACCGTCAGCAAGTCCTTGCTTATGATTCATAGCTGAGACCTGCTGATTGGCTGTGTGCAATCACAGCCCAGAGCCATGGGCATCCGCAGAACTTTTTCCGGGGGGGCATCATTTCAAGGTCATCCATGCTCTGCCCCTTTTGACATTGTCATAATCTCTCTTAGTAAAAGCAGAACACTTTACTCACACTCAGACTGCCTGTCACACTATCGCAGTCCCATTATAAAGTTGTTGATTGCCGACATTATTCGTGTATATATAAAAAAAAAAATACAAAATAATTCCACATTATATACACCATAGTTTATAGTCGCTGTAACTTTCATGCAAGCCAATCAATCAATTTACACTTATTGTTATTTTTTATTTTTTTTTTTTATCAAAAACATAGTACAATACATTTTGGCCAAAATTTATGAAGAAATACGATCTTTTTTATTGGATAGGTTTTAAAGCAAAAACATATTTTTTTCTTATTCATAATTTTCTGTCTTTTTCGTTTAGATCTCAAAAATTTTTTAGCCACTTCAGTCCCGGAAGGATTTCCCACTCTAGGACCAGAGCACTTTTTGCGATTCGGCACTGCATTGCTTTAACTGACAATTGTGCGGTTGTGCGATGTTGTACCCAAACGAAATTTGCGTCCTTTTTTTCCCACAAATAGAGCTTTCTTTTGGTGGTATTTGATCACCTCTGTGTCATTTCTGATCACCGCTATAAACAAAAGAAGAGCGACAATTTTGCAAAAAAAAAAAAAAAATGTCTTACTTTTTGCTAAAATACAAATCTAAAAAAAAAAATATAAAAAAAACATTTTTTTTCCATCGGTTTTTGCCAATTTATATTCATATTTTTGGTAAAAAAAATTTTAAAAAATCACAATTGGCGTTTGCGCAAAAGTTGCCGCATTTACGGATGAGGAGAATTCATTTCTGGGGTTTTCATTTATTTTTTTACCAGTAATGGCGGCGATCTGCGATTTTTAGCGGTACTGCAATATTGCGGCGGACATGTCGGACCATTTTGACACTTTTTTTGGGACCATTGGCATTTATACAGCGATCAGTGCTATAAAAATGTACTGATTACTGTGTAAATGCCATTGGCAGTGAAGGGGTTAACCTGGAGGGGGCGCTCTAAGGATTAACTGTGGGGCACCCTGACAGCGCGGCTCCCGGAGATCGTACAGGCCCGGCGGTGAGGGATGCGACGGGGAGAGCGGCCCCCGTGCACGGTCCGCACTTGTCTCCCTGTCTGCGGGCTGAAGGAGCGGAGAGTGAGGGGGCTCTATATGGACCGGACCCGGGACTGTGGAGCAACAGCTTACATTTGTAAGTCCTATTAAAACCCCGCACGTCAGGAGTGGTGAGGCAGTGTAACATATGAATTGAAATGTCACATTGCGAGCGCGCGGCTGCCTAGCATACATTGTTTACTGATGCTTTTTTTTCTAATAACGTCTGTGCCTGAGGTAATCAAAAGCCAGGTGATTTCGGTATATATATTGCGGTGTCCGCTGGAGTTCTGTTCAATTGGGGTAAAGTACATTAAAAAACACAGCGTTCTGTGTATAGCTGTGTACCGCGATCTGTATACATCATATATATAATATACACGCTGAAATATGGATGCTATATATGTGGCTTTTGAAATCCTAATGTGATTACATGGAACCTGTTGGGATGCACTCCAGCAGACTGGAACCGTGAATAAGAAGTTTGAACATTTCATATACAGGTTGCACCCCTTTTTTTCTCGGCTTCTCTTCTCTCTTGAGTTTTTTGATATACCAGACGATCTGATTGTCTGTGTAATATACAAAAAGCCAAAGTGAATATAACTTTTGTAGCCCTTTCTCTATTATTCTATTTGTCTATTATCTATTATCAGCTGAATCGATGCAACTAAACAAATGACACTTTAGAAAGGCAAGAACCTACTGGGACTTTTTATTCTTTTTTCACTGCCTAAAATTATGCCTCTTTCCAGCTGTGTTTGAAGGAAGCCGGGTGCATGGCGGGATCTGGAACTGGGTTCTTCTATAGATTCACGGTGAGGCATAAATGCTCAACGGAAAAAAAAAGGCAACTCGTAAATACGGAGTGGCACTTAGATATCTTCTTGGGTCAAGGTCTAGGGCGGTACGTGGGCCGAAGGAAGTTTGTGTCGACCTTTCTCCGTATTAAAATCCGTCACTTTTTTCTTATTTTTCAGGGTCATCCAAGAACGGAAAGATTTCACAGTAAACAAATCAACGTAGCTAAGTCGACTATTATCTATTATCTGTTTATCTTATTATCTCTTTCCCGATGTTTTCAATATAAGTGAAACCGAAAAACATATAATGTGTCTGTTAGTCTAGCAGACCATATAGTTTTTTGAGTTCTCTCTTCTCTTCGGCTCTTTTTTTCCCCAC
>BLSH010012269.1:876328-886476 GCA_018402905.1 Glandirana rugosa
GCATCGCGGGTAGCCGGCAGAGATCGAGTCTCCCCTACCCGCTCCCTGGCCCCCCCGAACACAGTGAGCACGCATGCTCACAATACTAGTTATTGCAGCCGTCGTCCTGTGACGGCGTTACGCGATAACGAGCCATCATGCCGCTGTCACGCTGCAGAGGGTGGTCGGCAAGTGGTTAAAAAAAAAACAGAGCGGTGATCAAATACCACCAAAAGAAAGCTCTTATTTGTGTGAGAAAAAAAAAAGATAAAAATGTAATTTTGGTACAGTGTTGCATGACCATTACCAGTAAAAATAGCGCAGTGCCAAATAGAAAAAAATGGCCTGCTCGTGAAGGGGGTAAAACCCTCAAGAGCTCAAGTGGGTTTTGTTGGTGAGTCGGAGAAGCCACTGTTTTACAGCTTATGGTTTGTATTATTCATTTATGTCTAATCAAAAAAAGGATCAGGATGTTGTCTAAAACGGTTTCATTTCCTCCTACAGGCCCAAAACTTCATTATTTAAAGCTGATCTCCATGGTAAGCAAATATTGTTGAAATACAAGAGTCATGTGTATTCTTCCTTGAATCTTGGTGAGCTTTGTGTATTTCTTCCAGATCTGTGCAGTAATCCATTGTGAGACTTTGCCTCCCTGTAATAAAGACCGCTAACTGCTGCTCTCTCACTTTGTGCAGGGCGACTGGTCTTGTCTCCGCCCCCTCCTGTAGTCTGTAGTCAGACTGTATTGGGTGAAGCCTGCTGGGCCCCTCCCACAGCTCTGCTCACCCTACAAGCTATGTAGAGCACAGTGATGATGTCATTACTACTTTTGCAAGTTAATATCTGGGTTTGCAAAGGCATTTGGTATGCACAAAAAAGGGTTTATATTCTTTGTAGCTTTTGAGGAATATGTTTGAAGCAAAATATTTATGCCCAAATCTCAGCTTTAACAACTGCTGTGGATATACTGAATCACCAATAAATTGTTCAATTATCTGAAAATCGAGAGGTGTTTCTAACTGCAGTGATGGCTTCTCTCTATGCTATTGACCCAACTGACTTTGTCAGGATTTGAAAAATCAATATAAACAGATCAAGCAAACAAATCCATGATACCCCAGTGTGCCTTTTACATTCTTTCTGGCTCCTATGTGGGTGTACAACATCTCACAAGTGTGAGTAAACCTCTCACATTTTTGTAAATATTACATTCTATCTTTTCATGTGACAACACTGAAGAAATGACACTTTGCTACAATGTAAAGTAGTGAGTGTACAGCTTGTATAACAGTGTAAATTTGCTGTCCCCTCAAAATAACTCAACACACAGCCATTAATTGTCTAAACCACTGGCTACTAAAGTGAGTACATCCCTAAGGGAAAATGTCCAAATTGGGCCCAATTAGCCATTTTCCCTCCCCGGTGTCATGTGACTCGGTGTTACAAAGTCTTCGTTGTTTTCACTCTCAATCTCTCATACTGGTCACTGAAAGTTCAACATGGCACCTCATGGCAAAGAACTCTCTGATGATCTGAAAAAAAAAAGAATTGTTGCACTACATAAAGATGGCCTAGGCTATAAGAAGATTGCCAAGACCCTGGAACTAAGCTGCAACACGGTGGCCAAGACCATACAGCAGCTTAACAGGACAGGTTCCACTCAGAACAGCCTGGCAATGGTCGACCAAAGAAGTTGAGCGCACGTGCTCAGCGTCATATCCAGAGGTTGTCTTTGGGAAATAGATGTATGAGTGCTGCCAGCATTGCTGCAGAGGTTGAAGGAGTGGGGGGTCAGCCTGTCAGTGCTCAGACCATACACCGCACACTGCATCAAATTGGTCTGCATGGCTGTCGTCCCAGAAGGAATCCTCTTCTAAAGATGATGCACAAGAAAGCCTGCAAACCGTTTGCTGAAGACAAGCAGACTAAGGACATGGATTACTGGACCCATGTCCTATGGTGTGATGAGACCAAGATAAACTTATTGGGTTCAGATGGTGGCAACCATGTGAGAAGTACAAAGACAAGTGTGTCTTGGTTACAGTCAAGTATGGTGGTGGAAGTGTCATGGTCTGAGGCTGCATGAGTGCTGCCAGCACTGGGGAGCTACAGTTCATTGAGGGAACCATGAATGCCAACATGTACTGTGACATACTGAAGCAGAGTATGATCCCCTCCCTTCGGAGACTGGGATGCAGGGCAGTATTCCAACATAACGACCCCAAACACACCTCCAAGATGACCACTGCCTTGCTAAAGAAGCTGAGGGTAAAGGTGATGAACTGGCCAAGCATGGCACCAGACCTAAACCCTATTGAGCATGTGTGGGGTATCCTCAAATGGAAGGTGGAGGAGCACAAGGTATCTAACATCCACCAGCTTCCTGATGTCATGGAGGAGTGGAAGAGGACTCCAGTGGCAACCTGTGAAGCTCTGGTGAACTCCATGCCCAAGAGGGTTAAGGCAGTGCTGGAAAATAATGGTGGGCACACAAAATATTGACACTTTGGGCCCAATTTGGACATTTTCACTTAGGGGTGTACTCAGTTTTGTTGCCAGCGGTTTAGACATTAATGGCTGTGTGTTGAGTTATTTTGAGGGGACAGCAAATTTACACTGTTATACAAGCTGTACACTCACTACTTTACATTGTAGCAAAGTGTCCTTTCTTCAGTGTTGTCACATGAAAAGATAGAATAAAATATTTACAAAAATGTGAGGGGTGTACTCACTTTTGTGAGATATTGTATATACACATCTGTAGTCTCAAACCCACACTGGATAAGATGGATTCTGAGGCCGGGTTCACATATTTGCGGCTGCGGTTCCCAGCATGGGGTCCGGTGCGTTTCATTACACCATTTCAGGTGTGATGTAGGTCCAAATTTTCACCTAAATTTGCACCTGAACCAGAAACAAAAACGCACAGGACCCTTTTTGGAAACCGCTGCGCAGCCCCCCCCAGACATGCGAGAACCGGCTCCATTGATAGTCGGTCACACTCGCATGTCATGTGAATTGGATGCAGGTGCGAACCCGGTCTGAATCTGTGCAAGAAATCCTTCCTTAAAGGACCACTAAAGAAACAAAAGTTTTGCTCTGTACAAGCACTATTATAGTTTTCACAGAACCAATAAACCTGAACTCCAGGGAAAATCCAATGTGACCCTTGCAGTCAATATATGTGATGCAATAATTGTTTTGTACATAAACATAACCGGCACGCATTTACATTTGTATCTGTGTGTATGAAGGGGGGAGGGGGTATTGATTGTATTTAAAATCGTTGTAAAGGCAAGGCATTTTTTTTAACCTGAATGCAGCGGTCCCCAAATCCCGGTCCGTGGCGTCCGTGGCCTGTTGGGGGCCAGGCGGCATCAGAGTGAGCCAGCAGAACCTGCACCTCCACCCTCCCGCCACCAGAAGGCACCTGTTCCTTCTCTCAGCACCACTACTCCCTTCCCTCTCTGTGGTCATGTTAGGCAGGCAATGAGCTATGGAGAGGGAGGAGAGCTGGGATCATAGAGGATTGGCGGTCAGTGAGCTGACTTCAAGTGACAGGCTGCACCCAGCCACCCTTGAGGTGACAGCGGTTACAGGCTGGGTTTGCTACCTGTCTGGTATTCACCAGGACAGTCTGGGTTTCAGATGGACAGAAACCCAGACACATGATTCAAAACCCGGACACATTATTCATGTAGCGCCCTCCTAGTTTGGGTGCTAGAGAGTGTATATAGTTTTTGGCTGCTTATCAGAAAGCCTGATTTAAGTAAGGTCTGCTCTATGTGCTCTGGTGCTGATTCATGTGGTCTGGAGATGGTTTACCCTGTCCAGTAGTCTGGGTCCCTATTGGACAGAGGGGGGAAAAAACCTCAGCCAGTGATAGCAGGTGTATTTGGAGGTGGTTCTGACCAGCTAGCAGGGGAGTGGTGACCCACTGCATCTTGGGTGAACACCTTCATATAAAAAGGGAGCACATGTGCTCAAGGTTAGGAGTCCCAGCCCACTCAGGCTTGAGGGGTGAGGCATATGTCCAGCTCCTGGCTGCTAGGACTGAGAGCCTATCCAGGAGGCTGCTGGCTGCTAGGCCTAGTCGAGGCCTATCCAGATGCTGAAGCTGCAACCCACAGTTCTTTGAAAGCTGACAGAGGGAGGATGTCCATGGATTCGGTCTGATACTGCAGTGGCAAAGTGTCGCTTGGAGGTTGGCAGAACAGGCTACTGACTGTCCCAGGACATGGTGTGAGTACAGATCTGTGAGAGAATCCCTGAGACTGTGTGCTAGAATTTCCCCTGCTCTCATATCAGCTTAATTGGGTGTGCCAGCTAGAAAGGAGACACTGGAGAGTGTCTTGAAGAGCAGAGTCCAGCTTCTGTCCTTACTACTTAACAAGGGACCTGTTCTGCTAGAGTCAGCCTGCCATAAAGTGCATTGGTAGTCTGCTTCACTGAGTTAGAAAGGAGACACTGGCTGGTGTCTTGAAGAAACAAAGAAATGCATGTCCTTTGTTGTTTAGAGATGGACTTGTTTCATTGGAGTCAGTCTGCTGTGTGAAGCCACTGATTGCCTGCTGTACAGAACCTAGGGAGAATTTGTCCTCAGTTACATTCAGTTACTTGGAGTATCCTATCTCTACCCTTCTCCTATCCAAGTTCAACAAATAAAGCATGGAAAATTCATCCCCTAGACTGGTCATTGGAAACATGCAGGATTGTGTGTGCACCTGGCTGTGTGGAAATACCATAGTGACTGACTGCAAGAATATTCAGAGGGAGGCACGGGAAAATATAAATTTCATCAGCGACTCCTACGGGGGTAGCGCTACATTCAGAAAGGAATGTGACTCGGAACAGGAGGATGAAGGGGCACTATGCACGCCGCATTACTATTCTCTTTGGAGTGCCCAAAGGTGTCCCAGGTCTGTTACAATCCTATAGTGTAGGGGGTCTCCAAACTTTCTAAACAAAGGGCCAGTTTATGGTCCTTCAGATTTTAGGGGGGACGGACTGTGGCCACTGGGAGTAACAAAAGGTCCAGACGTCAGTGGGAAAAACAATGCCCCGTCTTTGATGTCAGTGGGAGGAATTGTGCCTCATTGTTGGTGTCATCAGGCCCCATTGCTGGTGTCATTGCGAGAAATTTTGCCCCTTCATTGGTGTCAGTGGGGGGAATTATGCTCCATTTTTGGTATCAGTGGATGAAACCGTGCCCAAACAGCCGAATAAAAGCCGGAAAAGGGCTGAAATCTGGCCCCCGGGCCTCAGTTTGGGGACCACTGCTATAGTGTAGTGTATACTAAAACAAAAATTTTTACTGCTAACGTTTTTGGGTTTGGCTTGAAGAAAAAGTGGCAACCCTACTGCCACCCCCTCCCTTCCCCCAGAGGTGACAGGGTGCATCACCTCACCCCCCCCCCCCCCCCCCAAGGTGTGCTGAATCTTGCAGCTTGTGCACCCTTGGTAACACTACCACCTGGGTTAAGTGTGACATAGCAACCCAAGGAATCAACAGGGCCTAGCCTAGAAAGCAGGAAACGCTGCAGCCATTGTCTCCCACCGCTGTCAATCACAGCCAGTGAGGGGGGTGTGCGGGGCTGAGCCAAGCTGTATGTGTCTTAGGCCCAGGGCTGGTACAAGGATTCTTGACACCCTAGGTGAAACATAATTTTGCTGCTTCCTTTCCCCAGCCCAGCCTGATCAGTGCCAATCAAATGCAGCCTCAACAGTGCCCATCAAATACAGCCTCATGAGGGGTGAGGGCGGAGGGGGGTATCTGGCAGATCAGTCACTATTTCTATATACATTTGCAAATGGCATGTGATAATACAATCTCATTATCTCAGTCAGACAGTGCCAGTTTTTACATGAATCAATGCAGAGCAGCCAGTGACAGATCAACAGTGGCCAGGCACCCTAGGCGGCCGCCTACTCCGCCTAGTGGTAGAGCCGGCCCTGCTTAGGGCTCATGCACACAGGATGTTTTTGGACTTTTTTACAGCTGCAGACGTTTTTTCCTACAGTCAAACTCTCCATCATGTTATCCTACTTGTCCATGCACACAGGCTGTTATCAGGGCAGGGACAAGGGGTGGGCAGAAGGGGTAGCTGCCTTGGGCATAGTGTGTATTTTAGGAATGGGAGCACCGCAAGTTCCTTCTACTATAAGGCTGAAAGAAGTAGTGCCAGTGGTATCAATACTTCTGTCAGCCCAGCGCTGGAAGCGGCAAGGAAAGAAGAGTGCCAGGAGGCGGTGCAGGCTGTGCTCTCTCTCCCCCCCTCCTCATAAGCTTGCACAAAATGAAGGGGGGGCACAGTTTGGCATCTTTGCCTTGGGCACTGGATGATCTTGTCCCAGCATTGGCTGTTATCAACTGTTTTGGGCAATGACTTTTTGAGCTGTAAAAAAAAAAAAAAAAAAAAAAAAAACACAAGACTAGTGTGTTCTGAGAGATGTTTTCCAGCTGTAAAAACGCTCTGACGCTCAAAAACGCCGCTCAATGTTTTTGGACGATTTAGATCCATTAAGGGCCAGCTCACACCACAAAAATGCACTTCAGATACGTTACGGGTCAGTTTTTGCTTACAGTTCACACCACACGCAGTTCCGGTGAGTTTTTAATACAGTTTGCTATGTTCCAGTACAGTTCTGTGCAGAAAAAATGCAGCATACTCTACTTTTTTTCTGCACCGGAAACTGACTGCACTGGTGTGAACTAGAGGCATTGGAATACATGAAAAACACTGTGCATGCATTTTTAGTGCAGAAAAAAAGCGCACTGAACTAGCACTAAGGGGGGAAAAAATAAATAAAACGGTACTGCTCAAAATCGCGGAAAAACATGGTTCACCAACGTTTTGGTCCATTAACCACTTCAGCCCCAGAAAGTTTTACCCCCTTCCTGACCAGAGCACTTTTTGTGATTCGGCACTGCGTCACTTTAACTGACAATTGTGCGGTCGTGCGATGTTGTACCCTAACAAAATTTGCGTCCTTTTTTCCCACAAATAGAGCTTTCTTTTGGTGGTATTTGATCACCTCTGCGTCATTTCTGATCACCGCTAAAAACAAAAAACACAATATTTCTTACTTTTTGCTAAAATTCAAATCCAAAAAAAAATATATAAAAAAACATTTTTTTTCATTGGTTTTATATTCTTCCTCATTTTTAGTTATTTAGTTTATTGATTGGTTTGCACAAAAGTTGCCGCTTTTACGGGTGAGAATTAATTTCTGGGGTTTTTATATTTTTAATTTTTTTTTTACTAGTAATGGTGGCGATCTGCGATTTTTAGGGGTACTGCGATATTGGGGTGGACACGTCGGACATTTTTTACACTTTTTTTTGGGACCAATGGCATTTATACAGCGATCAGAAATTTAAATGTCCACTGATTACTGTATAAATGTCATTGGCAGTGAAGAGGTTAACCTGCAGGGGGTGATCTAGGGGTTAACTATGTTCCTTGGGTGTGTTCTAACTGTGGGGCGGCTGGGCTACCATGGGCATAAGAGATCTAACTGATCCCCATTGACTAAGCGGGGAACCGCCATGTTTACTGCTCTTTGGCTCTGGCTGCTCATTGCGACTCGCCGGCGGAAATCGGGTCCGTCCGAGCCGCAGGCACACTCCTCCGGAGTGTGTCGGGCATGAGAGAGCGCCCCCTAGCTGCGTCTGCGCAAATTGCCGCCTTTTTACGGCGATTCACGGGACGCGTCCACACTGCCGCAGTAAATATACTGCACGCGGTGTGGAACCGGTTAAAAAAAGAAACGTTACTGCTCAAAAACGTCTGTGTAAAACGCTGAAAAACTCACTGCAAAGCTACTGACGTTTTTAGAACGTTTTTTTAAACGTCCTGTGTGCATGAGGCCTTATGGACACACACAGCTGGTTCAGGAGCGAGCACGCATGAGTGCGCCCATAGCAAATGGAATGCTATGGGGGCACTCGGCGGGGGGGGTCGTCATGAGCACTGGCGTGGGACCTGAGAAGAGGAGGATCAGGGCCCCTCTGTGCAAAACCATTACACAGAGCAGGTAAGTTTGACATGTTTTTAATTTAAAAAATTAAAATTAAGCCTTTACAATCACTAAGGTAAAAAAAAAAAAAAGAAAAAAAAGTGCCCTAATAGTATCTCCCCCCCCCCCCCCCAAGATACTTACCGTATAAATCCAGCCCTGTACCTGTCTGCAATGGTTCTGTCCTCTTTCCCTTCTCACAGGCAGCAGGGGGAGCCATTGGAAAAATTCAGAGAGCGGGAGGGTGGATAGAGCCGCGCTGTGTGTATCAATGGATGTACACAGTCTGGACCGGGAGGAAGTCCACAGGTGCACGGCCTTAGGAAGCGGCTTCCTATGGTGGCACACAAAGAAGAGCCCAGAGCGCCGACAGGGGACCCCAAAAGAGGAGGATCAGGGTCCCTCTGTGCAATACCATTGCACAGAGCAGGTAAGTATAACATGTTTGTTATTTTACAAAACAAACATTAAAGTTTTACAATTACTTTAACTTCTATTTTTTTATTTTTTTTTTTTAGACCTTTCTCTTGCACCCAAAGCAGAACTTCACCGTCACATAAATCCCCTGCCCAGGGCCGGCCCTACCATTGGACCCAGGCAGCACTTGAGAGGGGCAGCAAACTGAACCAAGTCCGCTTCTCCTTCTCTTCTATTTACCCAGCAAATTGACCACCAAGATTTTTTTTTTCAGCAGTTCTGTGTCATGACGACAACTGCCACCCCCCCCCCCCCCACTCTGCCATCCCTATACTACCCTAGCCCCTCCCTATACTGCCTTAGCCTGTCTAAATACCACCCTAGCCTGCCCAAATACCACCCTAGCCTGCCCATATACATATGGTATAAAATGGTAATTTTTCATATAGACAAGGTTCTGTTGCATGTAAAAACTGACTTCCTGATGAATTTCATTTTAGTTTTTATTATTATTATTATATAAAATACTGGACGTGGGGGGGCCTTTTTTTTTTTTTTTTTGGGGGGGGGTGAGGGTGGGGGCAGCATTTCATTTTCACAAACACCATTAGTTTCAGGTATGTGGGCACCACAGCGTATGTATACATGTGCAAAAATCCCCCCAGTCTTGTGACGATGTTCCGTACAGTTGTGGCCATCTGGGCATGTGCGCCCTTGGGAACACTGCCATCTGGGGGTAGGTGGGATGAAGCAACCCCAGGAAGCAGCAGGGCCTAGCCTAGAAGGTAGGAAATGCCCATCTTCCTAAAGGGGGGGGGGGGGCACAATGAGAAAAAGTTGCTGTAATTAGTTAAGTTCCTTAGCTTTATTGCCATCACAAGGGGGTCTCAGAATACATGAGGGTTGAGCACTACAGCAACCTGAATAATTTCAAAAAGAAAGCAGAAAGCCTACTGGACAAATAGAATCAAACGTCCGGTAGCTGAGCCTGGCGACAGCACCTGATTAACGCCAGTCATCACAAGGGCACATAGAAAGTGACTTTTTATGTGCCCCATTCACACCACAATGCTGGACATGCAGTGCATCAGATGGCACCCCAGGTCTCCCCATCGCAGTACGGTGACTTATGGAGTGCACAAGGTCGTACTCCATTGAGCAGGGCAGAGGGTGGACGGTCTGTACAGAGGGCCGGGGCTGCCCAACTTTTCATGTTAAGCAGATGATTGGTGGTTAGGATACAGGACCTGATTACTAACCCTTTCACACTGAGGCAGTTTTCAGGCGTTTTAGCGCTACAAATAGCCTCTAAAAAGCACCTAAAATGCCTCCCATTCTAAGCAGTGTCTCTTCACACTGGGGCGGTGCGCTTGTGAGACGTTACAAAAAATCCTGCAAGCAGCATCTTTGGGGCGGTGCAATGAATGGGCAGCGCCTAAAAAGCTATTCGGAAGCACCGCAAAACGGGTTTTTTTTACACTTTTTTGTGTGCAAAAATCGCCCGGCTAGCCGCCGATTACCGCCGATAACACACTGCTAAAGCACGGCAAAAACGACCACCACAGCGCTGCAGGGTGAAAGGGGTCTAACAAGAAAAGTTGGGCAGCTCCCACTCTGTCCACACCTGCTCTCCAGAACCTGAGAGTGAGAACGACCTACCTGCAAGGCAGTGCCTTACAGGGATGCAAGGATGTTTTGGGGGGTGGGGGGGGGGGGGGTTGGTGTTGCACAAC
>BLSH010012269.1:894590-944966 GCA_018402905.1 Glandirana rugosa
TTTAAGGTGATAGCACAGCTGGAGTCAGACTTTAAATCCGCTTTCAGTTTTTTTTTTGGGGGGAGGGGGGGTGTTTGGCCATCTCTGACTCATTAGAGATTTTCTACTACTTCCTTATTTTATTATAAAGGCAAACTGACCATTTAAAAGGGACACATCACCACTCTTATAAGATCTGGAGCTGAAAAGTGCTATATCCGGTTGCCGCCAGCTGTGTGCATAAGCGGTATGCCTGAACGTCATGCTGCTGTTCTGTGCAGGGAGAGCGCTCACTTGTCATCAGTAGTTCCCTGCATTTACAATCAGGAGCCAGTAATAGGAGACCCCAATAACAGTGGCCGCATGATCCAGTGTAAGGATGGGCTCCGGTGTGTTGGCAAGTGCACGTGCCCGCGCCCGCCGGGAAGTGAAGTGCCAATCACAGGCAGTGAGACATTTCCACGATGCACGGCTGCAGCGATCGGGGGAAATGTCTCATTGCCTCTTTTTAGCGCAGTGTAGGGTTCACTTCCCGGCGGGCTCGGGCACGTGCACTTGCAAACACGCCTGAGCCCATCCTTAATCCAGTGCAACCAACTCATTAAGGCCTCATATACACGGGCGTATTTTGACGCCGGCGTCTACTGACGTTTTTTAGCTGCTCCCCATGTTAGTCAATGGCCACATAAAATACGTCGGCGTTTTTGAGCTGTAGATGGCGTCGGCGTATCAGAGAACCCACGACCAGCGCGTTCCTTGGCTGCAACGACGTCAAAAAGCGCCGCAAAACGCCACGAGACGCCAACAGACGCCAACAAACGCCACCTAATATTGTACCGGCGTTTTTTGACGCCGACGTTTTTAGGTTGAAAAATAGCAGAGGAATGATTTTTTTTTAAAAAACGTCTATTGACGCCGACGCTCACTAGCGCTCAAAAACGCCAATGCATAACGCCGAAAAACGTCGACTTTATCTCCTTGACGTCGGGCCCGACGTTTTGTTTATTATTTTATATACGCCCGTGTGTATGAGGCCTAAAGGGCAAAAGGGAGCCAGCAGGATGGGGTTAAAGATACATAGTTAGCCAGGTTGAAAAAAAGACAAGTCCATCTAGTTCAGTGGTTCTCAACTCCGGTCCTCAGGACCCACTAACAGGCCAGATTTTAAGTATTACCTTGGGGAGATGCAGACTAGAATACTGCAATCACTGAGCACCAATGATATCACCTGTGATGTATTTCAGTTATCCTGTAAACCTGGCCTGTTGGGGGGTCCCGAGGACTGGAGTTGAGAACCACTGATCTAGTTCAACCAATCAAAAAAAAAAAAAAAAAAAAAAAAAAAAAAAAAAAAATTAAAATACACACACACACACACACACACACACACACACACACACACACACACACACACACAACAATCCCATTTACACAATCCTTCACCCACAGTTGATCCAGAGGAAGGCAAAAAACCCAGAAAAGCATGGTCCAATTTGCTATAGCGGGGGGAGAAAAAATTCCTTCCCGATCCCCCAAGAGGCAATTCCCTGGATCAAAAGGTCTCACTGGTTTCCGAAAATTGCCAAAAAAGCAGATGAAAAAAAAAAAAAAAAAAAATCTATATGGCAGACGAAGCCCAACACAGGCGCAGATGTGCCACCACAGTGGGAGGTGCAGGTGGGCACTCCTCTCTTATGCCCCGTACACACAGGACGACGATCGTATACAACAGGTCGTATGAACGACCGTTGTATGCTAAATCGACCGTTAGTACGCGCAATTAGAACAGCCGCCATACGACGGTCGTATAACAGAAGTTGTATGAGCAGATTAGAAAACTTTGATCGTACGACCGTTGTATCATGTGTAGAGAGAAGTTGGTACAACAAGTTGTATTGTCCAAAACACGCATGCTCAGAAGTCAGGAACGGCCGGGCGCTAATTACATGCACCTGAACTTTCGCTTTATACCTTCACAACACGTCACTACAGTCGGCTTGGTCGTACAATCTCTTAGTGCATGTCAGTACGCAAGATACAACAGCCAACATACGATTTGGGCCGTTCGGTCGTACGATCGTCGAACCGTGTGTACGAGGCTTTACTGTCCTGCACTATATCAAGTCCCAGACATGGCGAGAAGTCCTTATCTTCAGGACTGTTTCAGCTCAAAGTATTGCATTACCAGGGTCAGGGCTACAGTCAGGCAACTAGCATTTTCAGGCAGAGCGGTGAGCAATGGCAGCTTCCATGCCAGATTGCATTGAGTGACTCCCCCAGAGGGAAGCTGTGCCTGTAAGCTGTGTCCTTTTCACCTGCGCAGGCCCAGCAATGATTGGGAACACCTGTTATGTGAGTGGATGTAGGAGAATCTATGAATCCATGTGATGGTGAGCCCACCCTGACAGCAGGTGGCGCTAATCACTGGGGTGTCAGTGTGTAGTCCTGGTGGGAAAGTGTCCAGATCCTAACAATGGTGCTGCTGACTACTAAAAGGTGAGTGTTCTGCTTTTCCTGTTTGAATTGGCACACACGTTGGTCTTCTGGCGCTGTAGGTTAGGAGTCTTGGAGGTGCAGATAGCTGCCAACCTTCAGTGAGTCAGTCCCATACTCACAGGATTTTACACTATTTATTTAATTTTATTTATTATGTGAATATTAGTTCTCATGCACATGGCCACTTAGGGTCGTACACCGCCCAGATCAGTATATTTCTGCAGTTGGTATGGTTAGGTGTTTCTGATCATCCGCAGACAGGAAGCCTGTACAGATCAATGACAGGACAACACTGTCCATGGATGTCCAATGTAATCTCACAGGGAGAGATTACCTGTATTTAGAATGGACTGGAAGTGAACTGCCTGCATCCAGGAGCGCACACCCATCCCTGACCACAGGTATTGCTCTATGTGCCATTACATGTGGGCAGCATCATCCCATCATTGATCTGTACGTCTGATCGGAAACACCTGACCACACCCACTGCAAAAATACACTGATCTGGGCGATGTGCGGTGCCAATCAGACATGTGCTTGGTGGTCTTTGTATTGCTGCATTTAAATAATTTCTGCTTAAACTGGCATGATATAAAGCAGTGGTCTCCAAACTGCAGCCCGTGGGCTGGATGCGGTCCTTTGCTTGCCTTTTATCTGGCCCTTGGGACAGTATTCCTTCCAATGGACACCCAACGATGAGGGAATGTTCCTCCCACTGGCACCAGCGATGAGGGGCTACTTCTCCCACTGGCACCAGTGATGAGGGACTACTCCTCCCACTGGCACCAGCGATGATGGGCTACTCCTCCCACTGGCACCAGCGATGATGGGCTATTCCTCCCACTGGCACCAGCGATGATGGGCTATTCCTCCCTCTGGCACCAGCGATGATGGGCTATTCCTCCCACTGGCACCAGCGATGATGGGCTATTCCTCCCAATGGCACCAGCGATGATGGGCTATTCCTCCCACTGGCACCAGCGATGATGGGCTATTCCTCCCACTGGCACCAGCGATGAGGGGCAATTCCTCCCACTGGCACCAGCGATGAGGGGCAATTCCTCCCACTGGCACCAGCGATGAGGGGCCATTCCTCCCACTGGCACCAGCGATGAGGGGCCATTCCTCCCACTGGCACCAGCGATGAGGGGCCATTCCTCCCACTGGCACCAGCGATGAGGGGCCATTCCTCCCACTGGCACCAGGGATGAGGGGCCATTCCTCCCACTGGCACCAGCTGAGAGAGACCCTTCCTCCCACTGGCACCAGCTGAGAGAGACCCTTCCTCCCACTGGCACCAGCTGAGAGAGACCCTTCCTCCCACTGGCACCAGCTGAGAAAGACCCTTCCTCCCACTGGCACCAGCTGTGAGAGACCCTTCCTCCCACTGGCACCAGCTGTGAGAGACCCTTCCTCCCACTGGCACCAGCTGTGAGAGACCCTTCCTCCCACTGGCACCAGCGATGATGGGCTATTTGTCCCACTGGCACCAGCGATGAGGGGCCATTCCTCCCACTGGCACCAGCGGTAAGGGACCATTCCTCCCACTGGCACCAGCGGTGAGGGACCATTCCTTTCACTGACCTTATTGACAAGGGGCAATTCCTTCAATTGATACCAACAATCCGGCACTATTCTTCCCACTGGCGACAATTTCTACTCCCATTGGTCACAGTCTGGCCCCCCTAAAGTCTGAGCAGCAGTAAACTGGCTTTGTTTCAAAAGTTTGGAGACCTCTGATATAAAGAAACCACCTAGGTAGAACTGTATAAACGCTGACTTCTGATTGGTGGAAATGGATTATTGGGTATCTTTAAAAAAAAAAAGGTCTGTCTTGGTCACTTACAACAACCAGTCAAATGTTGGATTCCATATTGTAACCTGATTACTGATCTTTTACCTGTTTATTCTGCTTGCAAGGTGCACCAGGAGGGGTGTAAGGAAATAATTTAAGGGGAACAAATTAAGTTTATCAAATAAGGTGGTGTGAAATAGAACAACCAATCACAATGTATGTTTCACTTCCATTCAGTAAAGAGAAATGTGGTTGCTAAGGGTTCCAGAACTTTGTATGTTATCATTGTGTTTATGCTCCTTTATTAGGTAGGTGTAGTAAAATGAAAAACAATCTTGTTTCTGACTCGCCTTAGTTTATACAAGCCATTCCCAGGTTACTGTACAAAGTATACCTGAAGCTAAAACCTATTTGTTTTCTATTCATTATTTGCTATGTGAGTCCCATTAGATAGATCTTCCTTCATTTCCTGTCTTGGAGACTCAACAGGAAGTGAGAGCAAATCTCTCTAAAGGAAATCCTCTCAAGAGGAACATAACCCTCTCATTTAGGGCAAATTCACATCTCAGAGCAGCCAGAGCGATTTGCCGCTGTGCATCAAAAGCTGGCGCGTTTTGGGGGCGAACCCCCTTCCTCAGAGCTAAGCTAAGGGGTTTGTCCCGAAACGCGGCAGTTTTGATCCATTACCCCTTGCGTGTCTGCACCTGTAACATTGATTTACTGCATGGCTTTTTGAGAGTTGCTACTCTGTGAGTACCCACTTTTAACCTGTTTTTTTATTCTATTAAATGTTTTTGGTAATGCACTTTCGCCTTTGTTCTTTTTCTCCAATAACAAATTTTATATTCAGACGCAATTCGAATCTGATTCCAAACGTTATCAAATTCAATTCAACTTTCCTGATAGAATAAAATAGAGTAGAAAATAGAGGAATAGAATAGAGTAGAAAAAATATAAAAGAATTGAAAATGTAGAATTAGAAAAACATAGACAATAAAAAAAATAGAATATAATAGAAATAAGTACCCGTGACTACCCATTTTTAACCTGTTTTTTATTCTATTAAATGTCTTTGGCAATGCACTAGGTGTGCACACCTTCCTCTTTGTTCTTTTTCTCCAATAACAAATTTATATTCAGGCGCAATTCGAATCTAATCCCAAACGTTTTCGAATTCAATTCAAATTTCCTGATAGAATAAAATAGAGTAGAAAATAAAGGAATAGAATAGAAAAAAATGGAAAATGTAGAATAGAAAAACATAGAATAGGAAAAAAAATAGAATATAATAGAAAAAGTAGAATAGAAAAAAATACCCTGTGAGCACCCACTTTTAACCTGCATTTATTCTAGTAAATGTCTTTGGTAATGCACTAGGTGTGCGCGCCTTCCTCTTCTTTTTCTCCAGTTTCTATTGGATTGCCCCATCCGAAGAGGGCAGCATCCGCCTAGTCTTGGAGTTTTTGGTATTTTTTTTATTACGGAAGACCTTTTGGCGCTGGAAGTGACGGTGATTTTATTATTGTAATTCGGAAATTTGTATACATCCGAATAACGAAAATAATCCTTTGAATTTCGACCGCACATGTCTAGTGAGAAACCAAACGTTCTGTCGATCGAAAAACCAAAAATGGCACATACGATTGTGCCATGATTTGTTTTGTTTTTCTAAAAAATCCAGCATGAATTAGGGACTTTCGATGGCGGTACGAAATTCGCGCGTCGCAGCTGGCACACTAATGATGCGAAAACTGAAAGGCCTGACGATCCTCAAGAATTATCGTTTGATTTTCGACTTGCCTGCTTTAGTTGTCACAAAACAAACGTCTCCATTGGATGACGCTCTGGTGATAACATAACCTTCCTGTGTTTTCTGTAAAGCCTGTTCTTGATAACCGAGAGAATTTCCTTCTTATCAGCATCCATGGATTTCCATAGTGGGCACGGCTAACAGTCAGGGTTGGGCGGTCAGGTTGCACATAATAGCTGGCATCTAACTGTCACATTCCCGCCTCGGTGACAGATCTGCATCCTTGTTGTCTATGGTGTTTCCAGCAGTTATGCCCTCTGGCTGTTATTCATGAGCTTTGTGCAAATTGGCCATCCAGGTGATCCCAGATGTCCTTTCTGGAAGGAAATCTTGTCCTCCTATTTCTTCCAGCCCAGTAATAAAACGATGGGTGATCCACAGACAATCTTCTGCTTATTTCTATCTCCCCATCTGGTAATGTCCCCATTAGCTTCCATGCAGAGTGTTCACCTTGCCAGCCAGCTCTGGGTGCAGTATATATGGGCACCCCCTGTGGCCCTCTTGTGTTGCCTTAGGGAATGCATGTATGTGTCATCCTAGACCACAAACATCCTGCATGTGAAGCCGTCCACACACTGTACAATCAGATTGTAAGATCTGGTTTTGTAAAGTGAGGAACCTGCCTATACAATACATTCCATTTTACCCCAGCCCCATTCGCACAGGCAATGATATACATGCGTTTGTGTGTTTTCAGGGTAAGGTCTGCAAGGGTTATACCCAATCTTGTTTTCATTACGGTCTGTCTGTAAGCAGGTCATTATTATTACCACTTGAAGACCAGGCCTTTTATGGCACTTTTTATTTCCATGTAACAATTAAGGATGGGCTTGGGGTTGTTCGGAACCGACCGTGCCTGAGCCCGCCAGGAAGTGAACCTTGCACTGCGCTAATCACAGGCTGTGAGAGATTTCCTGATGCGCAGCTGCAGGGATCGGCGAATGTCTCGCTGCCTGTGATTAGCGCAGTGCAGGGTTCACTTCCTGGCGGGCTCAGGCACGGTCGGTTCCAAACAACCCCGAGCCCATCCTTAGTAACAATCAGTATTTTTTGCTAGAAAATGTCTTAGAACCCCCAAACATATATTTTGTAAAGCAAAGGCCCTAGAGAATAAATTGGTGGGTGTTGCACTTTTTTTGAACTGTTGCACAGTGTTTTCCGCAGCGTTTTTTTTCAAACTGAATTTATTTGAAAACAAATACATTTTTTTTTAATTTTAATGCAAAAAAAAAACCATACATAATACATAACCCATTTTTTTTTTTTTTTTGTAAAATATAAGAGATGTTACGCTGAGTAAATAGATACCAAACTTGTCACGCTTCAAAATTGCACACGCCGGTGCAACTGTGATGAACAATGTAAATTTTACTATCCATAGGCGACACTTGAAAAGCAGGTAACCACTTTAGATTTACAGAGGAGGTCTGGTGCTAAAATTACTGCCCATGATCTGACGTGCGTGGTGATACCTCACAGATGTGGAACGATTGCTGTTTGCTTGTGTGTTCGCCTTTGGACCGGGGTGCCCCCCCCCCCCCCCATTTATTGTTATACTGTTGCTATATATATATATATATATATATTTATATATAGTATTTGTTTCCCCCACAAATAGAGGTTTCTTTTGATGGTATTTGATCACCACTGAGGGGTTTTATTTTTTTTTTTTGCGCTATAAACAAAAAAAGACCGAAAATTTTGAAGAAAAAAAAAAAGTTTTTCTTCGTTTTCTGTTATAAAACTTTTTTCCTTCACTGACGGGCACTGATGAGGCAGTACTGATGGGCACTGATGATGAGGCACTTGTATGCAGCACTGGGTGGCCCATCACCAGTGCTGCATAGAAGTGCCTCATCATCAGTGCCCATCAGTACTGCCTCATCAGTGCCCTGATGGGCAGGCCCTGATGGGCGGCCCTGATGTGATGGGCGGCCCTGATGGGCGGCCCTGATGTGATGGGCGGCCCTGATGTGATGGGCGGCCCTGATGTGATGGGCGGCCCTGATGTGATGGGCGGCCCTGATGGGCGGCCCTGATAGATGGCAGTGAAAGGCAGCACTGATCAGGAGGCACTGACAGGTAATCACTGATGGACACAGAGTGCCATCCTAATGGGCACTGATTGGCATCCCTGGTTTGCTCACCTGGTGACCTGAAGTGGGCTCATCTGGTGGTCTGAAGTGGGCATCCTCAATGGGTCTGCGCTGATAATGCACTGATTATCAGCGCAGACCCCCCCCCCCCCAGTTGTTGCCATCCTTGGTGTTCTTGGGAAGAATTGTGCCCCATCATTTATGTCATTCGGTCCAATTGTTGGGGTCATTGGGAAGAATTGTGCCCCATTGTTGGTGTCCTTGGGAGGAATTGTGCCCCATCCTTGGTGTTCTTGGGTGGAATTGTGCCCCATCACTGGTGTCATTGGGCCCGATTACTGTGGTTATTGGGAAGAATTGTGCCCTATCATTGGTGACCTGGGGGGGGATTGTGCTCCATTGTTGGTGTCCTTGGGCAGAATTGTGCCCCTCCATTGAGGTTGTGGATGAAATAGTGCCCCAAGGGCTGGATAAAAGCAAGTGAAGGGCCGCAGTTTGGAGAATCCCCTAATAAAAAGCCCAGACAGCATCCTAAAGCACACAGCCTGTCTCCAGGGCTGGATTAACATAGGGGCTATTGGAGCTGCAGCTCCAGGCCCCTACCTCAAAATAGGCCCAGTGAGTCATTAATGCTGTTTAGCTCTGTGTGTGTACACCATTGTTATGTAAATTGCTGGCGGCAGGCCCTATTGTTATGTAAATCGTGGGCGGCCGGCAGGCCCTATTATGTAAATCACAGGCGGCAGCTGAGTTCCACAGAGTGTAGTGTAGCACAACATAGAGGCTGAGTCTTGTTCCTTCCCTACAGCTTTCACCCCCATAGTGCAAAATACAGCAAATGGCACTAAATAGCGCCAAAACAGTACTCACTATAGCGCCCAGGCCACAGATAGCGCCCAAATCCTTACTCCAGTTAAGACCTGGAGATGTGCACATGGAAATAATGTTTAGCGCATGATATAATCACCTAAATTGTACTAAAATTTGCGGGATATTGTTTAAAGATAATCTGCTTTTAAACTGTGAGAAAAAGTGATTTCTACACGGAAATATCTTAAAAAGTCTGAGAAGAGATAAATTCCCCTCTCTTAGCTCCTAGGTGCAGAGCACAGCTGAGCACAACCATCCATGGAGTTATTACAGGGCGCTATAGTAAATACCAGAATGAGAGCTGTGAGAGTTTTTGGGAGTAAAATTTGGAGCAATGCAGCCCAATGCAATGTTCAGCCATTCATTCTAATCCAATTGTAACTTCCCCAAAGAAATCCTTTCATGTTGAGATGAAATGTATCTTTCTCTCAAAGAAATTCTCCTTGCAACAATGTTGCAATTTTGATCATCTATTTTGTTTTTAAGATTGGTAGAATGTGTAATCTTTTCATGTTTTGGTAAAATATTATTTTTTCTCTGTCACTTTCACTTGTTGATATCTAGCGCACGGAAATATGTCCCCAAACTCACACAGGTGTCTTTACAAACCAAAAACAATACCATTGCTTATGGAAATTTAAAATGAATCCCATTTGTTATATTTTTTATTCTTTCCAAATGATTTTAAAAAGGAAGTAAACCCTGATGGGACCCTTGTTACTCTTTGTTACCCTGCAATTTAAAAGCATAATAGGCTAGTATGCATCTCACAGTAGTCTATTCTGTGTCTGCATTGGAAGCCTGTGATGTCCCCGCTCCAGGCCGTATCCATCTTCACCCCTCTTCCTTCCGGGGCCACGATCTCTGGCTCTGTGACTGGCCGGAGCTGCGTGACGTCATTCCCGCGCATGCGCACAAGAGTTGCCAATCACGGCACAATCTCGGTCAAGAATCGGCACATGCGAGTACAGTGAGGTCAGGCACTGATGTGGATGAGAAGGCCTGGCTCACAGTCTCCACTCTAATTCATCCCAAAGGTGTTCTATCGGGTTGAGGTCAGGACTCTGTGCAGGCCAGTTAAGTTCCTCCACCCCAAACTCGCTCATCCATGCCTTTATGGCCCTTGCTTTGTGCACTGGTGCACAGTTATGTTGGAACAGGAAGGGGTCATCCCCAAACTGTTCCCACAAAGTTGGGAGCATGAAAGGCCTACCAAAATCCTCAGCACCAGGCCCATGATGCTCTTAATCTGGCCCTGGAAGCAGTGGCCTCGCTGCAGAGGTCAAACAATCCCCCACCCCACCTGGCTGAGCTAGAGCCCTCCAATCCGCAGGCAGCATGAGTTTTGCTGCTAATTGCAGGTCAGGTCAGGAAGTGGGAGAGGGTGGCAGACCTCTGCAGAGATACCACTGTTTCCACACACAGAGCAAGGGTCCTTCTCTACCGCATTCAGGCTTTTTATTTTGATGCGTCAGCAATGTATTTGAAGGGGGGAATTTAGGCACGGCAACCAATCAGCTTCTAGCTTTCATCCTCAAAGCTTAACTGATGAAGTTGAAGCTAGAAGTTGATTGGATGCCAAGCATGGCTGCTGTAGGTTTTGTAGACCTCCCATTAGGAGTCGTTTTGAGGAATATTACATTCACTATTAAACAACGTTTGGAAACGCTCCGGTGACGTTGGTTGGCCATGTGCGGCCTCTACACGTCACTCACTTCCTCCTGAGCTCAGCGCTCAGCCATTTCCGCTTTAAGGCGGCCCTACTTTCGGCCCGTGTTTACAAGCACCAGCGCGGAGTGATCTACGAATCACAATAAACGAGCTGTGTATGGGTATCCTTCCGCCCGCCGCTACTAGGATGGTCAGGCGCTTTTTTTCAGCCTTCCTAATACCGGGAACGGTGTTTTTCTCTATGGGAGAAGAACTTTGTGGAAACGAACCGCTGCCTACCGTAGCGCGCGAACGAATATGCAGTATGCAGGGAATAATGGGAACTACTTTGTCTTTCTCTGCTTGGGTCGGTCCTAGTAAGGGGTGTATGATGCAGACCACACGACTGAACATGAACCGCGCTTGTTATTTATACTTCCACAACACCGTAACGTGCCCGGACTAGACCGCTTTATGTAGCGTACAGCCCGTTCACGAAAACGACCGTAAATATACAAATATTACGTTGCACCCCCTAGGGCGTGTGATTGGTACAGCCCACTCCCTCCCATTGGCGCTGAGGTCGTAAACGGACGTACGCTCCAACCAATGGCGCCTCGGCTTTAGCTTAGCAACAGCCTGTTTTTCCGCAGCCCAATGGCAAGCCGGGGGAGGCCGCTCCGAAGCGGTCGGCGCTCATTGGCCGCGGCGCCGGTGACGTTTCGGGGTTTGTGGGAGTGGTAGTCCAAAGCTGCACTGGTTGCCTTGTTCAGGGTAAGGTGGGCGGACTACAGCTCCCAGAGGCTCCCTGCGCGGGGGATAGAGCGCCTGCGCTGGTGGAAGGGGGCCGGGTTCGGTATAAAAAGCGGCGTCCCAGGCTGGGCAGAGGCAGTTGGAGGTTGGTTGGCGAGTGTGTAAGTTGAGGAGTCGCGGAGATAGCTGGTGGGGGGAGGCGGAGGAAGAAGGAGGAGGCGGGGGCTTTGGCTGTTGTGTGTGTGCAGCGGCAGGAAGCCGCCAGCTGGGGGCAGTGCTGAAGCAGCTGTGGAGAGAGAGGAGAGAGCTCGCTGCCTCAAGAGTCCACACTGACTCGCTGCAAGCCAAGTGACATTTCCCCACACACACACAACCCCCCCCCCCATCCACCCCTGTGACTGAACAGTGGACTGGTCCGGGCGCACTTGCGAGGCTTGAGAGAGACTGTTCCATTTCCAAGAAAGAGGGGGGCGCGCTGCCATGGCAGAAGTGGGAGTCCAGGAGCCAAGCTTGCCCTGCCAAAGTTTGGCAGGTGGGGATGCCCTGCTGGGCAGCCAAGAGGAGAGTGGGTGGCCCCCGGAGGAGGAGAGAGGGGAGTGCCCCAGGAGGAGCAACCACCCCTCCTCCCCGTCCTGCCTCGAGCCAGACGAGGACGAGAGCCGGGTGGGCGACAGCCATGAGCCAGAGGGGCCCTGGAGGGAGCTGGGCAGGAAGAGGCACCGCCGGCTGCCCTCCAAGAAGAAGAGGTCCTGGAAGCCCTACAATAAGCTGACCTGGGAGGAGAAGAAGCGCCTGGAGGAGAGGGCGTCCCAGCGGGCGTCCAAGATGCGGGCCGAGATGTTCGCCAAGGGCCAACCGGTGGCCCCTTACAACACCACCCAGTTCCTGATGGAGGACCACGACCTGGAGGAGCCCGACCTGTGCCCGCCGCCCAAACGGGCCCCCGCCTCCCTGCCGCCCCTCCACCTCGACAGCACGGAGGAGGAGGAGGACGGCACGGGCAGCGACAGCATGGCCAGCGACGACGGCACCAAGTTCCTGCAGAAGGACTTTTCCGAGACCTACGAGAAGTACCACGTGGAGAGCCTGCAGGACATGAGCAAGCAGGAGCTGATCCGGGAGTACATGGAGCTGGAGAAGTGCATGAGCCGCATGGAGGAGGAGAACAACCGCCTGAGGTCCCAGCAAGCCGACCCCCCCAGGCTCCACGAAATTGAGATGGAGCTGGAGAAGCTCAAAGAGGAGAACCGGCGGCTGCGGAGGGAGCAGGTGATGGCTGACCCTATGGGGCACTGATCCTTCCTCATCCCCTCCCTGGACTCTGAGCACCAGCGCTACAGCATTTCATCAAATATATGAATTTCTTTTTATCAATTCTCTTCCTGTGATTGTCACTTCAGAGCCATAACCTGCCCCCTCCCATAGCGGGACACCTAGACGGCGGCGCACAGACCCATCCGCCGTCTTCACACCCACTCTGCAGATCGCACAAAGACTTGGGGACTGACCGGCGTGTGATCTGACGGCCCGGCGGGTGCTCTCTGCCCCTTCATGTACTTCTTACTACTACTTTGTTTTTTTGTTACAGCCCTCAGAACTCCTTCTGCACACTCTGCTTTGGTTTTTTTCTTGCCTTTCCTTTTAACCCTTTCCATTTTTTTTTGTTTTTGCAGACTGATTTTTCTTTTTTTAAATAAATGTGTAAAGCTGACAAATAACGGGGCAATTAATTTTTTTTATTGCAATTTTGCAACTGTAGATTGCTCAGTTCCCCATTCACACTTGAGCTTAGCCAGGGAATTTAATTCTTTTAATAGAAATGATTGTTATATATAAGAAAGAAAGCTATCTATTCTCATTTATTATTTATTATGTTTTTTTTCTTAAATGTGTATATAAAAATGTACAGGGGCAGAATTGCACTTTTTTTTCCTCCTCCATAGACCTTCCTCCTTTCTCTGTACATAGGAGCACCTGAAAAAAATATATATTATTTTTTTTCTACGTGTTCATATTAGTCTATGGGTCCAAAAACTTGCAATTCTGCCCCAAAGATGCTCATCAAGCGACACAATGCTCAGGTGTGAACGGGCCGATAGAGAAGAATGGCATTTCTTCATCTTGAGCATTGTCCCGCTTCGGGAATTGGAAAAATGCTCAGGTGTGAATGGGGCTGAAGAGTATATGCTTTGGCATGTTTCTGGTAAGTTACTGTGGGAATGTGTCAACTTGTGTAGGATGATTTATCTATATGATTTACTTTTTTAAGTGTATCTGAAGCCAAAAATGTTTCCATAGGAAGTAGGGAAGGGTTACAAAAATTATTATTATTATTATTATTAAATCTATATGTGTGTATGTATAGTAGAGAAAAATATAATATATAATACTTTTTCCGTGTGTGTGTGTGTGTGTGTGTGTATGTATTTCAGATACACTTAAAAAAGTAAATTTATATACTCGTAATTTTTTTTTATTTTTTTCCCTTTTTAAATATACTTTTATAGATTATTTTATTCAAATATGTATATTTTTTGTGTACCATTGTTGAGATTTCTTTTTACTTCCTGTCCTTTTAGATACAAGACGAGAGGAAATCTGTCAAGTGTAGGAAATCCTCTCTGACATTTTGTCTGTACAGGTGTCCCCACAGGAAGATTTCCAGTCTATTCCTGTTATGGTTAAAACTCCGTCCCATTGACTAGGAAGAGCTCATGTACAATACAGCTTCTAAACTTGAGTTTAGTAGATTTTGGCGTTTTTTTATTTTATTTTTTTGCTCCCGGTGGTCGCAATGTTCCTATGCTGAATGAGCTGCTTCTGCGTTCAGGAGAGGGAGCTTGAACCTTCCCAAACCATGCAGGCTTTTACATGAGTTTAGAATCTGCTGTTAGGGGAGGTTCAAGCTCCCTCTCCTGAACGCAGGAGAATCTCATTCAGGATAGGAATGTTTTGACTGCCAGGCGCAAAACACATCAAAATCGCAGCATGGTTTTTGCCGCGTTTTGTGTCAACCTAGTCTGTGTACATGAGCCTTAAGGCCTCATTTACACTGCTGTTGGTAAACGGACGTTTAGAGGCATTTGGGCGCTTTTTTTTTTTTTTTTTTTCAGCTGCCCCTGAACTCTCCTCTGTTATCTTATCGGTAAGGACGGGCTTGGGTTTGTTCGGAACCAAACATGCCCGAGCCCGCCAGGAAGTGAACCCTGCCGTGCGCTAATCACAGGCAGTGAGACATTTCCCCAATTGCAGCAGCTGTGCACCGGGGAAATCTCCCACTGCCTGTTATTGGTGCAGCGCAGGGTTCACTTCCTGGTGGGCTCGGGCACGTTCGGTTCCAAACAAGTCTGAGCCCATCCTTGCTTATCAGTACATGTACACAGGGTCATTTAAGGTCGTTTCCAGGCAATTGTTTTTAAAGGCTTTTTTTGGAACGCAAAAAATTTGGTTCAGAGGCATTTGAAACGGCAAACAGTTTGTAAACGTGCCTAAACGTGGTAACTTGCGTCTAGGAGTGTTTAGTTTACAGCTCAATCTCAATATTTGCGGATGATACCAAGCTAAGCAGAGCAATAAACTCTCCACAGGATGTGGAAACCTTGCAAGAAGATCTGAATAAATTAATGGGGTGGGCAGACAAGTTGCAGATGAGATTTAACGTAGAAAAATGTAAGAATGCATTTGGGTGCCAAGAACAAAAAAGCAAATTACTCACTAGAGGGAGAGCCTCTGGGGGAATCTAGGATGGAAAAACTCCTAGGGGTCCTAGTGGAGAACGGGCTCAGCAGTGGCATGCAATGCCAAGCTGCTGCAAACAAAGCTAAAAAAGTGTTAGCATGCATCAAGAAAGGGATCAACTCCAGGGATAAAACAATAATTCTCCCACTATACAAATCTCTGGCGAGGCCGCACCTGGAGTTTGCCGTCCAGTTCTGGGCACCAGTCCTCAGGAAGGATGTCCTGGTATTGGAAAGGGTACAGAGAAGGGCCACAAAGCTTATTAAGGGATTGGAGGACCTAAGTTATGAGGAAAGATTACAAGCCCTGAACTTATTCACTCTGGAGAAGAGAATCTTGAGAGGGGATATGATTTCAATGTACAAATACTGTACCGGTGACCCCCACAGTAGGTACAAAACTATTCCCGGCAAGGGAGCACACAGACACGCGGCCATTCACTAAAAATGAAAGAAACGCGTTTTAGACTTAAAATGCGTAAAGGGTTCTTTACGGTGAGAGCAGTGAGGATGTGGAATTCTCTTCCACAAGCAGTAGTCTCTGCTGGGAGTCTAGAAAATGTCAAAAAACTATTAGATGCACACCTAAGGGACCACAACATTGCGGGGTATACATTTTACTGATCTTAAAAACACACACATAGGTTGGACTTGATGGACTTGTATTTTTTCAGCCTCGTTTACTATGTAACTATGTTTCCATTTAAAAAAAATAAAAACTTTTTTTTTTTTTTTTTCAAAAACGCTATTAGACGTGAACGCAGCTGAATGTGGCATGCAAAATGGACGTTTTAGAGGCCCGTCTCTCGCTGTCAAGATAAAATGTTCAGGGGAGGTTGAAACGGCGTCCCGTGTAAATGGAGTATTATAATCCAGACAGAGGTGGTGAATTTCCTTAGTGGGGGTCACAGATCAATAAACATCTGATAGGGGTTCAAACCTTCACCACTCTGTCTTCAGATATACTTTAATTCAAGGAAGTGTGCCATACAGGCTGCCATTGCTCACCATTTTTTTAGTAAAGAATGGGCCCTGTCTTTTTGGAGAGTCCCTTCACTGATATCTCACCAGATCAGTCCAGGGAGGCCACCTCTTGGCAGTTGCCAGGTGTCCCCACTTTGACAATTCCCCCTCTATTCTTATACTGGTGACAACTGTCAATTTTTGGATTTCTCATGCCTCGCGGACAGTTGTCACCTGGACAGTGAGGGTGAATTTTCCCAGTGGGGATACACAGGGATTTAAAATCTGACGGGGAGTTCTAACCCATCCTTACTCTATCCAAAACTTTAGAAGGTTTTGGCTTTAGTAGCACTTTCTGAATATGTGGTGGGTGGCATGTAATCTGCAGTTGGTGTCAGGTTGTGTTGGGAGATGGTACAGATGTGTTATGAGAGGGTGGCCGTGTCTCTATGTACACAGTATTAGAGTGTTTGCATTGTGACGTACATTTCTTCATACCATTATCCCTTTGGCAGCTTTGTCCTCGCTGTCTTCAAGTGTGTTTCCACTTTTGCAGCCAAGTTGGAATAACGCCTACTTTATGTGTTACTTGTTTCCATCCATATAGCATACCTGGAGGGGGAAAAAAGGTATTCGAATATGATGATCATTTTTCCTTACATTTTCATGTGCTTAAAGCGGACTTCCACCCAAAAGTGGGACCTCTGCTTCTGCCCCCATCCGGTGCCACATTTGACACCTTGGGGGGGGGCATAGCTGCGGGGAGATGCCCCGGAAGTTTGGCCCCTCCTCCTTCCCCTGCTGCTGGGCCTTTCACAAAGCGCAGCACACTATCTGCAATAGGGAACCGGCTGTGAAAGCCTCAAGGCCTCGCTGCCGGTCTCCCTTGCAGGCAATGGTGGCAGCACCCGAGAGCCGATGGAAACATTTGGCTGGGGTGCCGACATTGCTGGACTCCAGGACAGGTAAGTGTCCTATTATATATGATGCACAGAATGCATTAAGATAAAAATTAAAAAAAAAAAAAACTTTCTGCATTTACAACCCCTTTTAAGTGCTTTTAGGTATGCTGGGTGAATGGTAAAACACAAACTTATGGTAAGGGGTTCTCAAGTTTTAAGCGCAAAGGTAGAACTACACTTGGGAGTTTCTAAAACATTTGTTGCACGAATGTCAGAAGCATTCCTACATGCGGAATGAAAAGGGGCTGCAATTTTTGTAAGAGATTTACACCTGTATCATCTGCTCCATCTAGTGGCCAAAATGTGGTTTTGTCTTCTGAAATGTCTCAATGAGAACCTATACCGTGTTTTGGCAACTAGATGGAGCTGAAGATACAGACAGTCTTCCAAAATGAGTCCCATTTCATTAAGTGTGCGCCAATACTTCTGACATTCGTGCATCAAATGATTGGGCGTTTCTATGCATGTTATGTTCACTTTAAGGTGTCTGTTTATAAAACAAAATCTGTCAGTTATCCACTGTCACTGCTAGGTTTGGTGTACAGGGCTTCATGGCTCGCTGGCACAAAATGGTTTTGTGTATTTGAAGCAAAAGGAAGAACAGATTTTGTTGCAACCAAGTAGACAAGCATTCTGCACCATAGAGAGCCCTGGGTTGATGCGGGTAACAAACTGCTTCTCTTTAACCCAGTTTGTGGTTGGAGGTGAGGGAGATCTGACAGGAGGATGACACCATGGCTCCCGTCTGGCATCTTGTCAGTTGAGCTTCCTCTGATGCCCAAACTCTTAGTACCAGTAGAAGAGAAGTCCAGGCCACTGTTCATGCCATCATTTGTTTTTCCCTTCTAGAACAGGGGTCTCCAAACTATGGCCCTTCAGTTGTTTAGGAACTACAATTCTCATCATGCCTAGTCATGTCTGTGAATGTCAGTTTTACAATGCCTCATGGGATGTGTAGTTCCGCAAAAGCTGGAGGGCCGTAGTTTGGAGATTCCTGTTCTAGAAGAACTCTGTAAACAGTAGCAACCAGTCAAAATTCATAAAACAAAATGGATTGAGGAAGATGGTGTGTTGGAGAATTGGTCGGTCCTGTGCAAAAAATTATTTAGAGTGAAAAAGAAGCTTGGTGCAGAGCTCCACCGTGTGACCCTCATGGACAAACCAATGCATGTAATAAAAGCATATTTTTTATTAAACCGCTCACTAAAAAGAGGAAGTATAAATAGTACATCAAATTTACGAATTGTATACAAGTTCAGAAGTGCAACACCTAAAATGCCCTTGACAGCGCATGAAGCATGGCGAACCTGGGGCTACCCGTAGGCGTGTCGGGCTGCCATGCATACTTGTGTGGACACCTTTTAGGTGAGATGTTTAATAAAAATATGCTTTTATTTCATGCATTGGTTTGGCCAATAAGTCCATGAGGGGTACGCGGTGCAGCTTTGCACCAAGGTTCCTTTTCCCAGTCAGAATTCATGGCTGTAATGAACTGCAAACTGTTTGTCACTTCAGATTGCAATCTGTATTTTTTAGGTGCGTCTTGTTAATAGCAAGGGCGCTGGTGTGGGCTTTGCCGCTGTGGCAGTGATTTAATCTGCTTGGTGTAATCAGACACTGTCACCTTAAAGCAGAGCTCCACCCAAAAGGGGAAAATCCGCCTGTCTGCCTCCTGCACCCCCCCCCCCCCGGTCTGCATTTGGCACCTTGGGGGGGGGGGGGGGGGATCTGCAGTGAACTCGGCCAGAAGTTTGGCCCTTGCAGCCTACCCACTGAGAAAGTGTAGCAGGAAGCTGGCTGTAATTCTGCAAGGCTGCACTGCCGGTTTCCGTTACTCAAAATGGCAGCGCCAACACCGAGTGCCGATTTTAAGAATCGGCTTGGGTGAGGAGACCACAGAATCCCTGGACAGGTAAGTGCCCTAATAGTAAGTCAGCAGCCACAGTATTTGTAGCTGCTGACCTTTAATTTTTGTGGGGGGGGGCTGGACCTCTGCTTTAACAATGCCTGTAAAGGGGGCCCCCCATCCTTAGGACTATAATCTGTATGCTTATAGCTTGTGCTAACATTTACATATGTACATGGATCCAGTTGGCTGCTGCACAGGGGTGAAATGTAAATAACAATACAACAAATAGCCAGCAGTGCCGCCACCACCACTGATTACCCTGTGTGTGTGTGTGTGTGTATATATAATATAATATAATGTCTGTACTTCCCGGTTGGGGGTGAGCTGCTTCTGCTGTGATTAGTCACAGCACAAGTGGATCAGTGGGTGCCAGTGCACTATCTATTGAATAGTGCATCTCCTTCGGATAATGTCTCTGACGATCTGCCCATGTGCAGTATACAACGATATGTTGATCAGCTGGCGTGATGTAAACACTGCGCGTGCGTAGATCATCAGAGGCATTATCTGATGGAGATGCACTATTCAATAGATAGTGCACCGGCACCCACTGATCATAGGTAAAGGCAGATCTCTGTTCTGACAGCAGGATGTGATGGATTTTCTTTATCCATCACATACCTTTTAGTAAAAGCAGCACACCCACAAACAGACCAGGCACACAGCTAACCCTTTGATAGCCCTAGGTGTTTGACCTCTTCCCAGCCAGTGTCAGTACAGTGACAGTGCATATTTTTAGCACTGATCGCTGTAATAGTGTCACTGGTTCCCACAAAGTGTCAGAATGACTGCCACAATGTTGCAGTCCTGCTATAAGTCGCTAATCACTGCCATTACTAGTATAAAATAAAAATTCCAGTATATAGCCCATTGTATGGATTGCGCAAAAGCGATTGCATCTACAATCTAGGTACTCTTATTGGAATTTTTTTTAACCAAAAAAGATGTAGTGGAATATATTGTTTTTTTTTTTTTTTTTTCACAGTTTTTGGACAATAAAATAAAAACCGCAGAGGTGATCAAATACCACCAAAAGAATGGCATATATTTTGAGTATAGTGTTTCACAACTGAGCAATTGTCCGTTGAAGTAAGGCAGAGCCGTGTTGCAAAAAAATGGCCTGGTCATGAAGGGGGGGGGGGGTAAATCTCTTGGAGGGCAAGTGGTTACACCCGGTTGATGTTTACATCTTTGCCTGAATGATTCATTCTTGTAGCGCATGTGCAGAGTGGCCTCTGCCTTCAGTCTTTCAGAATGGGTCGCGGTCGTTGTGCACGTTTGCTGCCATATGAGCCACTCCAGGACTAATCTGTAAATCTCAATAGTGTGTAATCACCTGCGGCACAGCTGGCTATACATACACGTTGGCCCTGAGCAGCGGTGGTGGCCAATCGTGTCCATTCACACTAAACATTCCATGCATTTGAACGACTTTTTACACGGGATGTTGCCGGCAGCTAAATGCTGCATATATCAATACAGCTTTATACTCCCCTGGCCAGCAATTCTGCCTCTCACTTTCTGGTATGGAGGAGCATGTGATTACCTCTCCTGTGAGGGTGCTCAGGCCTGAGCAATGCCGCATGAGCGAGGGAGTGACGTCACTGGTCGCCAACACCACTGATTTCAGTACCGGCTGTGATGGAGGAGTGGTGAGGAAGCACAGGCGAGATTAAACCCCCAGTTCACACCAGTGCGCTCTGCGAGATTGCATGTGCAAATCACATGCGATGTCCGTGCAATTCGATTTCAGCCATACAGATAGTATGGCTGAAATCGCATTGCATTTGGACCAAACTCGCACAAGACCTTTGGTTTTGGTCTGCACCAGAATTGGATCACACCCATGCGATCCCATTCCTGTGCGAGTTTGCAGTTCTCAGTGCGATATGCGAGCTGAAATGGGGTTGTCGTTAACACCTCCCAGAGTGAACTGCCATGCGGATTTGCATGTGGATTTGCAGCGTTCTCGCATCGCACCTATGTGAACCGGGACTAAAAGTGCGAGGAGGGGTACGGCTCTGCACAGAGTCACATTGCCCTGCTATGTTGGATATGCTAGGTAGGTGCCAAGTACTTTTGTAATGTTAACCACTTCAGCCCCCAAAGGTTTACCCCCCCCCCCCTTTCTGACCAGGCCATTTTTTGCAATACTGCACTGCGTCACTTTAACTGACAATTGCGTGGTTGTGCGACGTTGTACCCAAACAAAATTGACATACTTTTTTTTTTTTTTTTTTTTCCCCCACAAATAGAGCTTTCTTTTGATGGTATTTGATCCCCTCTGCATTTTTTTTATTTTTTGTGCTATAAACAAAAAATACTTATTGTTTAAAAAAAAAAATGTTTTTACTTTTTGCTATAAAACACACCCAATAAAAAAAAATTAATCTAATTTCTTCATCAATTTAGGCCAATATGTATTCTACTACGTATTTTTGGTAAAAAAAAAACATCCCAATAAGTGTATATTGATTGGTTTGCGCAAGTTACCGCGTCTACAAACTATGGGATAGATTTATGGAATTACAATTTTTTTTTTTTTTTACTAATAACTGTAGCAATTGGTGATTTTTAGCGGGACTGTGACATTGCGGCAGACAAATCTGACACTAAGTGACACCGGGACCGGTGACTAGAGTTGATCGAACCCCCGGATGTTCGGGTTAGGCCGAACTTCGGGAAAAAGTCTGGGTTCGGTACCGAACTCGACCCGAACTTTATCCCGGACCCCAAACCCCATTGAAGTCAATGGGGACCCAAACTTTTAGGCACAAAAATGGCTGTAACAAAGTCCTGGCAAGTGCTAGAGGGCTGCAAAAGGAAGTAAAATGGGGGTAAGAGTAGGGCAAGTGCCCTACATAAAAATGGGGATAGGGAAAATAAATTAAAATCAAATTTAAAAAAATGGGAAGGGGGGTGGTGGATGTGGAGTAGGAGTCTAGAGGTTGACTAGGCCGTGACCATGGTAGTGTAGGTGGAAGTGGTGGAGGAGTAGGAGGAGGTAGCCAACACTTTTTTTTTTTTTGTTTATAATTGGGGTAGCCCCCAAAATATTGAGGCATATTCAAAAAAACAAGTATAAAAATGGCTGTGTGAGTCCGGTCTAAATGTCTATTCTGCACAAGGTACAGACAAGTCTTGTGGGATCCATGCCTGGTTCATTTTAATAAAGGTTAGCTTGTCCATGTTGGCTGTGGACAGGCGGCTGCGCTTATCTGTGATAACACCCCCTGCCGTGCTAAACACACGTTCAGACAATACACTGGCTGCAGGGCAGGCCAGCCCCTCCAATACATAAACGGCAAGCTCAGGCCATGTGGCCAATTTGGAGACCCAGAAGTTGAATGGGGCAGACCCATCAGGCAGTACGTGTAGGCGTGTGCCCACATACTCTTCCACCATGTTGCTGAAATGCTGCCTCCTGCTAAGACGTTGTCTATCGGCTGGTGGTGCTGTTTGTTGTGGCGGGCTGCTGACAAAGCTTTGCCACATTTTGGCCATGCTAACCCTGCCTTCTGAGGTGCTGGCAGTGGCACAGCTGCGTTGGCGGGCCTCTTCCTCCTCTGCCTTCGCCTTGTGCTTCCACTGAGCCCCCGGTGTCATTTGGGAATGCCCTCAACAGCGCCTCTATCAGTGTGCGCTTGTAGTCGCGCATCTTCCTCTCACGCTCCAGTGAGGGAATTAAGGACGGCACGTTGTCCTTGTAACGGGGATCCAGCAGGGTGGCCACCCAGTAATCGGCACACGTTACAATGTGGGCAACTCGGCTGTCGTTGCGCAGGCACTGCAGCGTGTAGTCGGCCATGTGTGCCAGGCTGCCCAGAGGCAAAGACAAGCTGTCCTCTGTGGGAGGTATATCATCTGTGTCCTCCGTATCCCCCCCCAGCCATGCTCCAGTGATGCCCACGAGCTGTGTTGGGTGCCATCCTGCTGAGGTTCCTCCTCCTCCTCATGATCTTCCTCGTCCTCCAGAACTGTGTCCTGGCTTGAATATTTTTGACCTGGCCAATGCTGGTGCAGGAACCCACCCTCCGAGCCACTTGTGAATGACTGGCCTGATAACCGTGGAAGTGACCCCTCCTCCTCCTGTGCAACATCCTCTTCCATCATCGTCCGAAGTGTTTTTTTCAAGGAGACATAGAAGTGGGATTGTAACGCTGAGAACAGCGTCATTGGCACTGGCCATGTTGGTGGAGTACTCAAAACACCACAATACGCTACACAGGTCTCGCATGGAGGCCCACTCGGTGGTGGTGAAGTGGTGCTGTTCCGCAGAGCGACTGACCCGTGCGTGCTGCAGCTGAAACTCCACTATTGCCTGCTGATGCTCGCACAGTCTCTCCAGCATGTGCAAGGTAGAGTTCCACCTTGTGGGCATGTCTCCTAGGAGGCGGTGAGCGGGAAGGCCGAAGTTCCGCTGCAGCGCAGACAGGCGAGCAGCAGCAGGGTGAGAACGCCGAAAGTGCGCACAGACGGCCCGCACTTTATGCAGCAGCTCTGACATATCCGGGTATTTTTTTTAGAAAATTCTGTACCACCAAATTCAGCACATGCGCCAGGCAATGGATGTGCGTCAAATGGGCTCGGCCCACCAGGAGAGTCATCAAAAAGCATAAGAGTCTCTTGCATGACTTGGGGCGCAGACTGCTTGGCTAATTTACAAGGGGCTAAGGTGAAAGACAGATGGCCATGTGGTTCAGGTGCCAACTCTGAGCATTCATCAAGGGACCGGGAGAGAGACAATGTGAAGGAACTGGAGGCATTGTCAGCCACCCAATCTACTATCGCCTGTACTTGTTCTGGCCTCACCAATCGTTGAGCGGCATTCGGTCCTACCATATAACAGTGAAGGTTCTGTTGGCTACCTGAGGAAGGTGTTTCACTTGTGCGTGTAGCTGGCACACATCGACCACGTCCTCTCCTTCCAACAGGAGCTTCACCAATACCAGCAGCACCATGACTACATCCCTTATTTGATGCTCTCCTCATTGTGCCCGCAAATGTACTATGTAGCCCTATTTAAGTATTTATTAATACCAATTAATACCTTCTTCTTCTTTTTTTTTTTTTTTTTTTGGAAAACACCAACGTAGACTTTAGAACTAGGAGATGATTATAGAACCATAATCTGTCCCTTACAGCAACAGCTGGAACCTCTCCCTTTAGAACTAGGAGATGATTATAGAACAATAATCTGTCCCTTACAGGAGCAGCTGGAACCTCTCCCTTTAGAACTAGGAGATGATTTTTGAACAATAATCTGTCCCTTACAGCAACAGCTAGAACCTGGCCCTATAGGAGTAGACAATGATTTTTGAACAATAATCTGTCCCTTACAGCAACAGCTGGAACCTGGCCCTATAGGAGTAGGCGATGATTTTTGAACAATAATCTGTCCCATACAGCAACAGCTGGAACCTCTCCCTATAGAACTAGTAGATGATTTTAGAACAATAATCTGTCCCTCTAAGCAGAAGCCTCTACCTAGTCCAGAATCAGATCGTTGTGTAATGCAGGGTGAGATCTGCAATCTGTCCCTCAGAGCAGCAGTAATAGTAATTTCAGGATGCAGGATCAGATGTGAAAATATCTGCAATCTGTCCCTCACAGCGCCGGCAGCTTCCTCTCCCTACACTAGTCAGAGTCTCAGAGAGCATGTGACTGCAGCACCAAGTGACTCCAGCTTATAAAGAGGCTGGGTCACATGATGCACTGGCCATTCACAGCCATGCCATTAGTAGGCATGGCTGTGATGGCTTCTAAGGGCAAACCAGTAAAACGCTTGTTGATTGGCTGCCGTGCAGCTATTCAATATGCGTGATCAACTACCACGACCCCGAACGGGTCCCGGACACCCCAATGTTCGGTACGGACCCGAACTTTACAGTTCGGGTTCGCTCAACACTACCGGTGACGCCAATACAGTGATCAGTGCTAAAAAAAAAAAATGCACTGTATAAATGACACTGGCAGGAAGGGGTTAACAGGGGCAATTAAAGTGCACTCCTAAGGAGGTGCTTTCTAACTGGGGGGGGAATGCTGTGACTGGAGGAAAACAGAGATCAGTGTTTCTGCTTAGCAGAAACACAAAATCTAATTTTTTTCTCCCTCATAGAACGGCGGTCTGCCTCTCCTGTGGCCCCCAAGGTCTCTTGATCTGACCCCCTTAGACTTTTATCTTTGGGGTCATCTGAAGGCAATTCTCTATGCTGTGAAGATACGAGATGTGCAGCACCTGAAACTACGGATACTGGAAGCCTGTGCTAGCATTTCTCCTGTGGTGTTGCTATAGTGTGTGAAGAATGGGAGAAAAGGGTTGCATTGACAATCCAACACAATGGGCAGCACATTGAACACATTTTATAAGTGGTCAGAAACTTGTAAATAACTCATGAAAGAATAAAGTAACGTTAAAACCAAGCACACCATTGCTTTTCTTGTGAAATTCCCAATGAGTTTTATGTGTCACATGACCCTCTTCCTATTGAAAAAACAAAAGTTGGATTCAAAATGGCCGCTATGGTCACCACCCATCTTGAAAAGTTTCCCCCCTCACATATACTAATGTGCCACAAACAGGAAGTTAATATCACGAACCATTCACATTTTATTAAGGTGTATCCATATAATTGGCCCACCCTGTAGACTTTAACCAGATGAAATGTTGGTTTGCTAAAGCACTGTATATCATAAACTATTGATTATTTTACTTTTCTTTTTTTTTTTTTTAAATGTCCGTGCAGCTGATCTCCTGTAGCCTCTCTGCAATCACTTCCCCCTCTTCATACACTCCAGCAATGGTTGCATGGCATTCCTTCAGGTAGCTTTCCTGATGGTGACCATGCTATGCTAACCAGTTGAAGAGTTTAAACATCCTGCCTGGCTGTCATTTTGCTATAGGCCAGGCAGGAGTTTCATAGATCTGGGTCGATGTCCTATGACGTCCTCCCAGACCACGGTACGATCTGTCACCAGCTGTGTCCATCGGCCAATGACTGATCAGTGCACCAGCAGATCACATGACAATTGTAAACGATAGATGGCTTCCTTTTCATGCCATCCATTGTATACAATTGTGGGGCTATCTGATTGGTCACAGTGATCACATGGTACAGATGTACTAGTATACATTTTGGCCAAAAATATGTAACCATATTTTATTTGCAAAATTTTATAACACGCAGAAAAATACATTTATATTTAGCAAAAAATTAGAGAGAGAGCAAAAAAAAAAAAAAGACTATTCCAGCATTGTTTCCCTGACAGGTGAAGTTCTCCTTGTGCTGCTTCTGCACCACCATCGTAAATCTCCTCTCCCTGGTTTTCATCCCTCACATTCACAGGCAGTTACAATACAATTTATTACAGGAGGAATCGGAGGAACCCTGATAGTTGGAGCTTACAATCTAAAAGGGACATTTAGAAGTTAACCATTAAAAATATTTTGATTGTTGGATTTACATATCGGTTAATCCTCTAAAATTTCACGCGGGTCATAATTCCAGATCATATCGGCCCAACCCTGAGACGTGCCTAGCATGGGTTTTACCCAGGATGACATTGATGTAAATCTGTACTTTGCCCCTGGTAGACTGTTATTGCAGAACACAGCTTTATGTCTCTTTTGCAATAAAGTTTCTTCACTTTCTGCTAGCAAGTCTGTAAAGATTGGACGCTGGGTATAGTGTGTACAATTGAGTGTACAGTCCTTGGTGCCAAGATAAGTTAACACCTGTACGCTTATGTGTGGGAGTTGTTAGCCTGGGCCAGCCAATCTAGATGGCCGAAGGTGCAGAACCTGGAAGGTTGAAGGTTGAGAGGGAGCTTACAGATGTTGCATCACTTCAGACTATAGTGAACCTCCTCACCAGTGATTGGCTGCTAAGTCACCTATACCTCCTGCAAGATATGGGGAGCATGTGACTTGTTACCCTTTCTCCTGTGTGATGCACCAGTGATTGGCTGCGCAGGCACCTGGCACTGTCACATGGTATGGGGAACATGTGCCTTGCTTCCCTTTCTCTTATGTGCCAGCGTGGGTGATTGGCTGCTCAGGCACCTGGCACTGTCACATGGTATGGGGAACATGCGCCTTGCTTCCCTTTCTCTTATGTGCCAGCGTGGGTGATTGGCTGCTCAGGCACCTGGCACTGTCACATGGTATGGGGAACACGCGCCTTGCTTCCCTTTCTCTTATGTGCCAGCGTGGGTGATTGGCTGCTCAGGCATCTGGCACTGTCACATGGTATGGGGAACACGCGCCTTGCTTCCCTTTCTCTTATGTGCCAGCGTGGGTGATTGGCTGCTCATGCATCTAACGCTGGGGCTGGGAAGGCATCCTCAACCCTGTGTAAGCTTCAAGTTGTGACTGAGAAGGGAAGAGGAATTGGTACTTCTGATTTTTTTTTTCCCTCCAAGAATAGGTGCAGGAACTCAACCATGCCCCCCTGCCAAAACGCATTGAACGGTGGGTGTGGCCAAATTGCACTAACAGTAGGAGGATCTTAGAGGGACAATAAACCCTAGGAGTGCACTTTTAATAGGTACTTGCTCCCACTTCCACTCGGATCACCTCTCTCTTTACCTGCAGCCTTCTGGGATCTGTAACCGGTCCCCGAAAGCTGCCGGACCATTTGCAAAGTGCATTGCAACTCGCACATGTGCACTGGGAAGCCGACTGTCAAGCTGCATCGAATGGTGGGTGTGGCCAAATTGTACTAACAGTGGGAGGATCTTAAGGGGCAATAAATACTAGGAGTGTTATGCGCATACAGAGTGCAGGGTTCGGGGCTGCGCTGTGTACAGAGGGCAGGGTTCAGTTCTTTCAGAGGCTGTCCACATCTCCCTTCCATGCCTCCCTCCTGGGTGCGAGGGCCACTTGAAATAGTCTGATAGGCCGGATTCGGCCTGCGGGCCTTGTGTTTGATGTGGTGTAGAGATAGAGAAAAAGCCTTAACCCAAAGTTCATGTGCTTTGTCCATGCAGAGCAAGTCCCTGATTTTACCCAATTGCCTTTTCCCCCTCCTTTTGTTCACGCTTCTTATTTTCTCCTCTTCACTATGACAGATGAACAGAAGAAAAGTCCTATGTAAAGTGAATCTACCTTGCGGCAGTGTGGGGTGTTTAGGGTGGCCGGCTGAATGTGGTGATTTTCCTTGCATGGGCAAAACACAGGGTAATGTATATATGTGTGTGTGTGTGTGTGTGTGTGTGTGTGTATATATATATATATATATATATATATATATATACACACACACACACACACACACACACACTAGCTATATCTCACAAAAGTGAGTGCACCTCTGACATTTTTGTAAATATTTTATTCTATCTTTTCATGTGACAACACTGAAGAAATGACACTTTGCTACAATGTAAAGTAGTGAGTGTACAGCATGTATAACAGTGTAAATTTGCTGTCCCCTCAAAATTACTCAACACACAGCCATTAACCACTTCAGCCCCGGAAGGATTTCACACTTTAGGACCAGAGCACTTTTTGCGATTCGGCGCTGCGTCACTTTAACTGACAATTGCGCGGTCGTGTGACTTTGTACCCAAACGAAATTTGCGCCCTTTTTTTCCCAGAAATGGAGATTTCTTTTGGTGGTATTTGATCCCCTCTGCGTCATTTCTGATCGCCGCTATAAACAGAAGAAAAGCGAAAATTTTGCAAAAAAAACCCCAAATTTCTTACTTTTTGCTAAAATTCAAATAAAAAAAAAAATATATAAAAAAACGTTTTCATTGGTTTTGGCCGATTTATATTCTTCCTCATATTTGTGATAAAAAAAATCGCAATCGGCATTTATTGATTGGTTTGCGCAAAAGTGGCCGCATTTACGGATAATTAATTTCTGGGGTTTTTATTTTTATTTTTATTTTTTTTACTAGTAATGGTGGCGATCTGCGATTTTTAGCGGTACTGCAATATTGCAGCGGACATGTCGGACCATTTTGACACTTTTTTGGGACCATTGCCATTTATACAGCGATCAGTGCTATAAAAATGCACTGATTACTGTGTAAATGCCATTGGCAGTGAAGGGGTTAACCTGGGGGGGCGCTGTAAGGGTTAACTGTGTTCCCTGGGCGTGTTCTAACTGTGTGTGGGCTGCCCTAGCAGGGGAAGGGGAGTGATCACAGCCTCCATATAGAGGAAGGCTGTGATCACCGCCCTTCCCCCTCTCACAGAATGGAGATCCGTGTTTACTTACACGGACCTCCGTTCTTTCACTGCGGGGGCATCGCGGGTAGCCGGCGGAGATCGAGTCTGCCGCACCCGCTCCCTGGCCCCCCCCAAACACAGTGGGCGCGTGCTCAGTGCACGATATCGCAGCCGCCGTCGTATGACGGCGGTTTGCGATATCGAGCCACCTTGTCGCCGTCAACCTGCGGTTGGCGGTCGGCAAGTGGCTAATGTCTAAACCGCTGGCAACAAAAGTGAGTAGACCCCTAAGTAAAAATGGCCAAATTGGGCTCAAATTGTCAATATTTTGTGTGGCCACCATTATTTTCCAGCACTGCCTTAACTTTCTTGGGCATGGAGTTCACCAGAGCTTCACAGGTTAGCACTGGAGTCCTCTTCCACTCCTCCATGACATCACGGAGCTGGTGGATGTTTGAGACCTTACGTTCCTCCACCTTCCATTTGTGGATGCCCTACAGATGCTCAATAGGGTTTAGGTCTGGAGACATGCTTGGCCAGTCCATCACCTTTACCCTTCGCTTCTTTAGCAAGGCAGTGGTCGTCTTGGAGGTGTGTTTGGGGTTGTTATCATGTTGGAATACTGCCCTGCGGCCCAGTCTCCGAAGGGAGGGGATCATGCTCTGCTTCAGTATGTCACAGCACATGTTGGCATTCATGGTTCCCTCAATGTATTGTAGCTCCCCAGTGCTGGCAGCACTCATGCAGCCCCAGACCATGACATTCCCACCACCATGCTTGACTGTAGGCAAGACACACTTGTCTTTGTACTCCTCACCTTTTTTTGCCACCACACACGCTTGACACCATCTGAACCAAACAAGTTTATCTTGGCCTCATCAGACCACATAACATGGTTGCAGTAATCCATGTCCTTAGTTTGCTTGTCTTCAGCAAACTGCGGGCTTTCTTGTGCATTGTTTTAGAAGAGGCTTCCTTCTGGGATGACAGCCATGCAGACCAATTTGATGTAGTGTGTGGCGTATGATTCTGAGCACTGACAGGCTGACCCCCCACCCCTTCAACCTCTGCAGCAATGCTGGCAGCGCTCATACGTCTATTTCCCAAAGACAACCTCTGGATATGATGCTGAGCATGTGCACTCACCTTTTTTTGTTGACAATGGCGAGGTCTGCTCTGAGTGGAACCTGTTCTATTAAACCGCTGTATGGTCTTGACCACTGTGCTGCAGCTCAGTTTCAGGGTCTCGGCAATCTTCTTATAGCCTAGATCATCTCTATGTAGAGCAACAATTCTTTTTTTCAGATCCTCAGAGAGTTTTGAGGTGCCATGTTGAACTTACAGTGACCAGTATGAGAGAGTGAGAGCGATAACACCAAATTGAAACACACCTGCTCCCCATTCACACCTGAGACCTTGTAACACTAACGAGTCACATGACACTGGGGAGGGAAAATGGCTAATTGGGCCCAATTTGGACACTCTCACTTAGGGGTGTACTGACTTTTTTTGCCAGCGGTTTAGCCATTAATTGGCGTGTGTTGAGTTGTTTTGAGGGGACAGAAAATTTACACTGTTATACAAGCTGTACACTCACTACTTTACATTGCAGCAAAGTGTCATTTCTTCAGTGTTACATGGAAATATATAATATATTATAGCTTGATGAAGAACAGTCTTTGTTCGAAACTGTACAGTTGCTGATACTGATGTTTGTACATTGAAGAGAATTATCCAGTAAAATTCACTGCATTTGGAGAGAACGTGTCCTGACTTTTTGTTCTATTGATATTGGTGGAATATTGGGAGCCCACTGTGACACAGCTCCAGGAAATCGTTTGAAATCAAGAAGGGGGTGACTCGTGTGTGTGTGTGTGTGTGTGTACGTGTACACACACACACCATTGAAGAAGGCTTTCTTGAAATCTCTCCATAAACGTGCCAGCTTGGATTCTCTGAATGTGAATCCTTGTCGGATCAGTCTGCTTCCTCCATGATGACCTCAGGATTAATCAATTGGAAAACTGTAGAAGCTGTCAAACTGTGCATGCTCTACTGACACTAGTCATTGCAACACTGCCTGTTTGATGATTAAATTGTATGTAAGGTTCAGTTTTTGGCAGGTTAGACCACATGGAAGGCTAATCTATGAATTTTATTTGGCATGCCACTGTGATAAAAGTGGTATATTCCATGGCTGGACCACTGCAGAGGAGAGGATCAAATGATATTATTATTATTATTATTATTATTATTATTATTATTATTCAATAAAGGAGGTTCCATAATTGGTGAACTTAGGCCTAACTTTCATGTCTAGCCTCCATTAGAATGTAGCGTTTAAGATGAATCGTAGACCTTGAACAACACACTCAAATTATAATCTGGCTGACCAAGTCTATCTAATGGCAGGTTAATACCAGGGGCAGTGGTAACCATTAGAACATACACTATATTACCAAAAGTATTGTGACGCTTGTCTTTACAGGCATATGAACTTTAATGGCACCCCAGTCTTAATCCATAGGGTTCAATATTGAGTTGGTCCACCCTTTGCAACTTTTCTGGGAAGACAAACATTCCCATAGACACTCCTAAACCTTGTGGACAGCCTTCCCAGAAGAGATGAAGCTGTTATAGCTGCAAAGGGTGGGCCAACTCAATATTGAACCCTACGGACTAAAGGCCCGCACACACGGTATGATTATCGGCCAACAACAGTCGCCCAACAGCCTGTTGGCCGATTATCCGACCGTTAGTACGCACGATTCTACAGTTGATTTCCAATTATCATCCAACAGACGTTGGATGACAAGACTAGAAAACTTGTGTTGGCCAACAAGGTATGGGCCGATAGTTTGTTGGGCCAACTTCTGTACACACAAGCCAACAATTTGGAAGTGTAAACACGCATGCTCGGAATCCAGGAAGTGTTTGGTCGTGTAAACCTAAGTGCGAAATTCACAATCACATTCACCTGAACTTCCTCGTTATACGCTCGTAACACGTCACTACGTTCGGCTTTGTTGGCCGATTACTTAACTATCGTCAGTACGCTAGACAAAACCACCAACAGCCAATTTGGACAAAAGTTGGACGTTTTGGCTGTCCAACAATCTGCGCATGTGTACGAGGCTTTAGACTGGGATGCTATTAAAATTCATATTTTATATAAAGGCAGGCGCCCCAATATTTTTGATAATGCAGTATAAACGAAAAGTGCAACTCTGGGCTCTTTTAAGGCCCCCCCATGTGTATTTTCTTTTTGCTGCTGGTCACGTGACACATGGGTTCATCTTCAGATCATCTCCAGTGCTGGTTGACCCACCATACACAGCGTGGCACATGGCGTTGGGGCCACTTTTTGCAACAATACACTCTGTGCTGATGCCATCTCAAGTGGTGTGTCTGTAATGCCTTACATAATGAGACCAAGTGCTCTGGGTGCCTTCAGCGGTTTTGAATTTTATTATATGAAATCAGATAAAAACAACTTTTATTTTCTATGGCTTTTGATATTTGGGTGCAACACTTGAAAAATGTTTATTTTCCTAAGACAATAGGCATAATCATAGCTATGTATGTGAAATGAATGCAGGGAGTATTTTATTGAAGCGTGGCAGCAAGTCATACTGCTGTGCGCTGGAAAGTTGGGTGGGTGTAATGCGCTACGTTTTTCAGCAGCTGCCAGTCCAGGGTGGGTGGGGGGTGTGCATTATTGTCAACTTAAATTACAACACAAGGGTATTCTGGAAGGTCGGCGTTAAAGCAACATTAAAGTTGTTGTAAAGGCTTAAGGTTTTTTTACCTGCATGCAGGTAAAAACCCTCAGTGTGCAGCTCCCCTTAATACTTAAGCCCAATCTCAATTCAGTGATGTGCACGAGACCCAGGTCTCTTGCTCCTGATTGGCTGAGATGCAGGATTGGCTACCGCTGCTGTCAACCATAACCAGTGAGTGTGGGGGGCTGAGCCGTACTCTGTGTGTCTTATGGATGCAGAGAGTCTACTCAGGAGCAAGCATGCATGAGTGCCCCCACATCAAGCAGCTGGCTATGGGGGCGCTCGGCAAGGGGAAGGGGCCCAGACCGCCGGCGTGGGACCCAGAAAGGGGAGGATCAGGGCTGTACAAAGCAGCCTCGATCCTACTTTTCTGGGGTCCCCCTCCGGCGATCCAGGCCCTGCCTCTAAGACGAGTGCCCCCATAGAAAGCCGCTTTTTAAAAGGGCACCCATGCGGGTCTGCTCCCCAGCCGCCTTGACACAGACTGGGCAACTCGGCCTCGCTCCTTCATCACCGCATTTGGTTGACCGCAGTGGGAGCCAATGGCTTCCACTGCTGCCTCAGCCAATGAGGAGTGAGTGTCTCCAGAGAGCCAAGGTTCTCGTGCACATCACTGGAGCGAGATGCGGCTCAGGTAAGTATTGAGGTGGGGGCTTTGAGGGCTGCTGCACACAGAAAGTTTTTTATCTTCATGCATAGAACGCATGAAGGTAAAAAATCTTGAGCCTTTAGAACCACTTTAACACCACCTCAAACACGCATTTTGTCCAATGCAAAAATGCACGACAAAAGCAGTAAAAACTGGGCAAACCGCAATGCGCCAAAATGCCCCATGAACTACTCTGCTGCGTTTGTCGTGCTGCCCTAAGACGTTGGGCTGCATCAAAATGCAGAAACGTGCATTCCCAATTTGCTGTGTAAATGGGGCTTGAAAAAGAAATTGGTGTGTTTACACCCTCCCTGAGCTGGATTACAAACACATTGACAGCTGAAGGTCCTTTTCCAATGTACTTATATAAATCTGGCCATACACTGTAAAATCTGATTGTACAATTACCTAGATTTCTACAAAAACTATGTAACAGGAGGACCCACCTGAACAACCCATTCAATTGGTATCAAATCAGGCAGGTTCTTGTACTACATAGTTGATGATAGATCCAAAGGAGATTGTACAATCAGACTGTTCAGTGTACCCCAATACGCGTATATTGATTGGTTTGCGCAAAAGTTATTGCGTCAAACTATGGGATATATTTATGGAATTTTTATTTTTTTACTAGTAATGGCGGCGATCAGAGCCTGTTTGGGGGTACTTGAGGACCGTGGTTGAGAACCACTGGCCTAGCATACCCAGGGCATTTGAAATGCGAACCAAAACTGCACATACAGTTGTGCTCATAAGTTTACATACCCTGTCAGAATTTATGATTTCTTGGCCATTTTTCAAAGAATATGAATGATAACACAAAAACTTTTCTTTCACTCATGGTTAGCGTTTGGCTGAAGCCATTTATTATCATTCAGCTGTGTTTATGCTTTTTAAATCATAATGACAACAGAGACTACCCAAATGGCCCTGATCAAAAGTTTACATACCCCAGTTCTTAATATCGTGTATTGCCCCCTTTAACATCAATGACAGCTTGAAGTCTTTTGCGGTATTTGTGGATGAGGCTCTTTATCTTCTCAGATGGTAAAGCTGCCCATTCCTCTTGGCAAAAGCCTCCAGTTCCTGGAAATTCTTGGGCTGTCTTGCATGAACTGCTTTTGAGATCTCCTCAGAGTGGCTCAATGCTATTGAGGTCAGGAGACTGAGATGGCCACTCCAAAACCTTCACTTTATTCTGCTGTAGCCAATGACAGGTCGAGTTGGCATTGTGTTTTGTAATACATCCCATGCGCAGCTTCCTGGCTGATGAATGCAAATGTTCCTCCAGTATTTTTTGATAACATACTACATTCATCTTGCCATCAATTTTGACCAAATTTCCTGTGCCTTTTGTAGCTCACACAGCCCCAAAACATCTGCGATCCACCTCCGTGTTTCACAGTAGGAATGGTGTACCTTTCATCATAGGCCTTGTTGACTCCTCTCTAAATGTAGCGTTTATGGTTGTGGCCAAAAAGCTCAATTTTCTTCTCATCACTCCAAATGACTTTGTGCCAGAAGGTTTGAGACTTGTCTCTGTGCTGTTTGGCGTATTGTAAGCGGGATATTTTGTGGCATTTGCAAAGAAAGTGGCATTCTTCTGGTGACTCGACCATGCAGCCCATTTTTTTTCCAAGTGCCTCCTTATTGTGCATCTTGAAACAGCCACACCACATGTTTTCAGAGAGTCCTGCATTTCACCTGAAGTTATTTGTGAGGTTTTTCTTTGCATCCTGAACAATTTTCCTGTCAGTTGTGGCTGAAATTTTAGTTGGTCTACCTGACCGTGGTTTGGTTTCAACAGAACCACTCATTTTCCACTTCTTGATTAGTTTGAACACTGCTGATTGGCACTCTCAATTCCTTGGATATCCCTTTCCTGTTTATACAGTTCAACTACCTTTTCCTGCAGATCCTTTGACAACTCTTTTGCTTTCCCCATGACTCGGAATCCAGAAACGTCAGTGCAGCACTGGATGAAAGATGGAAGGGTCTGTCAGGAGTCCAGAAACTCATTGACCTTTTTATACACACACACTAATTATAAGCAAACCGATCACAGGTGAGGATGGTTATATTTAATAGCCATTCAAACCCCTTTGTGTCAACTTGTGTGCATGTTATCAGGCCAAAATCACCAGGGTATGTAAACTTTTGATCAGGGTCATTTGGGTAGTTTCTGTTGTCATTATGATTTAAAGTGAGTAAACATAGTTGATTGATAATAAATGGCTTCAGCCAAACGCTAACCATGAGCGAGAGAAATGTTTTTGTGTTATTCATATTCTCTGAAAAATGGCCAAGAAATCATAAATTCTGCCAGGGTATGTAAACTTATTAGCACAACTGTATCAGCAAGCCCTAAGATACTGGAAATTTTTCAATTGTTGTGCATGAGTTTGGGCAACACCAGGTTAAAAAAGCCACCTGTCAGATTCCATGTTATTCTGTAAACATTGTTAGGTAGTGATGGCCTAGGATGAACTGGCTGAACAAGCCTGTCAGCGATGACACAATCAGCATTGCATTCTCAGCTGGAGTACTCCCAACTGCAAATATGCAGAGCTTGAGTTGGACTTCTGTACATGACTACTATAACCAACAAAGTTCAGTTTTTGGTAGGTGCATGAGAGGTGACCACCTAATGCTTTCTTGTACATTGGGGACAACTGTGCGCCTGAGTTCTTGGCTCTGCACACGTATGACTATCATAAGGGGCTGCTATTCTCCCTGTTAGATTTTGAATCAATTTTTATAATACAGTGAATGCAACAGGAATAATAAGCCTCGGGATGGGGTTGGGTACACTGTCAGGAAGATGTCATCGTAGGGGTCATAGACTCCTTTTTATGCTTTCTGAGGTTGCAGAAATACTGTTTTCAAACTGGTATAATAGTGGCTGCTTCTACATACCAACCACCTTTAGGCCTCTTTCACACGATCGGCCTGCTCGGATCCACCTGTCCGTTTCCCAGGCAGATCCGAGCGGGCCACCCATTGACTTGTATGGGCAGGCGCAGATGTCAGCGGAGATGTGTCCGCCGACACCCGTCTGCCATCCAATCCGACAAGATCTGCTGAAAACAGACGGATGGCAATATGTTCGCCATCCGTCCAGGGGACTGCATGTCCATTTTCATCCGATCTTGCCCATAGAGAACAAGGGGGCTCTGAAAGGTCCGAGAGACGGACCTGTCATCTGCAGGCTCATAGGAGATCAACAGAGCGATCTCCCATTGAGCAAGTGGAGCCCGCTGAGCAGATCTGCCCCGTGTGAAGGGACCTTAGACAGTTGTTCCTTGGTTTTGCCAGTGTTCCATACTTTTTTTTTTTTTTTTTGGGTCTGATGACCAGGACTTCCAAGTTTCTATGCTTTCAGTTCTTTCTAAGTTGGATACGTCTAAGTTGGATATACTGTATTTGCCCCAAACTATCAGCTGTATGACCGTCCAGAGGGCCACATAACTGCAGACTTGAATTTGTCAGTTCCTGCTTGTGAGCAGAGTATGGTGTGGTGTCCTGGCACGCAGAGACCATACAAAGGCAGACGTGAAGGAGAACTGTGTATTAAAGTCTAACTAAAGGTCACCCTGCGAGATTCCCTTAATTCACAGGGATTTCCTCTCACATCTTGTTTGGCTATGGGACAGGGAGTGAAGGTAAATCTCCCCAATGGGACACAGATGGCAAAAATAAACCTTACAAGGGTTATAAACTTTCCTTACACTATCCAAAATGGGGAGAAAAAAGTTCTATAGTTCTACTTTAGGAACGTCCCAACAATACAATGTAGACCCGGTGGGTGGGCACAGCCAACCTGAGCCACTTACAAACTGTTTAGAGGAGTGTTATCTTGAGATGATGCCGACTGCTTTTGCAATGAGGAATGGGAATGTGGCCTGGCTGGTTCACACCCAATTCGGAGGCTTCCTACGAGGAGATGGCATAGTCTATGCACTATCCCTACTCTTCTGGAACCTCTCCCTGCTGCTATGCTCTGTCCCTAACAGATGGGAAACCTGTCCCTATCCTAGCCACTCACTAAAAATGCACTAAACCTGGGAGCCAGCTTTCTAAATAGATACTGCCCTGACCCAAGGTGGCCACCGAGGTCACGAGGGGCACCAGCATCCAATCAGATAGCTGTTCTCTAGGAGGAAATCATGGCGGAACCATATGACTTCCTCGTCTGCATTGCTGCTTCAGTTGAGTGCCACCTACAGTGGGGAGCACAGACTGCACCTGCCTACAAGCTCTCCACCTCTACAGCTGTACTTTATTTTTTTCTAGTTTCTTTTTCTGGTGACACAAAAGAGGACATGTTTGTAGTAGTGCAGAAGTAAAAAAAAGAAACAGACTAATAATGAACTAGTACTTCTTCTTTTAAGGGCCACTCCAGCCAACCACTAAATGAAGTGCAAGAGTAGTCACTTGCAGACAATCGGATATCTGAGATTTTTTTTATTATTATACAGGATTTATATAGCGCCGACAGTTTGCGCAGCGCTTTACAATATTAGGGTAGACAGTACAATTACAATACAATTCAATACAGGAGGTATCAGAGGGTCCTGCTCGTTAGAGCTTACAATCTAAGAGGGAGGGTTGAATGATACGAAAGGGCAGTAAACTGCCGGGGATGAGCTGATTGAGTAAATAAGGAGTGTAGTTGTCAGGTAGTGACAGGATAGGCTTCCCTGAAGAGAAAAGTTTTCAGGGATCGCTTGAAGGTGGATAGATTTGGGGACATTCTGACCGATTGGGGTAGGGAGTTCCAGAGGATGGGAGAGGCTCGTGAGAAGTCTTGGAGGCGAGTATGAGAGGAGGAGATGAGGGAGCTGGAGAGCAGGAGGTCTTTGGAGGAGTGAAGAGGACGGTTAGGTTGGTATTTTGAGACAAGGTTGGTGATGTAGCTGGGAGCAGAGTTGTGGATGGCTTTGTAGCTGATTGTTAGTATTTTGAATTTAATTTGTTGGGCGAGTGGCAGCCAATGGAGGGATTGGCAGAGGGGGGTGGTAGACGTTGAACGGTTTGTAAGGTGGATGAGTATGGCAGCGGCATTCATGATGGACTGGAGGGGGGATAGTCTATTTAAAGGTAGGTCAGTCAGGAGGGAGTTGCAGTAGTCGAGGTGAGAGATGACCAGGGAGTGAATCAGGATCTTTGTGGTTTCATTGGTTATGAAGGGACGTATCTTAGAGATGTTGCGAAGATTGAGGCGGCAAGCCTTAGAAAGTGATTGGATGTGGGGCCAAAAGGAGAGTTCAGAGTCCAGGGTAACACCAAGCACCCTAACGTGGGGATGGGTGGATGGTTGTGCCATTGCTCTTGACAGAGAAGTCGGGGGAACTGGAACGTGGGGGAGGAAATATGAGTTCAGTTTTGGACAAGTTGAGTTTAAGAAAGTGGTGGGACATCCCGGCAGATATGTCTGTTAATAGGTTAGTGATACGTGAGGAGACTGATGGGGTGAGTTGGGGGGTGGAGAGGTAGATTTGGGTATCGTCAGCGTAGAAATGATATTGAAAGCCGTGGGAGACTATTAGCCGACCCAGGGAAGAGGTGTATATTGAAAACAAGACGGGTCCAAGAACAGAACCTTGGGGGACCCCAACAGAGAAGGGAAGAGGAGAGGAGGAGGTAGAATTGTAGGTTACGCTGAAAGTGCGATGGGATAGGTAGGACGAGAGCCACTGAAGAGCACAGTCACGGAGACCGAGGGAGTAAAGTTTTTTGAGGAGGAGGGGGTGGTCGACCGTATCAAATGCAGCCGATTATTTCAGATTGTGTTGTAGCACAGGATGTGGAACATCACTGGTTTTAGTAGCAGGATAGGCAATTGTGGACATGCATGAGGATGTTACACTGGTCCTTCTTGGTTTGTAGCAACCTTGATCCTCATGGCAAACATGTGCAGGGCAGTGGGCACAGTGATGCTATCCCTTTAATCACAATGGGTCACGTGGCTCTTGCATGACTTTAACAGTCTGGATTTTCATGCTTCAAATTTCCTCTGATTGGAACTCACAAGCATGTTATAATTAAGCAGAAAGGACACAGTGAATTACAGGTCACAGCTGTCAGTCTCTGATAATCGTCTATCATAAGCTGTTCAGTGATGAATATTTTACAATGCAAAATGTGAAATATGGTATGAAAAAAACACCCAGGAAAATCTAATGGAACTATAAGCTCTTCTTGCTAATTCTTGCTCAAGGTGCTGTTTGAGGCCCTTACCTGTAAGAGCTGCCTGAACCGAGATTGCACTCTACAGAATGGATTTTACTTACTATATAATTATACTAATTATGGATTCAGTGTCTGTTATTCATACCCTCCATCTACATTGGTTGAGATCTGGAAGCGGTACTAATTCCAGGGCAGGCTTGGCTCCCCAGTGGCCTCTAATCTGGATGTGATCCTTTTGCTGTAACAGCAAATGGTTGCCTGGATGGGTTCCTTGCCCCATCATAATACACAAGGAAGCTGGCTTCTTACTATTTTAAAAGAGACCTTGGCAAACCATAGACGTCAATATTTCTTCTGTATATTCTCTGTATGTGCCATCAGCACATCATTTCCACATCCTCTTTAAAACCACTTTTGACTACCCATAATTCTTCAGTGTGTCATAAAGTGAAAATTTCCTGTCTATGCTAAGCTTTACATGTGCTCCATTGCAGAGCCCATTAAGATGGTGCATTATCTGTAAATACATTGACACCTGTTCGGGGTTTATATCTAAGGTTTACAGCAATTTGACCTCTACAGATGACAAACTCCCTTAAATGGAAAAAATAGGAACAGGATATAGGGGGAGGTCTTGGACCCTGCAGAGTGGCATAGACTGGCACAAGGGGCTGCAAAATCAATTATAAACACCTCCCTAATAGAGGCCAATTACAAAACACTAATATGATGGTACATGGTCCCTGCTAGAATTGCCCAATGGGCACTGGGAGCCTCCACCCTCCGTTTTGAAGGTGCGGCCAAGAGGGAACAGCGTATCACATATGGTGGATGTGCCCAAAAGCCTGTAGATTCTGGATCCAAATCTACAGTTTTATCTATTCTCTCATGTGGACCAAAATGACCAAGTACCCGAACAGGCACTCCTCGGACACCCTGTTGGGGAGCCCCGAGACCCATACAACGTATAATAGCTTTAATTTTTACAGCAACCAGAATAACAATTGCAAGATCCTGGAAATCACTGGTGCTATCTTTTGACCTCTTCAAGTGGTTGACAACTTGTGACAACCACTTTAACCTACAGGTAAGCCTATGATAAAGCTTACCTGTAGGTGCCCTGCATATCTCCCAAACCTGCACGGTTTAGGAGATATGCAGTTTACTAGATGTGCCAACGTCATTTCGCCACATGCACAGTGAAGAAATGTCCTCCGTGCCGTTTGTTCACTGAGATCGTGCCGTGACTGGCGGCCCCTGAAGGAAGAGGGGCTGAAGATGGACGCTGCCTGCACAGGGGACATCGCTGGACATCGCAGGCTTCATTTGCAGGTGAAGTGACTCATAATGGGCTACTATGCGATGCATAGTAGCCCATTATGTTTCTACTTTGCAGGCTAATATACCCTATCAGGGTTTACTTCCTCTTTAAAGAACAAGGTGTCCTGGATAATGTTAAACAAACGCTTCTCTGCCATCGTGCAGGACAAGCTTCCCTGATTTGAAAAAACCTGGGACCACTGGAACACATACCTAATGGGGGTCAACCTTGTCAGATCTGAGGCTACCCTCCTTAGTGCCCCCAGGAGAAGCTCGCTTTTTTTTGTTTTTTTCCCCCCTTTCTCTTTCTTTTTCTTCTGCTTTTCCTACTTTGATAGTTTGGGGAGTGATCTAGGACCGCTGGTCGACCGCCATTGGTCCCACTTCCAGTTTGTGGGCTATGTATTCAAACATAATGACCAGCTACCATGCTCGATTCATGGCTGCGATGACCCCTCGTCTTGGATTAGGGTGCCTCCCGTCATGCGGTTCCTCTTAGGAGGATGTATCTTCTGTTCTTCAGAGCTATACTCATAGCCCAAAATTGCATTATACCGGTTCCTTAACGACCAATGCTGTAGGTCAATAGTGTTGTCTTGTACCGGTACTTCTCTATACTGTAATGTACGGTTTATAACCTTAATGAAAAAAAAATTGGAAAAGAAGATGGTGCATTAGGCTCCTTTAACACGGACGGATAGAATACAGCTTTTAGCTGCGGATAGATGAAGTTATCTACCGCAGCTATACTGTGACAATGCTTTCCTATGTCCCCATTCACACTCTGCATTTAGCAATGTTTTTGTTAGATGATTTTGAACGATTAGAAAAAATGCATTTGAATGCGTCCAGGAATGATGTTATGCAGCTATCTGCACATATCTGCAGCTATCTGCAGGTAAAAGCAGTGCACTGTGTCACCTACGGATAGCAACGGCAACAAGCATAGAAAATCAATATGAGGCACTTCAGAAATGTCAAGAATGTTTCCACTGCAGCTAAATGTAGCTGCATAAAAACGGCCGTAATCATTGCTAATCGGACTGTACAAATGCAAGCAATTGTTGTGCTTTGGAGTCTGGTATCTGGCTTGCATTTAGCAATGACAGAACAGCCGCTTGTGTGAAAGGGGCCTTAGATGGATATACAGAGCCGTGTGCTATATGGGCAGATATTGTTCTAGGGCTCACTGTTTCTTGGTGGAAGCTGTGGATCAGCTGTTTGGCTTATCTCTTGTTCTAATGCACTGCTTATCTTGAAAACACAACAATGTGTCCACCCCTCCACTGTGTGTCATGGACTGATAGCGCAGCACACTTGAGATCAAAGTACTGATGGCTTAAAGTACAGTAGAACTATAGACAAAACTTTTTTTTTTTCTGGATGAAGGGAGGGTTAAAACCCCTGTCACATTTTTTTCTCCATCTGTGTCCCATCTGTGTCCCATTACAGAGAATTCCCTTCACTTCCTGTCCCATAGCCAAACAGGAATTGAGTGGAAATCTCTGCAAATTAAGGAATTTCTTTGGGCCCCCAGGTCACCAGAATCAGTGTCCCCATTGGAAGATTTTCCCTCTATTACTTTTCTGGGGACAACCCAAAATTTGGGATTTTATTTTACTTTCAATGATACACAGGACAAATAGAGAGGGAGAATCTCCTTAACAGGGTTACAGACCACAATACAACCTGACAGCTTCTAACTCCTCTCCACTTTATCGTCCTGTTGCTTGGGTTGTGCCCGAATGCTCCACAGACCCTGCTTAAGCCCCCCCCCCCACCTCCACTATGTATCCCGGGATCCACTTGCCCATCTGCAGGCCCAGGACTGGCATATCTGGTGCCACCAGGTAGAGGAGAGGGAGGAGAGCTGACTCCCCTTCTCGTTGCCACCGCATGTCACTTCTGGGTCCCCGTTGAGTTTACCCAGCCATCAAGGGCCCTCTAAAATTAACTTTTTTTAATGTGCTTTTACTAAAATTTCGTGTTTCCTAGGTCTTTGCGGTAATATCGTGGGACAAAAAAATTGGAGCTATCATTATTTTATTCTTTAACCCTTTCCTTACTGGGCACTTAAACCCCTCTCCTGCCCAGACTAATTTTTGGCTTTCAGCGCTGTCGCATTTTGAATGACAATTGTGCGGTCGTGCGATGTTGTACCCAAATAAAATTTGCGTCCTTTTTTTCCCACAAATAGAGCTTTCTTTTGGTGGTATTTGATCACCCCTACATCATTTCTGATCGCCGCTATAAACAAAAAAGGAGCGACAATTTTGCAAAAAAGAACAATATTTTTTACTTTTTGCTAAAGTACAAATCCATTAAAAAAAATTATTCATCAGTTTTGGCCGATATATATTCTTCTACATATTTTTGGTAAAAAAAAAAAAAATCGCAATCGGCGTATATTGATTGGTTTGCGCAAAAGTTATCTCGTCTACAAACTGGGAATTGATTTATGGTGTTTTATTATTATTTTTTTTTTTTTTACTAGTAAAGGCGGCGATCTGCGATTTTTATCGGGACTGCGATATTGCAGCAGAAATGACGGACATTTTTTACACATTTTTGGGACCAATGACATTTATACAGCGATCAGAAATTTAAATGTCCACTGATTACTGTGTAAATGTCATTAGCAGTGAAGGGGTTAACCTGCAGGGGGCAGTGAAGGGGTTAAATATGTTCCCTGGGTGTGTTCTAACTGTGGGGGGGCGGGGCTGGCTGGGACATAACAGATCTAACTGATCCCAGTGACAGGGATCAGTAGACCTGGTATGTCCCCTGTCACAGAACGGGGAACCGCAGTGTTTACATCGGCGGTTCCCCGTTCTGAGGCTGCTAAAAGACATCGGCGGGTCTCGGGCGGACATCGAGTCCGCCCGAGCCACGGGCAAGCTCGCGCAGCGTGCGGCGCGTGCGATGAGCGTGCACAGGGGACGACGTCCATGGACGTCGTCCCGGCATTTCATATCCGCGCTGGAGCCGCACTTCGGCAATAGCGCGGATCTGGAGAGGTTAAGGTGTCTGCTTTCAGAAAATATATACTGTTTGGGGGTTTTATGTAATCTTCAGGCCTAAAATGATTTTTTAAATGTGCAAAAACCAGCTCTAGCTGTGAAAGGGTTAAAGAATAAGTTCACCTTTGAGAACACGTTACATGTTCCACCCGTAAGATTTGTTAGTTAAAAAAAAAAAAAATGGCTACTAACTTTTTTTAGCTGGCTCCTAGATTTAAAGCAAATTTGTCAAGCCCTGCTTCAGGCTTGATTCACACATATGCATTTTTTAGTGTGTTTTCAGTTTTGCAGAAATACACTACAGTCCATTTAACATGGTTTATTATGGATGTAATTCACATTTATGCATTTCATGGAAAAGGCCAGGCACTGGTTTTTGGTTCCATAGACTTCAATGGATCAAAAACGTGTATTGAAAAACGCAAAATGCACCTGGCATATGCAAACTGCAACCTGCATAGGTGTGAACCAGGCCTTAAGAGGTGAGCTATTTACTGTATGTCTGGTATTATCCTACTTAGCCAAGCCAGACTGAGACACATCTCGTATCCTCCAACTTTCAGACGAGAAAAAAAAGGAGGCTTCAATTTTTACCAGTTAGTTCTATTTTCATAGCCATGTAGAAACACAAATTAAAATTTATATACCCATTTATGAGTTCATAAACTCTTTATAATTCTCATTATCCATATATTTCAAATATTTTCTTCATATTTTTGCCCTGTTGACGCAGGTACTCCACGGTCATGAAACGTGTTGGCTTGTTTTAAGAATTTTGTAACAAACTAGTTTTGGCCCCTTAAATGTTGGTGTGGCACTTTTTTCTTCTGTACCTCCTGCGTTTTATATGAAGCAGACTTTTGAGGTTCTTTCCTGCATGACAGCTGTTTAACTAGGTACTGCACTCCTCATCATAGACTCCATTTTACACAAAGATACTCAACACAGTCATTAATGTCTAAACCGCTGGCAACAAAAGCGAGTACACTCCTAAGTAAATGTCCAAATTGGGCCCAATTAGCCATTTTCCCTCCCCGGTGTCATGTGACTTGTTAATGTTACAAGGTCGCAGGTGTGTTAAATTTGGTGTTATCGCTCTCACTCTCTCGTACTGGTCACTGGAAGTTAAGCATGGTACCTCATGGTAAAAGTCTGAATAAAAGAATTGTTGCTCTACATAAAGATGGTCTAGGCCAGGGATAAGCAATTAGCGGACCTCCAGCTGTTGCAAAACTAGAAGTCCCATCATGCCTCTGACTCTGGGTGTCATGCTTGTGGCTGTCAGAGTCTTGCTATGCCTCATGGGACTTGTAGTTCTGCAACATCTGAAGGTCCGCTAATTGCATATCCCTGGTCTAGGCTAGAAGAAGATTGCCAGGACACTGAAACTGAGCTGCAGTACGGTGGCCAAGACCAAACAGCAGTTTAACAGGACAGGTTCCACTCAGAACAGGCCTCGCCATGGTCGACCAAGAAGAGTGCACATGCTCAGCGCCATATCCAGAGGTTGTCTTTGGGAAATAAACGTATGAGTGCTGCCAGCAGTGCTGCAGAGGTTAAGGTGTGGGGGGGGTCAGCCTGTCAGTGCTCAGACCATACGCCGCACACTGCATCAAATTGTTCTGCATGGCCTCCCAGAAGGAAGCCTCTTCTAAAGATGATGCACACGAAAGCCTGCAAACAGTTTGCTGAAGACAAGCAGACTAAGGACATGGATTACTGAAACCATGTCCTGTGGTCTAATGAGAGCAAGATAAACTTATTTGGTTCAGATGGTGTCAATAGTGTGTGTGGTGGCAACCAGGTGAGGAGTACAAAGACAAGTGTGTCTTGCCTACAGTCAAGCATGGTGGTGGAAGTGTCATGGTCTGGGGCTGCATGAGTGCTGCTGGCACTGGGGAGCTAAAGTTCATTGAGGGAACCATGAATGCCAACATGTACTGTGACATACTGAAGCAGAGCATGATCCCCTCCCTTCGGAGAATGGGCAGCAGGGCAGTATTCCAACATGACGACCCCAAACACACCTCCAAGATGACCATTGCCTTGCTAAAGAAGCTGAAAAGGTGGTGGACTGGCCAAGCATGTCTCCAGACCTAAACCCTATTGAGCATCTGTGGGGCATCCTCAAACGGAAGGTGGAGGAGTGCAAGGTCTCTAACATCCACCAGCTCCGTGATGTCGTCATGGAGGAGGGGGAAGAGGACTCCAGTGGCAACCTGTGAAGCTCTGGTGAACTCCATGCTCAAGAGGGTTAAGGCAGCGCTGGAAAATAATGGTGGCCACACAAAATATTGACATTTTGGGCCCAATTCGGACATTTTCACTTAGGAGTGTACTCCCTTTTCTTGCCAGTGGTTTAGACATTAATGGCTGTGTGTTGAGTTATTTTGATGGGACAGCAAATTTACTCTGTTATACAAGCTGTACACTCACTACTTTACATTGTAGCAAAGTTTCATTTCTTCAGTGTTGTCACATGAAAATTCCGGACGCACTGTAATGAATTTAATCCATTTTGGAATAATGTGCATGTGTGCACCAGGCGGGTTTGAAATGCCTGTGATCAGGCTGTTCTAACTCTGGGTGATTCAAGGGAAAAAAAATCAAGAGCCAATCAGAGTGGCTCTGTGTCATGTGATCAAGCGGTAAACACTGGCTGTCCACAACTGCCAGCTCTCTCCTCCCTCTCACAATGGTTCTGTTGGAGAGGAGGGAGGATTTTATCAAAGAGCATTGTCTGGGCAAACCAGCTTTGAGCTATGCATTCTCAGCAGTAGTACTGGAAGCCTGACTATATCAGAAAAGCTGAATGATTCTACACTTGCTGCTTAGCAGACCTTGCTGTGTTTCCATACAAAATGGGGATCATGACCATTTAGCCAACTTTTTTCGGTCTCTAATTAAAGTCTCTGCTACTGAAATCACAATGAGAAGGATTGTTCGGTGGCAAGGACCTACTCTGTGACACCCACCATTTCTTTTCTTGCTTTCAGTAATGTGATGATTATATTTCCTAAAGAAAGAGACTAACGCAATGCGTGCAGAGCTGTGCATGGGGTCCTCCAAACATGCATAGTTATGGCTGTGTCCACCGAACAATGGATCTGTCCTAAATATGATGCACCCCCATAACGCAGCGCGTTTGTTACCTGCTGATTGTATTGTTACTGATCGCAAAATAGCCATGGTAGTAATTTACTAATGATCTGGATACATTACTGAATTCAAACAGAGGCTGGGGTCTACAGAATAAATCCAGTAGGGCCAGCTTGTATAGCGGTCTGCAAGGGTCATTCCGATAACAAAAGCAGACTGTGGCGTGCAGCGGCCTGTTTTCTTTATTCATACTGTGCTATAGAACAGCAAAAATCAACATCATCATACAGGAATTGTATGACAATCATTTCTTTTTTTTTTTTATTAATGAAGCCTGCATTTGCTCATTGGAATTTTGGGTCCCTCTATGTGGCCAGGCAGCGAAAAAGTCTTGCATGCATGATATATTCATACACGGGAGGAATAGATGTGTGTTAGTGTGTGTTTTGGGGTATAATTCTGAAAGCGGTAATTTTTAGGGGTGTTTGTACTGTATTTTAGGACGTCAATAAATGCAGTCAGAACATTGAGGTTCATACATTTTAAAAATACTGTATATACATAATACTATAGCTTGTAGACTCTTAACCATTACAGTCTACATAATGTACTTTTTTTTAAAAATCAGATTCTCTTTATTTTTTTATACTTGAAACCATACAGACAGATTATTCAAACAACAACCTGAAAATCAAAACTAACGAAACAAACGCTACATAAAAAAAACCCACCAAAAAAAAAAAAACCCAGAACACACCCTACCCCCACCCACCCGATTCCTTGGAGCATGAAAGGAAAAGAAATAAAAAAAAGAATATCATATATTTATGCTTACTAAGTGGAATGGGTTAAACGCGACCAAGCACAACTCTAACTAAAAATTCATATTTATTTATTCATATAGGTTTATGTCTGGGTACCCATAGTCACATGCAATACGATGGTGGGGACATAGCTTCTAGCCATTGCATCCAGATAGCATCAAACTAAATTTATGAAAAATTTTATATGTATATATTATATGTTTTCTAACAGAAAGGGCCCATATATTATTCTGATTGGCATCTGTGCAAAACAAATGCCTTTTTGTGTATGCTCTTTGAGAATGCCTAGTTGGTGAATTCCTGAACAACTTTATCAAGGACAGGGCCGGCTCTACCACTAGGCGGAGTAGGCGGCCGCCTAGGGCGCCACTACCACGAAGGGCGCCCATCCGCTGTTGATCCGTCACTGCTCAGCATCAATCACTCATGTCACTGGAGAGCCGCGGCTGGCAGCACCCCAGGGCGGTAAAATGAGGCGGATCCAGGGGCACAGGTGCGGGCCTGTGGACCACGGCTAAAGAAATGGGTAGAGAGGCTCTGCAAACAAACAATCTCTACCTCCGCCACCTCTATCGTATAAATTGGCAGGGCAAAGGGGCTGGAGTCAGGGGCAGAGCCGAAGGGGGGCGGCAAAATGAGGTTTCGCCTAGGGTGTCAAAAATCCTTGCACCAGCCCTGATCAAGGACGCCACCAAGGGAAAGAATAACTATTGCCCAGAAAAAAATGGCTAATCCACAGTTTAAGAAACCCTCAGCCTCTGAGGCAAAGAGTTCTTCTTTTTTTTTTTTTTTTTTTTTCTCTCAGGCATCCAAGGCAACGCCTGGGACTAAGTTCAGCCATCAAGGCTGGTACACATGGGCCAAATATCGGTCGTTATCAGCCATTTTCCGTTGTGCATTCAGCCAGTGTGTACATCAGCCTGTCCGATATAAGCTGGCCGAACATCTGGCTTCTCTCCAATGGGCATCACTTAGTACAGAAAGCTCTTCTGTTTCTGTTTGTTTTATTCAGCCTGCTGGATGAAACAAAAAAAAAATCTGCCTGTGTGTGTACCAGGCTTAAGTCTTGGGCTTCCAAGTTCTCCAAACCCATTGACAAGTTATCCTCGCAGCCACCTGGTCCCAAGACCTTTCAGACACTTGGGTCAAGAATTCAGTATCCAAGGGCTACAAACTAAAATTTCAATCTTTGCCTCCTCCACCCCGCTTCATGTTGTCAAATCGGTCAATGTCCCTACAAAGACTAGCACACCTTCATGCTGCTCTGGTGCAGTTCCTCTCCCAAGGGGTTATTGCCATTGTTCTGGATGAGGAAAAGGGAAATTCCAGGGATTCTACTCAAAACCTATTCCCATTTCTAAAGCAAAAGGGGTGTATACCTCATACTGGAACTAAAAGTTTTCAACACCTACCTTTTTGGATACAAAAATTCCACATGGACTCTGCCAGGTCAGTCATTACTTTCCTCTATCCAAGAGACCTTCTGGACTCTGAGGACTCCAAGGATAACCATTTGCATGCCCCTAACTTTCCATCACTTCAATGCTACCTGTTTTTTTTTGCAGTGGGCACACATTATCAACTTGACGTCCTTCCATCTGGTCTTTTCACTGCACCTTGGGCCTTCACCAGGGTGCTAGACCTGTACTTGCTTTGCTTCTACATCTACATAGTGAGATACCTGGTGGTCCATCTTCTAAGGAAACAGTACATACTTTATCAGCCAATGTATAACAAATTATTCATGCTCTACAGAGGTTTGGATAGATCCTGAGCCTCCAGATGACAGAGCTGGAACTTTACTGCTTGGAGTATTTAGGCCTTGCCCTGATACTGGCCTGCCCCAAGGTTTTCCTACCCAAGGAAAAACTCCACACTCTCTGCTTCCAGGTTCGGACTCTGCAGTCCAGGAGCTTTTCATGATGGTTTTGGGCTTAATGGAGGCTACTTTCAAAGCAATTCCATATGCTCAATTTCAGACTTTTTTTTTTTTTTTCTTTAATTCTTTTATTGAGTCAACGTGTTCCAGCAGATACAAAACATTGCGTTACATTGATGTACATGACATATATCAAGACAAAGGAGATTATGTCGGCAGAATTGGGTTATCGCTGCGAGAGCACAAGAACAGATACAAAGCAATTAAGTTACAACGTTTATAAATACCTCCCGTAGCCGACCAGGGACTCACCTGTCCCCGGTCCAGAGATAATAGATCTGTGAATTGTAACCTGAACCGAACAGCTTGGAGGGTAGTGCGCACCCTGGAGTCCCCCTCAGCACACCTGGCAGC